>CM067351.1:52685423-52842923 GCA_034190875.2 Urechis unicinctus | reverse complement strand
GTTCAGAACTAGGTATATCTCTCAAACACATATAAATGGTCTATTTCACCAGCATATTATTTTAAAATTAGCCCGATGGATCAAATGATTATTTAAGGCAATCTTAGTGTGTCAAACACCTACTTGAATGAATTAATACAAATTGCGCAGTTAAATTTTGTGCCTGGAACAATGTTTGATGGAAGTTTGGCATGGATCAAGCATTCGGGTTTTTTTTCAAAAGGTACTTGATGCCGGTCGAACATTCGCAGGCCATAAAAATGGCGTTTATTGCTAATTATGCTGGTCTTTTGAAATATCATCGTTTTTAAAACGTAGTATACTAACGCTCATTGTGGTACGGATTACGTCCCTCAGATAACAATCTACTATTTGCCTCGTCAAACCTCTATATCACCCTGCGTTTTATGGTAAAATTGGTAGTACACAAAGTTGTTGATCGGTTGTAGCAAATATGCAGCTTACAAGGCATGATTTCTTATTGCGCTAACTTTGTCATAAAAAATATTGCACGACACTGGTTTTCTTTTTGACGCGGTAACTAATCTGCGTTACAATATTAAGCTGCAATTACTTCAACGCACTGTTACTTCCACAGTGAGGGTATTCGGCGTGCAGATCGTTTTATAAGTCTGACAACGTATGACCGGGTAAGCTATGCGATATGCAGCTTTTGACAGAAAACATCGGGCGCAACAAGGTCACTCTAGGTGCAATAACATCCGAAAAGTAAACTGTTTGGAGACTTCGAACTATCACAGCGATTTACCGGCTGTTGATTCATACAACAAGCACGCAACAAGGTTATGCCTAAACAAAACACGAAATGACCTAATATAGCTAATAGTGAAGTCAAAACACGTGCGTCTCGAGGGATCAGCTTTTTCTTGTTTCCTGGATGATATAGAGTGGCAAATGGAAAGAGGGCCACAATCCACCAACTTAATTAATCCCAATATACTCGCCAGCATTTTGTACTAATATGAATAGCTGTACATAAAAGCACAACCGTGTTGCCGTGTGGAGCTGTGCATTGTTCAAATTTTGGTGAACCCTTTGTCTTCGGTGGGGTAAACAATACGTGTCCCAATACTCGATTCCAACCCGATAAAATGTGCACCTACTTTTAGCAAAAAGCATACTTGTATGCAATACTTCGGATATTTCTATGAGCGAATATACGTCTGCGATCATAGGTTGTATCTCTTTACTATTTCCGACCCATACGTCTCACGAGTAGCAATATCTGAGCGTTTTTTACACAAAAATAACTCCCGAAAAAACAATCTATTAATTGTCTTACTTACAATGGTCGGTTATAAAGAATGCACGATTTCACGTAGTTGCAGTTAGTGTCTACCAATTATTGTATTTTGACAAAAACTGTCGCAGTCACCACAGATTAGCCTCCTGCATTAAGTTCTACATTAACTATGATAAGATTGTCTAGCCTCAGCACCCCTTCTTTGAAAACTAATTGTCGAAATGATTTAGAAAAACTAGGAAGAAGAAGCCTGCTTGAGGTCGTGTGAAATAGTGAGGGAGCGAAGTCAGAAAACAGTACCATTTCCCATGGCTTTTTCAATTGGCTTTCAACACTGCGATGAGCTTAATTTAATCCAATGCGTTGTGGTGGTACAGCCAGATCAATAGGCTCGTTATGGCTTGCTTGCTGCAATAACCAAAAGCTTAGTTATGACCATTCAAAAGCGAACATATGTAACATAAAGCATGAAGCATATTTGTCAAGGTGACATATGCGGCACCATTCTACACAGCTAATGCCGATGAAACATCTAGACGCATCTAGACGTCTGCATCCAGACATTATCAACCGTGTAATCAATGTCATCGAGCATATATTTGAAGAGCGTAATGTGTTACTCATTAACTTTTTGCATGCTGTTTCATTAGCTCGGTAATGTGACCTAGCTTGTCGCTAATCAAACACAGGATGTTAACCATTTGTTCTAGAAACTGTTGTCTGGTAGTTACACCTTATTGCTTGGTGGCAATTATTCTACGTTTGCACCCCTGCGGTGTTAGAAAATATAAGAGCATGTAATTTTTCATAATCAGTCAAAGAGGTCATCCACTGGGGGCGATTATGATACATACGTTACTACAGCAAATCATCAAGACGAAATGATATTTTCGTCAGCTCATTTGTACCCTGTGAGAAATTATGGTCGAACGTGAGTGTCATGAAGGCGAACCTTTGCAGTATTACTAACCAATGCAGTCATGTACCTTAAGTAGCCACTGTATTTAAATTTCTACACACTGCGTCGAAGATATTCACAGCTAAGCAAAATAAGTAATGACAAATTCTCATTTTCTCTACAATGGTGTTAGCAAAACACTTAATCTGAAGCGCCCATAAATGAACACACAGTCTTTCTAAAAGACGCAATATAAAATATAAATACATTTCTACTCTTCAAGGAATTTAAATACAAGAAAAGTTAATTGTCAACGAGTGTTAACATAAAACACTGGTTTCATGCTATCAGTGAATACGATATATCACTCATAAGGTAATACAATGATAAGATGCACCAACAACTTACTGTCATTCTCATGATACTTTATTCAACCTTGAGCTGCCGTAAAGTGCAGAGGAGTACTTGCCCCCACTCTATCTAGGCATAATGGTGTTGCCCCTTTAACCCTATAAAAATACCTTGGTCTATGTAAACCCGGACCAATAAAGTTTAAGCGTGCGTGATTTTAGCATTCTCATAAAACAACGTGGTGTAATTGCTGACTGCAACATTCATGGTTATGAGAAAAAGCATCAATTAACAGTATGTGGGTCTATTGTTACACATAACTCGCTATTTGCAGCGATTATCTCATAAAGTCCTGATCAATAATGCAAGCTGCATTAGTAACTTATCTGTGGGATCAGCCAATTACTTTTCGTGCAGTATGATTGCCAAGAGCTTGTTAGTGAGTGAACAAAAACCTTCCGATAAATGGTTGCTGGTAGAATTGAGACTCATTTTTTATCATGAAGAAACAATGCTTACCTGGGCTGTGTCTGCAAAGGCATGCAATCTAACAATTAAAGCATTCCTACTTTTGTGCTAATGATCCAAATAGTGATTAACCTTCAAAGTTATTGCCGTGTTCATAGCTCAAAATGCTGCGCAGGCAAATCCCCACAAACGCACTAATGATACCGTTGATATTAGTTGCAAAAACAAGCAAATACAGCAATATGATGTTAGTTCAAATAATATGATATATAACTTCATAATCCTACTCCAATTGCTATTAATCGCTGGCAATTGCGATTTTTTATCATCATGGCCAGGTGTGTGACTACTAGCCTATTGCGTGAAATCAAAATTAAGTTTTCTGTCATTTGGTATATATGTATTTGATAATAGGCAAAATGGTGCGTCATTTCACATATTAATCTGTAATCACATGTGTGGCATTGCCTGTGTTTGGTGCAATTAATTTTTTCACGTTGTTGCCGGGTATTTTAGTAAAACGTTGTAATTATCCAAATGCATGTCCAATAATAGGGTTATGAGGTTACCTAGCATATGTAATCAGTTTGGCGTTCAATTATGACTGCCACTGATTGAAGTATTATCTGTTGTCACCTCGGGCATCTATTGTTGTGTGTGCGAGGCGATATTTGCATTGCATAGCGATTCCTGTCAAATGACTGGCGATAATAAGTTCATCACGTCGAGAGATTGATGAGGAGACTTTGGATGTCATAGAACATTTGCAGATCATCATCTTAATAGCAGTCAAAATCTACACAAGGTAGATGGTTTAAATGTTTCCTCAGTACCGATGCATTGGCAATAAATTCAAGCATTATGTATCCCCGCGTTGAAGCCAGCCACCGTCGTGACGACCGTTCCCACCAATGGATCATGACAGCATCCGTAATTGTACAGAAGGGCGATTTTCATTTGTCATCTTATATAATAGTGTCGAAACTTGTCGCGACGGTTATTTGCTTACTTTGAGTTCAATAAAAATGATATAAATGATTTCAGAAACGAATGATATGTGGAAATAACATCGCAGTGATTTGTGTTAATGTTTTCATGTTTGTTGATATATTTTCTCTGCGGGAGCATAATGCATGAAATATAGCATTCACTGTCATCAACTTTGCATATCACAGGTTGTCAGTTATGTCAGATCAACTCAGTATTTCATCCTCGGTGTCATATCGTCGTATTCTCACCGCACAAGTCTGCACGCTTATCCATCAAGCGCAATAGTGGTTTTGTTGATATCTGGTAATTTCAAGCAGTCAAAAACGCGACCGTGTCTGATAAATTGCAATGTCCGGTTATATGTCAAACAGTTGATGATCAGCGACACAAAGTAATGATATCGGACGAGATACAACGGGCAGCAATATTTAGATATGCGGGTATGCACGCAATTAGATAAGGATTTTGTATAGGCGGCCGATGATTTCTGGCTGCGAACGTTTACCTTTGAAACGAAACAGGGACATGATAGATCAGTGTATTCAAAAAATGCACGCAACGGATTGTCGCCTATTATCGGCCGATGATTCTAAAGTATGATTTTTTACATCCGAAGAAACTGATTAACCAGCGGCACAAATAATAATACGGATTGTACACGCTACCAATAACCACTGGCAAAATAAAGTATGATTTGTTCGTTTCCTGTTTGTCATAGTTCGGGCCGTTATTTGTCTCACTATTGGATAAAATTCGTTTTATAAACTTGCCCTATGGATCAAATAAATTTTAAAGACCATCCTAGTGTGTCAAGCAACAGCTTGAACGTATCAATACAAAATATGTAGTTATAATTTTGTGCCTAGAACAATGTATGACGGAAGTTCGGCTTTGATCGTGCATTCGTTCTGTTCAATAGGTGCTTAATGCCGGTGAAACATACCCATGGCGTAAAAATGGCATTCATTGATAATAATGTTGGTCTTATGAAATATCAACGTTTTAACAAACGCTGTATACTTACATTCATTGTGGTATGGAGAGCGTCATTCAGATACAAATCAACTATTGTTACCTTTATGCAAACATATTCATTTTGTAGGATCGTTCGCTCTCACTACTCTGCTTTTAATGGTAAATATGTTGGTACAAATAGTTTTTAATCCGTATTAGCAAATTTGAACTGCCCGATGTCAGTTATATGTCAGTCATCTGATAAGGCTTGATACCTCGTTGCTCTTACTTTGTCATAAAAAAACTTAACGCAACGCTGGTTCCCTTTACGCAATAACTCAAATACACCCACGCACTGTTACATGAACAGAGAGAATATTTGGCGTTTCATTAATTTGACGATGTATGACCGGGTTAGTCATGCATTATGCAGCGTTTTACAGAAAACTTCGTGGGGAACAAAGTTGATGTACGTGCAATACTAATACCGCAATATGCCGGTTGTTCATGCACTTTGTACTAATATGAATGGCCTACATATAGTTACATCCATGTTACCCCATAGTGCTGTGATTTGTTCAATTTTTAGTGAAGCCTTTGTCTTCGACGGATAAAAGGTGCGCTTCCGAATACTCGAGTGCACCGCGTTTTCAGCCCGATATAATCAGCACTTATTTTTGCACAGCTCCATTTATGCAACCAGCATACTCGAATGCAAAGTCCTATGGATATTTCTCTCGGTTGTAATTCATAACACAACAAGGAAGACACTTATTCGCAAAAAAAAAAGATTAATAGAGAAGCTAATCAAATAATGCATGTGACATTTAGCTTAGTAGCCATAATTGGAATCTGCCTATGCATTTCGTTATGCATTAATGTTTTGCATCTGGGCTGCACAATGTGGAGCAGGAACAAATGAAACGTACTCTATCAGTTTCAAAAACGGAAGGCTATTGTTGATATAGATTGTTTGACTGTTACATGTTTGATCAACCAATACTGATCGTATTATACTTATTACACGCTAAGTAAAAGGAATGATTTAATACCTTTGTATCATTCCCCCCAAAAAAACAAATAGATGTATCGTGGTCTCAAGCAGTTTTGCTTTAAGTCCGTAATGCGAATGTATATACGTCTGCGATCATAGGTTGTATCTGTTTAATGATTTCGACTTATGCGTCGCTCGCATGAACAGCAATAACTGAGCGATTTTTTACACCAGTAATAACTAACGAAAATACAACCCGATGATTTGCTTATCTACAGGAGTCGATAATTAAGAAGGCATGATTTTACGCAGTTGAGTTTAGTGTCGACCAACTGTTGTTGTTTTTACAAAGACCGTCTCATGCATTGTCGAAATAATGGAGATAACTAGGACGAAGAAGCCTGTTTGAGACCGTGTGAAATAGTAAGTCGGCGAAGTCAGAAAACAGTATCATTTCTAATGGCGTTTTCAATTTAGTTTCAACACTGCGGTGAACTTATGTATAATTTAATCCAATGCATTGTGACAGCACAGCCGGATGATTAAGATAGTTATGGTCTGCTTGCTGCAATAACCATAAACATTGGTATCACCTCTCAAAAGCGAATATATGTATCATATATTATGAAGCATACCTGTCAATGTGACATATGCGACAACATTCTACACAGATTAATCCGATGAAACATCTAGAGGCAATGCTACAGTGACTGTAACCAGGTTATCAATATTATCGAGTAAATATTTGTGGAGCGTAATGTATTCCTCATAAGATTGTGCATGCTGTTTAATAAGTTTATTAGCGTGTACAATTATCATTGTTTAAGAGATACGCTTATTAGCTAGGCATCTCCCGAATCAAGACTACACTTTAATGCGGCATAGTACATCGTGCTTCGACCCCGCTTTTACCTATGATGATTGGTTATAGCATGACAACTCTCTGTCTATCTAGGAACCTGCGAAAGTTTCTCGATCATATTCCGATCCTACGATGGACATGTCGCTTCAATGTGTCTCTTGGTTTGATTCGACATAAGCGATCGTCGAATCGCGTACTTAGACCAGTATAAAGATTTACTTTTTTGATGACATTACTCGCACAGTAAATTTGTCGCATATTTGTAAATTGACTCTGTGGCAGAAGCTATATAATTTTCTGACATGCATGAAGAGGTTATATGCAATCCAGATAAGTAGCAAGTGTATCATACCGTCGTCAAATGATAATCTGCTTGGATCGGACTGCTCAATATTTTGTACGTCAAAAAACATCCCTTGGTAGTCGCTTAAGTGAACTCAATAGGCGGTTTATATTCAGTTTATTTGCACTACACGATGCAGTAACGACATATTTCCCTGATGTTGGTGCTTTGTACTCACTGTTAGTCCTTAAAATCGAGGTTTTGACCCAGAGGAATTAGAGATTGGCCACTGGATTGGGCGGTTTGCGACAATGAGCCAGAGAGCTATTGCTCCTGAACAGGGATTGGTCCTTTGAGACCGCGATTAGTCGTATAGAATGCTGTACTTCTCAAAGTGTTACCGAAGAAATCAGCTCTGAGATTTGGTTTAGTTTAAACCAAAGCTCGGGGCAGTTGGGATTAGACACATGCTAGATGAATCTAGTTTCTAACCTCCTAAAGGGATTGTATCAAACATCGTGGCTCAATGATATCGTGCCAGACCTTTGCCTCAGCGGCTTCGGCGGCAGATTAATATATCACCGACTTTTCTGAGCAAGTCACTGGCCAGCCGACTATTTTACACCTCATTCATTCAAGAAAACAAGCTTTAACGACTATTTTTTCGTCTGATAAATTACCGCTTTTCAGAGCGATTAAAGACTTTCAGATACCTAAGAAGATCGTGTGTGTGTGTGTGTGTGTGTGTGTGTGTGTGTGTGTGTGTGTGTGTGTGTGTGTGTGTGTGTGTGTGTGTGTGTGTGTGTGTGTCTGTGTCTGTGTGTGTGTGTGTGTGTGTGTGTGTGCGTGTGTGTGCGTGTACATATGTGTGTGCGTTGCCACTAATATCAGATGTTGATAAAGGTTGATGTTCTTAAATGTGTCGGGAACAAACTACGTAAATCAACTTTATACTTAACATGGTTTACCTTAGTGACGTATAAGGACCTATTTCGATAACGCTATCATCTTCTTGTTAATTAGTTTACTAATCTGATGATTAAAGGGCGCTCACACGAGAGAGTATGTTGTCAAATCCCCCCTGTGCTTGGCAAAATGTGCTTACTAAGCCGTAAACTCTTTGGCACACGCTTATTCACCGTGTATCGGTGAATAAAGTAATTTGATGACAACAATTAAATCATGAGTATAGTGTGTTTCTTTTGTGGGTGCTAAAGGTAAACCATTATTGCACATAATAGCTAAGTGGGAATGTGTTAGCATTTTGTCGAGCGGTTATTAGTAAATAGGTAGTCTTTTTGTTGCTGTTGAATGAACATGTTATTTCATTAATTGGCCATCAAGATTTTATGTTTTGCTTTCCACCATGGTAGAGGAAAAGATCATTATCTTTTGATTGGCGCGGTTTATTCTGTTTTACATCCATTTGTTTGGCACAGAATGTCATTTGTTTGACACTTGACCAAATTCCAAGGATTTGGTCGAGACTGCTACCATTTTCACAAGCATTATATTCATCATCATCGTCCTCCTCGCAGCGAACTAAGACTGGTTACTTCTTGGTATTTGTCAGTCTTTATATTTGTTATGTGCAATTTGTTTGCCTGCATCCGATGAGAATAATGCACGTTTTTGCCCCAACGATATTCATATTCAGCCACATGAGCCCTCAAATCATATCAAAGCGGATCAATACAGCCTTATAGGTTTATAATATGCTGTTTACTATAATAACAATAGTTTTATTGTCGTTTATTTTCTTCGTTGCCTGGCAACGATGTTGCACTGTGGTGGGTAAAACCGCGCGACAAAGCATGCCACTTAAACAAACAAAAATGACAGAAAACATAATCTGCATGAGAATCGGCAATAAGAATTTTGCTCCACTCTACTGCAAACAAAATAAGCCTTTAATGTTGTCTTGGTGATTAGTAGAAAGTTGCGCCATAAAAAACCCGTAACTTTGTTATTGCTTTTGCTATTGAACAGTTTCTGTCTGTTAGTCGGTAGTTTTAGCGTTTATCTGCGTTTAAGAGGTTTAAAAAAATGGTTTTGTCATGTGATTGACAGATTGATTCAGATACAACCAGGCTTACGGTTATCTGGGCGTAAAACTAAGGTAATAAAAGAAACATCTTTAGTCGTTGAGATGCCACTCAGTCTTATTTCAATGTGACAAGATATTTGGATAAGATCATCCGTTGTGTTAATATACGAACCATATATTGGTTCTCGTCAATCGAAGCAATATTGCGCAGATGGCTTTCACCAGTGCTGCACGTGAAGATGGCGCCTCGCCATAGAAAAGTGCTTCTCCATAGATTGGTTTTTCAAGGTCTTTTCATGATGCAGTATGTTTTTCCTTGAATTCTTCTGCTCTTATTCTGCCTTTACAATATCATCGGCTTGTCGGCATGAAATTAAAACCATAACATAGTAGGGGTATCTACAAAGTTAAATACGGGTTTGGCACATTTCGTTTCTCAAATGTATTCCATGTTATATAACAGATTTCAAATGATCAGTTTATCTCTTATTTGAACTAAATGTGCATATGATTGTTTCATTTGATCACAATTACCGTCATAATATTTTTGTTCTTCCTCAAGCCGTTTTCTTCAAAAACCAAAACCGTTCAAGTTCCTTGCACTTAACTTGCATTATGATATCAAGTGATATATGATATTTCACATTTTGCAGAATTGAATGATTTCTTTTCAAGTTGGCGCGACCGAATGCATGCCTCTCTATGAGCATATCCTATTTTCACAAGAACTATAAATTACTTTTGATGTATAATTAGCAAAAATCACCAGCAGTGAGAACGAGTTGTCGCTGATATGGGCTCTGGTATGTTTCGAGTTCAATTCTCTTGTTTACTATCACATGCTTTCTGGAAAATAATCCAGGTTAAACAAGCTACGTACCTTCACTAAGCTGATATTGCCGTTATCAAAGTTGTTTAAGATATAACTAGAATCCAGCAATGAGGCCATTAATTACAATAACCCTGCAATAGCAAATTGGGCGGCATGTTAATCTTGCATCACAGCCCCGTTATGATCACGGATGTGTCAAGAAATGTTATTGCTGTTCGGTTAAATGTCTATATTTTATTGCTTACGAGACAATAACCAGAGGTTTAAAGTTTATGGACCATGATTTCGTCAGCCGTCATAAAATTTATATTAATACATATTCTTGCAACGTCGCGTTGATTATCTACTGGTTACTCGTGCAACAACCAAATCGCACGCACATGACTACATATATGGGACCGATCAAGCTGTCGTGAACGACTGGAGCACAGCATCGCTGCGAAGAAAAAACACAGCGAATTATGTTATCCAACGTAATTTGTTATTACATTTAGATTGCCTAAATTTTTACATTAGATGCTAATAAACCACATTAGCTAGTTGTTTACACGTTGATTCCCTCAATAGCACTGATGAAGCTAACTAACAATAAAAACACACTTTATGACGCAATAAAATTAAGATCATGCGTCTCCGCAGAAACAATGATCATTTGTCTCTGCAAAGCAAGATTTGTAAATCGGGGGGTTATATCAACAGCCAGATGAGCTAAGTTACCACAGCATATTTAGTTAGAAGTTTTAAGTTAATGAAGAGTTATACCTTATGTGTGAGGAATTGAATGACATCATACAGGCTGTAAATGGTTGAGCATTTCGTATAGCAAGGCAAAATGGCTTCAGTTACTCTAGGTTATGAAGAATACGATCACGTTACATACCCTAAGTAGTAGTGCTGCGTTTGTATTTGTAGTATCAGTGCAATAATTTCGTATTAGAAAAATCCGTTTGTTGAGTTATTAATGAGCAAATGCACTTTTGTTTCGATTATAAACGTAGTTTTTCAACTATTTGAATGTTACTCTGCCCCTACGCCCGCAACTTGATGTGATACATGTGCATTGTGTGAGACATTGGGTTGAGGTGTCAGATTACCCGGTTGTTGCACAGCTACCACTTAATCTTGACCATCTCGGTGGTATATTGGGCTTTGACCATGCAAAAGCTTCTTTAACGCAGCCGTTTCTGTAAAGTAGTCGTAATGGATGGTCCTGATTGTATGCTAGTACAGTTTCTTGTCACTGTAAATGTTTCAATAATTCTTCAATTTCCAATAACACAGCGTAATCAGCATGCATTCGAGGGTTACACGTAACCAACCATTTTGCTATTAATTACCTGAACTGTTGCCCATGAACGACGTTTACTCCCTTCCTCTTCTCATAAATAACCAAATAGTCGGTGTCACGTTTTGCTCTTGTAGTATATCATATATGGACAAGAACGAGCAGGTCAGCTTAGATGATACTCGATTGTAATTAATATTCGGAAATGCCATGCCCCGCGGGAGTAATTCTCCTCGTTGAAATGATTTATTCCATTGCAAAATACGCTTGACTCACGTTAACATGCTTGCCAGTGTATAATTACGATCTGCTTACAGCATTTCGCACAAATGACATAATTCATTTTTCTTAACTATATGAAGCTAATAATACCCTGAAGTACATTTTCAGGCTTTGTGTCAGTCGAGTTAGGGAAATCCGGCGACAAGCATGAGTCTGAAACACCGTACAGATGAGTCATAAACAAGTAGTTTTGTTTGAGAAAGAAGATCCGTTGGCGTTAGGAATATGATTTAAATGAACATGATTGGTACACATTTGCTTCACGTGTGATACCACCTTATCAGCTAAATTCATGATTCGTTGCTATCAACGCGATTAGGTGCGGGCAAAAACACACATGGCAACATAAGGCAGTGCGTTTATACGCCATCCACAGCCCATGACACGAGCCGGCATAGTCAAATCAACTGAACTTTGAATAATAAAATCATCGATATAAAGTCATTGAATATAATTGCGGGAATAGAAGGTACAATGTCACCTTAACTTAAAAGTTGTGAATAACTTTAAAAAAATAACTGGGAATATCTAGTACGTTGCAAATGGTATCTGATGTTTTTTCAATATTCCCTATATTAAGAATAGAATGTTATGAACTAGTATACAAAATGCTCTTGCATCAGGCGATTTGCTCTCCGGTTAGACATATTTACTTGGCTTGATGAATAACATATCATGTACCATAACAATTTTATACGACAATTGGTACCGTCATGTTTGCATTGTTATGGACAAATTAGGCTTCAGGCAATAGAACATTAATTATGCGATGTTTCGTTATGCAAAAGGATTAATCTGTGTGTTCTGTGGGTGAACAAATGTCGAATACCCAAACATCTGGGCGTTTGTACTAGTAGTATAATCGTCAGGCTTTATTTTCCAATCAATTGCACGTACTCCACATGTGTACCATTTTGCTATTAATTACCTGAACTGTTGCCCATGAACGACGTTTACTCCCTTCCTCTTCTCATAAATAACCAAATAGTCGGTGTCACGTTTTGCTCTTGTAGTATATCATATATGGACAAGAACGAGCAGGTCAGCTTAGATGATACTCGATTGTAATTAATATTCGGAAATGCCATGCCCCGCGGGAGTAATTCTCCTCGTTGAAATGATTTATTCCATTGCAAAATACGCTTGACTCACGTTAACATGCTTGCCAGTGTATAATTACGATCTGCTTACAGCATTTCGCACAAATGACATAATTCATTTTTTCTTAACTATATGAAGCTAATAATACCCTGAAGTACATTTTCAGGCTTTGTGTCAGTCGAGTTAGGGAAATCCGGCGACAAGCATGAGTCTGAAACACCGTACAGATGAGTCATAAACAAGTAGTTTTGTTTGAGAAAGAAGATCCGTTGGCGTTAGGAATATGATTTAAATGAACATGATTGGTACACATTTGCTTCACGTGTGATACCACCTTATCAGCTAAATTCATGATTCGTTGCTATCAACGCGATTAGGTGCGGGCAAAAACACACATGGCAACATAAGGCAGTGCGTTTATACGCCATCCACAGCCCATGACACGAGCCGGCATAGTCAAATCAACTGAACTTTGAATAATAAAATCATCGATATAAAGTCATTGAATATAATTGCGGGAATAGAAGGTACAATGTCACCTTAACTTAAAAGTTGTGAATAACTTTTAAAAAAATAACTGGGAATATCTAGTACGTTGCAAATGGTATCTGATGTTTTTTCAATATTCCCTATATTAAGAATAGAATGTTATGAACTAGTATACAAAATGCTCTTGCATCAGGCGATTTGCTCTCCGATTAGACATATTTACTTGGCTTGATGAATAACATATCATGTACCATAACAATTTTATACGACAATTGGTACCGTCATGTTTGCATTGTTATGGACAAATTAGGCTTCAGGCAATAGAACATTAATTATGCGATGTTTCGTTATGCAAAAGGATTAATCTGTGTGTTCTGTGGGTGAACAAATGTCGAATACCCAAACATCTGGGCGTTGTACTAGTAGTATAATCGTCAGGCTTTATTTTCCAATCAATTGCACGTACTCCACATGTGTACCATTTTGCTATTAATTACCTGAACTGTTGCCCATGAACGACGTTTACTCCCTTCCTCTTCTCATAAATAACCAAATAGTCGGTGTCACGTTTTGCTCTTGTAGTATATCATATATGGACAAGAACGAGCAGGTCAGCTTAGATGATACTCGATTGTAATTAATATTCGGAAATGCCATGCCCCGCGGGAGTAATTCTCCTCGTTGAAATGATTTATTCCATTGCAAAATACGCTTGACTCACGTTAACATGCTTGCCAGTGTATAATTACGATCTGCTTACAGCATTTCGCACAAATGACATAATTCATTTTTCTTAACTATATGAAGCTAATAATACCCCGAAGTACATTTTCAGGCTTTGTGTCAGTCGAGTTAGGGAAATCCGGCGACAAGCATGAGTCTGAAACACCGTACAGATGAGTCATAAACAAGTAGTTTTGTTTGAGAAAGAAGATCCGTTGGCGTTAGGAATATGATTTAAATGAACATGATTGGTACACATTTGCTTCACGTGTGATACCACCTTATCAGCTAAATTCATGATTCGTTGCTATCAACGCGATTAGGTGCGGGCAAAAAACACACATGGCAACATAAGGCAGTGCGTTTATACGCCATCCACAGCCCATGACACGAGCCGGCATAGTCAAATCAACTGAACTTTGAATAATAAAATCATCGATATAAAGTCATTGAATATAATTGCGGGAATAGAAGGTACAATGTCACCTTAACTTAAAAGTTGTGAATAACTTTAAAAAAATAACTGGGAATATCTAGTACGTTGCAAATGGTATCTGATGTTTTTCAATATTCCCTATATTAAGAATAGAATGTTATGAACTAGTATACAAAATGCTCTTGCATCAGGCGATTTGCTCTCCGGTTAGACATATTTACTTGGCTTGATGAATAACATATCATGTACCATAACAATTTTATACGACAATTGGTACCGTCATGTTTGCATTGTTATGGACAAATTAGGCTTCAGGCAATAGAACATTAATTATGCGATGTTTCGTTATGCAAAAGGATTAATCTGTGTGTTCTGTGGGTGAACAAATGTCGAATACCCAAACATCTGGGCGTTGTACTAGTAGTATAATCGTCAGGCTTTATTTTCCAATCAATTGCACGTACTCCACATGTGTACCATTTTGCTATTAATTACCTGAACTGTTGCCCATGAACGACGTTTACTCCCTTCCTCTTCTCATAAATAACCAAATAGTCGGTGTCACGTTTTGCTCTTGTAGTATATCATATATGGACAAGAACGAGCAGGTCAGCTTAGATGATACTCGATTGTAATTAATATTCGGAAATGCCATGCCCCGCGGGAGTAATTCTCCTCGTTGAAATGATTTATTCCATTGCAAAATACGCTTGACTCACGTTAACATGCTTGCCAGTGTATAATTACGATCTGCTTACAGCATTTCGCACAAATGACATAATTCATTTTTCTTAACTATATGAAGCTAATAATACCCCGAAGTACATTTTCAGGCTTTGTGTCAGTCGAGTTAGGGAAATCCGGCGACAAGCATGAGTCTGAAACACCGTACAGATGAGTCATAAACAAGTAGTTTTGTTTGAGAAAGAAGATCCGTTGGCGTTAGGAATATGATTTAAATGAACATGATTGGTACACATTTGCTTCACGTGTGATACCACCTTATCAGCTAAATCCATGATTCGTTGCTATCAACGCGATTAGGTGCGGGCAAAAACACACATGGCAACATAAGGCAGTGCGTTTATACGCCATCCACAGCCCATGACACGAGCCGGCATAGTCAAATCAACTGAACTTTGAATAATAAAATCATCGATATAAAGTCATTGAATATAATTGCGGGAATAGAAGGTACAATGTCACCTTAACTTAAAAGTTGTGAATAACTTTAAAAAAATAACTGGGAATATCTAGTACGTTGCAAATGGTATCTGATGTTTTTTCAATATTCCCTATATTAAGAATAGAATGTTATGAACTAGTATACAAAATGCTCTTGCATCAGGCGATTTGCTCTCCGGTTAGACATATTTACTTGGCTTGATGAATAACATATCATGTACCATAACAATTTTATACGACAATTGGTACCGTCATGTTTGCATTGTTATGGACAAATTAGGCTTCAGGCAATAGAACATTAATTATGCGATGTTTCGTTATGCAAAAGGATTAATCTGTGTGTTCTGTGGGTGAACAAATGTCGAATACCCAAACATCTGGGCGTTGTACTAGTAGTATAATCGTCAGGCTTTATTTTCCAATCAATTGCACGTACTCCACATGTGTACCATTTTTTGCTATTAATTACCTGAACTGTTGCCCATGAACGACGTTTACTCCCTTCCTCTTCTCATAAATAACCAAATAGTCGGTGTCACGTTTTGCTCTTGTAGTATATCATATATGGACAAGAACGAGCAGGTCAGCTTAGATGATACTCGATTGTAATTAATATTCGGAAATGCCATGCCCCGCGGGAGTAATTCTCCTCGTTGAAATGATTTATTCCATTGCAAAATACGCTTGACTCACGTTAACATGCTTGCCAGTGTATAATTACGATCTGCTTACAGCATTTCGCACAAATGACATAATTCATTTTTCTTAACTATATGAAGCTAATAATACCCCGAAGTACATTTTCAGGCTTTGTGTCAGTCGAGTTAGGGAAATCCGGCGACAAGCATGAGTCTGAAACACCGTACAGATGAGTCATAAACAAGTAGTTTTGTTTGAGAAAGAAGATCCGTTGGCGTTAGGAATATGATTTAAATGAACATGATTGGTACACATTTGCTTCACGTGTGATACCACCTTATCAGCTAAATTCATGATTCGTTGCTATCAACGCGATTAGGTGCGGGCAAAAACACACATGGCAACATAAGGCAGTGCGTTTATACGCCATCCACAGCCCATGACACGAGCCGGCATAGTCAAATCAACTGAACTTTGAATAATAAAATCATCGATATAAAGTCATTGAATATAATTGCGGGAATAGAAGGTACAATGTCACCTTAACTTAAAAGTTGTGAATAACTTTAAAAAAATAACTGGGAATATCTAGTACGTTGCAAATGGTATCTGATGTTTTTTTTCAATATTCCCTATATTAAGAATAGAATGTTATGAACTAGTATACAAAATGCTCTTGCATCAGGCGATTTGCTCTCCGGTTAGACATATTTACTTGGCTTGATGAATAACATATCATGTACCATAACAATTTTATACGACAATTGGTACCGTCATGTTTGCATTGTTATGGACAAATTAGGCTTCAGGCAATAGAACATTAATTATGCGATGTTTCGTTATGCAAAAGGATTAATCTGTGTGTTCTGTGGGTGAACAAATGTCGAATACCCAAACATCTGGGCGTTGTACTAGTAGTATAATCGTCAGGCTTTATTTTCCAATCAATTGCACGTACTCCACATGTGTACCATTTTGCTATTAATTACCTGAACTGTTGCCCATGAACGACGTTTACTCCCTTCCTCTTCTCATAAATAACCAAATAGTCGGTGTCACGTTTTGCTCTTGTAGTATATCATATATGGACAAGAACGAGCAGGTCAGCTTAGATGATACTCGATTGTAATTAATATTCGGAAATGCCATGCCCCGCGGGAGTAATTCTCCTCGTTGAAATGATTTATTCCATTGCAAAATACGCTTGACTCACGTTAACATGCTTGCCAGTGTATAATTACGATCTGCTTACAGCATTTCGCACAAATGACATAATTCATTTTTCTTAACTATATGAAGCTAATAATACCCTGAAGTACATTTTCAGGCTTTGTGTCAGTCGAGTTAGGGAAATCCGGCGACAAGCATGAGTCTGAAACACCGTACAGATGAGTCATAAACAAGTAGTTTTGTTTGAGAAAGAAGATCCGTTGGCGTTAGGAATATGATTTAAATGAACATGATTGGTACACATTTGCTTCACGTGTGATACCACCTTATCAGCTAAATTCATGATTCGTTGCTATCAACGCGATTAGGTGCGGGCAAAAACACACATGGCAACATAAGGCAGTGCGTTTATACGCCATCCACAGCCCATGACACGAGCCGGCATAGTCAAATCAACTGAACTTTGAATAATAAAATCATCGATATAAAGTCATTGAATATAATTGCGGGAATAGAAGGTACAATGTCACCTTAACTTAAAAGTTGTGAATAACTTTAAAAAAATAACTGGGAATATCTAGTACGTTGCAAATGGTATCTGATGTTTTTTCAATATTCCCTATATTAAGAATAGAATGTTATGAACTAGTATACAAAATGCTCTTGCATCAGGCGATTTGCTCTCCGATTAGACATATTTACTTGGCTTGATGAATAACATATCATGTACCATAACAATTTTATACGACAATTGGTACCGTCATGTTTGCATTGTTATGGACAAATTAGGCTTCAGGCAATAGAACATTAATTATGCGATGTTTCGTTATGCAAAAGGATTAATCTGTGTGTTCTGTGGGTGAACAAATGTCGAATACCCAAACATCTGGGCGTTGTACTAGTAGTATAATCGTCAGGCTTTATTTTCCAATCAATTGCACGTACTCCACATGTGTACCATTTTGCTATTAATTACCTGAACTGTTGCCCATGAACGACGTTTACTCCCTTCCTCTTCTCATAAATAACCAAATAGTCGGTGTCACGTTTTGCTCTTGTAGTATATCATATATGGACAAGAACGAGCAGGTCAGCTTAGATGATACTCGATTGTAATTAATATTCGGAAATGCCATGCCCCGCGGGAGTAATTCTCCTCGTTGAAATGATTTATTCCATTGCAAAATACGCTTGACTCACGTTAACATGCTTGCCAGTGTATAATTACGATCTGCTTACAGCATTTCGCACAAATGACATAATTCATTTTTCTTAACTATATGAAGCTAATAATACCCCGAAGTACATTTTCAGGCTTTGTGTCAGTCGAGTTAGGGAAATCCGGCGACAAGCATGAGTCTGAAACACCGTACAGATGAGTCATAAACAAGTAGTTTTGTTTGAGAAAGAAGATCCGTTGGCGTTAGGAATATGATTTAAATGAACATGATTGGTACACATTTGCTTCACGTGTGATACCACCTTATCAGCTAAATTCATGATTCGTTGCTATCAACGCGATTAGGTGCGGGCAAAAACACACATGGCAACATAAGGCAGTGCGTTTATACGCCATCCACAGCCCATGACACGAGCCGGCATAGTCAAATCAACTGAACTTTGAATAATAAAATCATCGATATAAAGTCATTGAATATAATTGCGGGAATAGAAGGTACAATGTCACCTTAACTTAAAAGTTGTGAATAACTTTAAAAAACTAACTGGGAATATCTAGTACGTTGCAAATGGTATCTGATGTTTTTTTTTTTTCAATATTCCCTATATTAAGAATAGAATGTTATGAACTAGTATACAAAATGCTCTTGCATCAGGCGATTTGCTCTCCGGTTAGACATATTTACTTGGCTTGATGAATAACATATCAGGTACCATAACAATTTTATACGACAATTGGTACCGTCATGTTTGCATTGTTATGGACAAATTAGGCTTCAGGCAATAGAACATTAATTATGCGATGTTTCGTTATGCAAAAAATCTGTGTGTTCTGTGGGTGAACAAATGTCGAATACCAAACATCTGGGCGTTGTACTAGTAGTATAATCGTCAGGCTTTATTTTCCAATCAATTGCACGTACTCCACATGTGTCTCTGAGGGGTGCATGTAAACAATATCTAAGTGCTCCATTTCCGTGTAGTATTGTGTTATATCGATTTAATACGTCAATTCCACATTCACTATGGTGCTTGTATAATGCAATGATTGATTGCATTGTATAGTTCAGGTGGTGTGCAACCAATAATCAAAGAGCAGTTAAAAATGTGCAGTTGAAGGCTGTTTAAATCGATTAAGCACATAGTAAGCTAATTATGTGTCAGGAGCTTGAAGCGTGTGTGAATACTCCAGTTGTCACATAGTCAATGTATGACAATGCCCCGACGATTTCTGACGGATAGCTGTGTGCTATGTTTTTGCCAGAATTATAGCAAGTTATTATAGTTTAGCGCTTGTGTGTTAACGATGAATATGCTACAATACGGAAAGAAAAGTCTTTTAATGCATTTTAAAACCCCCCAAAGCCATATATATATATATATATATATATATATATATATATATATATATATATATATATAGATATATATATATATATATATATATATATATATATATATATATATATATATATACTAGGGACATATATATATATATATATATATATAGAGATATAGATATATATATATATATATATATATATATATATATATATATATATATATATATATATATATATATATATATATATATATATATATATATATATATATATATATTTAAGCCTTGGCATGGAAATAGCCGAGTTTGTAATATGGTTCTTGAAGAAGATATAACCAGTGCAACTAGCCGTGCTAGCTGTGACTGGCAGAAACGTAATCAGTGGCGACATATATAAAGCCAAGAACACTCAATCGTAAAGGCCAACAGTGAAGTTGTGAGGAATCAATTTTTTATTGTCACCATTGCGAGTGTCCGTTCAGTAATGATTAACAGCCATTTGGCAAGAACATATATTCACCAGTAGTTGAATTTGCAGGAATATGCTGTTAGTAGCTTGGTTATATTACTGCATGACAGTTTTTACAAGAGGATTCGTCAAATATTTATCTTGGTAATGATTACAGATGAAGTCTCCTTGCAGTGATGATATTTCCGCCATAAAGTAAAGCCATTATATTTGTATTATCAAAGAAGTTTGTGTCTGTTTACGCTGTCAGTAAACTCAAATATCAGGTAAATAAAGGTGTGTTTGTATTTAATTTAGATCGTATGACTTATGCCGGATTACTAATCACGTAAGTCCATGGTCACTATTGAGTCACAATAAAGATAACATTTCACTGTAAAACAATGCACTACATACCTTTATTGGATTTCCTTACAGCTATCCGCCTTTATATTAAATACCTTACATATAGTCTTATCTGCATGGGCTAAAGCATTATCAAAGTTGGGAAAATGAATATAATAATGGTGGCACCAACTCCTGCTAAACTAAACCGACATTTGACGGAAGGACATATCCGGACAACTATTAAAAGTGTATCGGTTGCATTAATATTGATCAACCACGTATTGTAGGCTGATAAATATCACATTAGCAATGGGGTTCGTGGTGCTTGCCTGACACCTCAATTGTTTCATGCTATCTGTAAATGCGTAATTTCTTTCGTACAGTAATACTATGTTAGGATGCAACAACTACTTATTGACAATCTCATGATACTTCAATCAATCTTGAGCTGCTGCAAAGTGCAGAGGAATCATTACTCTCACTTTCTCAAGGCACTCTGGTTCTGTTCAATTTAAGCATGTAAGAATATCTTGGTCAATGCGGTGACCCTGTGTTATAAACTATACACGAAAGGCCTAAGGTACACATGCACGCATGGGCCAAAACATTTCATAAAAAAAGAGAATTGATTAAATGCATTTCGAAAGTTGAGCAATACTCACTTTTAACAATGCGAAAGCAGCGTTTAGAACTGTGCATCGGAAGGCCGCTTCAATGTTAAAACTTTCGTACTGCAGCACATTTTCGTTAAACACAGAATGTGAAAAGAATTCCATCGAATATTAGTGAATATTACCAGCTGCGTAAGTAACTACTTAGTGGGGTCAGCCAATGGCAAATTTTGTATATTGTATTGATTACCGTACTTTATATTTGCGCCGGTATTTCTTTCAACTGTACCACAATATGGAATATATTCCATCCATACACATCCTCTTAACTTCCCCCTATAAACTTAACAACACATTTTTACACGAATAACTGCATTATCGGAAGTATAACACAACAAAATGTAGCTTCCATGCACCACGTTGTAAGTAACGCGAAAACTATTTCGGACCTGCGTGTTCGTCTTTTATGCAATCAAGATGGGATTTAGTTGCAATATAACGCCGCAACTACTGAGTAACTACATCAATCATTAGGATCTATTAAGTGTTACGACTCATAATACGACAGCTTGCAGACATAACTGAAACATTTCTTCATCGAGCTCTGATATGTGTAACTCTTCAGAGGCTGGTCTGTTGATTTATAAAATACTTCCATGGACGCATTTTTTAAGGTGATTTTTTATTGCGAGATAATGCACAGCTTGGCAAGTCGACTCTTGAAGATAGAGAGATATGATCGTGTCTTGTTAATTTCCATTACAGGCATATATCATAGAGTTGATGATCAGCGACACAGAGTAATCATATCGGACTGGCCGGAAACAATGAGCATCAATATCGATTGATGCATCCGCACTGATAGCCGATGAAATTAGTTAACACACGGGTGGGACTACTGTATATCTCTAATATATGTATTTTAATCCGCTTTATATGTGTTCACACGTCTACGAAAACATAACGAACATGATTCTAATGCAAGTACCAAATTTGCTGCCCACCTGTTTTTGGTGCAACTGTATTTGCAACTGCATGACAGATGCTTGAGTGTTATCTGCAGTACAATTCTCTGAATACATAGATGCGTGCAATGTGTTATATTTTGTTATTATCAGATGATGATTTGCTGGCACGTTTATCTGTTCGCGGACAGAACACATGTAATATACATAGACATTATTCAGTCAGCAACGGTGCTCAAACAATGCATCCGGGTTGCAACCTATTAAAACTGGCAAAATAATGTTTGTCGTGTTACAACGTGCTTATCTGTCTATGGTTGGGGCCTGTGTTCATCTTCCTCACAGACATAAATTGTCCGTCTCAATAGCACGTTAGTGTCATATTTGCTCTATGTATCAAATAAATAATTACGCCAATTTTAGTGTGTCAAACACCCACTTTAATGAATTAATACATTTGACGCAGGAATAATTGTGTGTTTGATGGAAGTTCGGCATGGATCAAGCATTCGTTCGGTTTAAAAGGAGCTTGATGCCGGTGGAACATATGCAGGGCATAACAATGGCGTTTATTGCTAGTTATGCTGGTCTTTTGAGATATCAGGGTTTTTTTTACAAACGCAGTTTACTTAGGATCATTGTGGGAGAACGTCACATATTTGTTTCAAGTTCATTATAAGAATGATTCGCCCTCGCAACCCTTTTGGAGACTTCGAACTCTCACCGCGATTTACCGGTTGTTCATTCATAAAATAAACACGCGACTAGCCGATAATGCGAGAAAAGCTATTCCTAAACAAAACGCATAATTACTTCACAAAGCTTATAGTAGAGTCAATCCACGTGCGTCGCTAGGGATCAGATTATAGTCAAGAAGCCTTTACTTGTTTCCGGGAGGATATAGAGTGGCAAGTTAAAAGCGGGCCACAATCCACCAAAGTAGTCCTATGTTTATCCCGATATACTCGCCGGGGTATAAGTACACCCGTGTTGCCGTGGTCTTGCGCATTGTTTAAATTTTGGTGAAGCCTTCGTCTACGATTGAGTAAGAGGTGCGTTTTCGAGTACTCGAATGCACCGCGTTTCTACCCCGTTCAAAAGTGCACTTTTAGCAACCTGCATACTTGTTTGCAATACTTGATATATTTTGCGAATATTCGTCTGCGATCATAGGTTGTATCTATCTACTGATTTCGACCTATGCGTCTCACGTGTAGAAATAACTAAACGTTTTTTTATACCAATGTATCTCTCGAAAATTCAAACTAATAATTGTCTAATTTACAATGATCGGTCATTAAGAATGCACGATTTTATGTAGTTACAGTTAGTGTCCGCCAATGATTGTAGTTTGTACAGGAACCGTCGCAGTCACCACAGATTAACATTCTGCATTAAGTGCTACATGATCCAATTGGGCTGTTTCATTAAAATATGATAATATTGCGAAAACTCAGCAACCCTTATTTTACAACTATTTGTCGAAATATTGGAGAAAACTAATGTGATGAAGCCTGTTTGTGGCAGTGTGAAATAGTGAGTGTGCGTAGTCTCATGGCTTTTTCAGTTGATTTCAAACACTGCGATGAACTTAAGCATAATTTTATCCAATGCAATATGGCGACACAGCCGGATTAATAAGCTGGTTATGTCCATTTAAAGCTTACATATTTAACATAAAGCGTAAAGAATATTTGTTAAGGTGACATATGCGGCCATATTCTACACAGCTAATGCCGATGAAATATCCACACGCAGTGCCACAGTGGCACATTTTCTGCACTCACTCATAATTAACCATGTGATCAATAATATCGAGCAAATATTTCTAGAAAGTAATGTGTTCTTAATCAGATTGTGCATGCTGGATCCTAAGTTCGATAATGTTACCTCGCTTGTCGCAAATCCAACATAGGATGTTAACCATTTTCCTTGGAAACTATTGTCTGGTAGTTTCATTTAATTGCTCGATAGGAATTGTTCTGCGTTTGTACACCTGTTGTGTTAGCAGGTGGTATATCATTATCGGTAAAAAAATCCACTGGGAACGAATATGATACAAACGATGCTACAGCAAGTCATCAAGACAAAATGTTATATTCGTCAGCTCCTATCTACCCTTAGAGAAAGTATGATCGAACGTGAGTGTCATGATGGCGAACCTTTGCAGCATCCTACCGATGCCGTGATATACATAGAGTTAGCACTATATTGAAATTTCCCAGACAGATTAAACACAGTGTCGATGATATTCACAGCGAAGCAAAATGAATGTGACAAAAAGTTTATATTTTCTCTACGATGGCTGATAGTAGAACACACAATCTGTAGCGCCCCCATAAACGAAATCGCAGTCATTTTATAAAAAGCAATGTCGATTACCAATGCGCCGACAAATATAAACACATTTCGGCTCTTCAAGGAAGCTTAATACAGGTAACGTTAAGTGTCATCGAGAGTTAACACAGAACACTCAACTGCAGAAGGCAATACTGGGTAACTTTGGGGCCGACTAGAGAAACAAATATTACTCATCGATTCATTACGTTCCTGTCAACAAGAAGGAGTTTTATGCACAGGACCTACTACAGCCATCGTAAGACTGTGCATTAGCGTGGGCAAATGTACTAACAGCTTCGTAAACACTCTTCAGTGTGAATTTCCCCGCCTGTTACATTTAGCCATCAGACTGGAATAAACTAGATTGCATTAGCGTTCTACGAATAGGTCGTTCGCTCCATTAAGTGACTTCTTGCTGTCTGATGTGTTCATATAAACCTGATGAGTATACAATCAATTTACTCAACATGCTTAAAGCCCGGCATACCTATTTCAACATCAGACAAATCGGCAGCACACACACGAAGCAACGTTTACTCTCTTGAATACTTGCGTAGCTACAAAAGGGGATAACGGATAGTATGGGTCAATGCCCTGCATGCCCTGATGTATAACGAGGAACGTGGTCGGTACGAAGGTCAATTCGACCAATACAAGAGCCAGGGCCGGCATGCAGGCTCCGATAAAACTCATGCCCAACAAAACTGAGCATCTGATGAAGACCAAGTATTTCATACAGCGGGCTGAGGGGAGTGGGTAGTCGGGACCCAGTCCGGGCTAAGTAACAGAAATCACCCGCTTTACAAGGCTTATGTCGCATTACCAGTAACCGCCTGATTAAAAAACGGATTTTCAGCAATGGGGATGTAGTATAACTGCATGTATCATAAAAGCAATACTGACATATATATATGAAGCATGTAGACAATGTTTCTGATGTTAAATAATAAATTGGTAGTTGTACAACATACAAGAAAACTATAACATGAGGCTGCGATTTCAGCATGTATATTGTAGTTGATTCATAATAATACCTCTTTTATCCATATTTTTATGCAAATGTGTTGCTTTGCTTTCAACTGGAAAGAGAATTATTTGGTATATTTGGTTCTGTGCAACACACAACATATACAAATTTCACCGAGAATATGATAAGATGCATTGGTATATTGGCAAAGTGCCAGCGAATAAATACCTTATAATAGAGATACAAGCAGACTTTTCGGACCTAACGCTACTTGTTGACCACTTAGATTCGCGGTGGTGATGTCGCCTCTCTATCTGTTATCAACAAAACAACTTATGGAAAAAGTACAATCACATGCTTCTCAGTACAACGACTAAATCAAAAGAAGACGGAATTATATTGCCAATGAGTCAGCCGGTAATTAGCGTGCCATAAGGTTGCACGTGTCGCTTGACTCAGTCGTGTGACCAACGTATGATGCAGTATTTGAAAATGGAGTTGCGCGAAACTTAATTTTAATTTGTGGAGGACTTTGCATTGTAATGTACCAAACAATAAATGCAGCAAATCTCGTTCCGTGCACGGTCGTCAAAGGCTACATCTTACATGTGCGATAATATTGCTTGTTTGTAACTGCCAAGTACCCTTAGTGAGTGGAACAGACGAAGATTAATGCCCAGCAATCAGATAATACAGTAAGTAACACCTCTATAATGTCAACGCGCTTAGCCATGTGAGAACCAAGGTGAAGTACCTCTCAAATGCACATTTTAATTAAAGTCACCTAATCTATCACGCCTAAAGTGGGTCGTTCTCCAGTTGCTCTAAGCAGGTACTGCGGTCCATTACCGCATGCTGTAAAGTCTTATCCTTCCCATCATTAAAGCAGCCGCACATTCATTATGACTTTGCTAACCATCTGCTCCTATGCAAAACCTCAAAATGTAAACAGCAAACGAAATGAATGACCATTGCAAATATTGACTTACTGTGTTAGTTAAAAAACATGGAAATTGTTTTCATTCTGTTCGGTAAGCATTACGCTTAAGACCAATAGGTTATTCGCTGTATTTGAACACAATAGTATGTAAAATTATCATTACTTTAGAGACGCGCGTGTTAGCTAAGCATCCCCAGTATCAAGTCCAGACTTGATACTGGGGACATTGAACATCGAGTATCGACTCCGTTTTTATCTAAGCTGAATGGTTTAAATAAAAGGTCGGTACAATTACAATTCAGCACTTTCCGTCTATCCAGGGACCTGTGAAGGTTTTTCAAACATAATCCAACCGTACGAAGCACGTGTAACTCTAATGTAATATGTTTCTAGGCTGCACATTTGCAGATGAAATCCACGCTCACTAAGCTTTCTTCATATTCAAGAGGTTATCAACTTGTGGCAAGCATATAACACCCTGAAGCCTCAGTCAATGACCTCATAACATATACAAGGACTACTTTACTTTGCTTGTGCTTTGCTTTTGGACATTGTCAGTCATTTACAACGTAGGACATAAGTGAACAGAAGTAAAATCTAGAGCATTACTAAAAGTGCTTAAAAATGCGTACTGACTAAAATGTCGTATCGTATTTTGTATGGTTATAATCAAATTTGTGCATTTACTTCTTCGTCAAAATGCAAACGTCACAACTACTTTTCAAGCACATAAAAACAAATCATTTCTTGCGTTATCTCTGGCAAAGTGGGCAATGGTCCTTATCATAGTGATTATTGCATGAGTTAATAATTTAACCAAGCAGGCAGTTTGCCGAATATAAGGTGAGAGATAGAGAAAGATACAACAAACCAGAAAAGGTGCGTTAGTGTCATTTCCAGCAGTGACCCCAAAGAAATCAAAATAATTCCCCGACATTTATCCTTGTAGGGCCTACTAACCGTAACTCTGCTTTACCTGCCAAACAGCTGTCAACCTCGCATGGGGACCCCCACTTTTTCTATGTCATCCTCCACAGGAGAATTTACCTAGTGCATTGTCCACCTAACATCATCACTGTATTGCTAGCCACCTGAGCATCTAACGCGCACTAATCTGCGCAGTTACCCTTCTTGACCCCTCTCGTTAAATAGAATATAATTCTATCCATGGTAACATACCCAAACTACCAGAATCCCTTGCAAAACTAGAATTATTCCCACCGAAACCCATCCCGTGGCATTTCCTATACTGACATGCTTCCCTTATCTTCACACGATTTCCACCGTGCTAAGCAACCCTGTTACCTACCACTACTACACTTAGGACTATGTCGTTCTCCTCACCCTCATCCCAGCAATTTGATTGTCATGTATAGCAAAAATGTCACAGCGAACATAATTTGAACTGTACAATACAGATATCGTCCGGTAGCCACAATGTAATACGCAGTTGCCTTGTCACTATGTGTGTTTTTCCTATCCCAGGCTGTAGCCACTGTTGACCACTGCACCCCCCATCGACCCCGGTTGGCAAACCAACAGTCTCCGCGATATCAAGCACAATACGCTCCCCCCTTTCGAACCCCTGGAAATCTTTCTTAATGCTAGGCAAATGAAGGGACAATTGAAACCAAATGTATTTGTGAGTAGTTGCTTTTAATTTAACGAGTTATTCAGTTCGGCATTGGCATTGGCGTAGCAGAGCGACGTATATGCTTTTGGGATAGATGACGCACCTAACAAGTCGTTATCAGATTCATTATCCGACTGCTGAATCTCATTTTACCTAAGCTCTCACAACGCTCATGTGAGAATGTAGGCTTCCGGTTATATATGAACAGGCTGCAGAGAAAACCGAAGGGGCAATCATTCACTAGATATTCCTAACTAAACAAATCGGATAAGGTATCTTAGCAACACGCACCCATTAACAGATGTTATGTCACAAGTGGTAACCAGAGTATTGACCAGAATACCAAATAAGGTGAGATTATCTTTCTTTGTTAGCAGACAAACCTAAAATATGCATTCCTGTTATTCCATTGATTGATCGAGTCGGCTGCTTTAACCTGCGTTTGGTTACTGTGCAAAAGTTTCCAGTCAAACTTATTGTAGATTTGTTATGTTGCATAATGCAAATCGTTATAATACATCATCAGCTTTCGCTGGTTGGGCTTAACCCATGTACCATGCTCGTGGATTTTTATGTACCTCTATGCCATACTTGATGCAAAAACGAAACCTCATCACGTAAGTCCTGGAAGGTTTGCGACAAGAAAAGGAATCACATAAACGATTACAAATTCACATACCTTTGCGGTTTTTGCTATGTGTAAAAGGGAGCGACTCAAACTCGTGTGAGAGAATACACACTTGCTACGCTGTGCAGTGACTGCAAAATTAGAATCAGGGCAGAATAGCTCATAATCATTTATAATAAAACTGTTATATCTAATTTCTACGCGCATTTAAGTTGCGATTAGATTTGTGAAATCGTTGACTGCCTAAGATCTGTATCATTCGAAGTAATATGCAAGGTTGATTGTAATTCTTTAGGCATTGAAATGGTATCTCTGTCAGAAGATTAACAACTTTCTGACAAGCATAAAGAAGGATTATGCATTCATGATAAGTAGCACGTGTATAATACCGTCATAATACAGCGATCTGCTTGGAATGGACAGCTCAACATATTTTAGGATATATTTGCGTGTTGCAAATAATGTCGGATGCTTTAATGAAGTGAACGGATCGATTCCGAGAACGCTTATATCTTCTGGTTAATCAGTTGACCAATCTGACGGCCATAGGGGCTCACACGGGAGAGTGATTTGTAAAAACCCCGTTGTGCTTGACAATGTTGAGCTTACTAAGCTGTAAACACTTATGCGTTTGTAAATGTCTATCAGTGGATATAGTAGATTATTTGCATAACATCCACTTATGTTGACGTAAAAAGAATTTATCAACGGGTAGGTACTGAAGGTCAACCATCATTTCCCTTTATTGCTGAGTGGGAATGTGTAGACACTCAGGGGTACTCTGCATTACGCTTCCTTGTCGAGCGGAAGCGGTTTTGTATTTATTGGTAATCTGAAGGTGGTATTTTATTTGTTGGCCCTTTAGATTATATGCTTGCCAACCATGGCGCGATGGGTTTATTCTGTTTTATATCCATTTTGTTTAGTGTAGAATATTATTGTTTGACACGTGACTGTATTACAAAGATTCGGTCTCTATTCTCATAAGCATGGCATTCATCATCTTCGTCTTCATTGGGGCAAATTCAGAATAGTTACTTCATGACATTTGTCGAGTATAAAAGTTTTTATTGCTACTATAAACTGCTAAATATTGTGTTATGAGCATATTGATAAGAATACTGTACATTTTTTGTCCCAGCGATACTCATATTCGACTATACAAGGCCTCAAAGTATACTTAAGCTGAACAATGAAACATTATATGGTGAAACAATGCTTTGTAACGTAGAAACAATAATATTATTATGGTCTTCTTTGCCTGTCCACGATATTGCACATGTCACTTAAGCAAGCATACCGGACTGACAACACAATATGCAGAAAAGATTGTCAGCAAAAATAATTCATATTCATCATAACAAGTAAAGTGGCTGATGTTTGTCCCGTTTTACTGCAAACATAAGTTAGCCTTTTATTTCGTATCGGTGATAATCAAAGTTAAAAGTTAGGCCATAAATGGACGGCTATTTTTTGTATCAGTATTCACCGGAAATTTTTCTCTATATCTTTTTGGTCTTCCTAGTAGCTGAAGCCTATCGTGTAACCATTGTAATGTATCAACCCTAATTAAGTTTGGCGCACAATGAACTCGCGAAGAACAGACATAAGTAGATTTATTTCAATTTTCGACGATCCATTAGCACGAGATGAGATGAATTGTATAAATAATGATGGGCTACTTATCGTATGCGTGCATAAAAAGCGCCATTCCGTCTATCACTTAACGCATAATTAGCCTTTTGCTATGACGCTTTGAGTTGCCTGCGGGCAATCATTATCACTCACTGAATATGTTCACAAAATACGATATCCTTTTTAAATTCATTGTTTTCAATCAATAAATCGCAAATAAATATTATGACGGCAATGCAGATTTATTGAAGAGGTTAAGGCAATCGTGGAATTCAAGGTGTGCGAAGTAGATACACATCACATCTCGACACTTCAATTTTGTACCACTAAAGCAGAGAAAAATATCATGGGCCATGCAAACCGGGATGAATAGGGCTAAATAGTGCGTGGAGTTTTGTGCTTGGTAGCTATCCTGTAGTAAAGCATGGGGGGATTGCTTACTGCAATATTCATAGCTTCTGTAAGGCGTCAAATTGGTTGAATTCTCTCCCTGTTTATTGCACGAATGATCATTTTGTTTTTTTCTCGCGCAATGTTAGTGCGCCAATTTCAGTCTATTTCGTGGTCAGTTCAATCCTTCAGAATGTATCCTTCCTTTTGTTTTGCGAATACACTGTTTGGTTAAGATAATACTACATTATCATTGCAGCTAGCTCTGCATTGCATTGCAACTATGACTCAACGAAATAATATATGCAAATGATGGAATCGGTAATAATGACCACTCATTCGGCACAATATTTTTCTCGACGCAGGATTACTTGTCCAGGAGAATAAGCAAGCACAACTTGGGCTAACTAGCAGCCTTGATCAGACAGTGACTGATGAAATAAGTAATCCCTTTACGTTAAGCCAATCCATTTGGGTATAATTATGGGCGAAGAAAACAGGCACCACAATTCCCCTGTAGTTAAATCTTCAAAAATATTCTGTAATTGTCTGGATTACTATGCCACAATATATGCTGACCTCACCTTCAATTTCAACGGGTAGTACATTGCACTTAATATTGCTGCAAGCTTATTTGGTACCCGACGTTAACAAACGATTTATAGTTGCATAGCCTGACTTACCCCGTGGTTAATATTTCAAGGCAACGGCGCTAAAGTAAATCTCCCACCATCTTCTATGTGTGCCTTTGAACACGCCATAGGTTAGTATCATACGGGTCTTAGGTTGATCACTGGATTGTATCGTTCGGGATGGAATAATGGCCTATCTCTCTTGATCGAGTTATCTTGCATATAGCTGACTAGGCGGATCAAATTATCCTTGGTGCTTTGTATGGCGACAATATCTCTTATACTTGCTGATCAATTGTTTTTCCTCAGCGATCCATTCAAGCGGGAATTATAAGGTTTCGCAGATGCTGCTTCTTAAGGTAATGGGATAATTGTCGCCTGGTTTTAGGGTCTGAAATTCAAGAACGTTTTTTCCAGCCATTTTGAGTTGTGCCCGGCAATCTCGTTGATGTGATTGCTACAGAACTCGAGAAAATCGACCAAATGGCATACTGATGGCCATATTAACATGCCCCTAGAGACACACTTGTAGATACGAGCGTCGTGAAGATATTAACTTCCTGATTTAATTGATAGAGAAAAAAGAACAGTTGTCTGATTGTTGCAGTTTATATGCTCTATTCTTGGTTCTACCGTACAATTCAAAATCCGTCACATCAAGCAAAATACTCCTTTCAAATGGTTTGTTCAGCTACCATCGCGTTATAAGTGAAGGTTGGCATACTGCATCGCGCCATTTCGCTCTCCATTGCACGATCAATTGCATACCAATATTATTTTCTTCCATCCGCCTATTATCACAATTCTGTATTCACGTCCTGCTTTCATGAATTCACTGATCATATCAGGTGATACACAACTATCGAGCCATTTGCTGCAAAGTGAATCAATCATTAACAATTTCCGCTTTCTTGACTGTGTTCGACTACGATAAGTTATCAAAGGAAGTTATTAAATATTGCAGGGTCACATCAAGCTACTATCGGCGACCCGCGATGTTCATCGAAGCGAAGAAGGTAATCATTCTCTTAATTATGGTGCAATCTTCTGAAAAAATAATTTATTGGTCATCTCATAGATTTGAGCTGTCTGATATACACAGCGTTTTGATATGAATCCAGAGCGACATCCGCACAACCAATTAAACTGATATAAGACGGACGACTTTGTGAGCCTATCATAAAATTTAGTAAGCCAGTTACTTATTTGAATAAATGACAGTGGTATATAAGTTCCATCGAGCAATATTTGCCCACGAATTGTTTCACCTTCCAGTTGTTTAGTATGCACATACTTTAAAACTGATCAAAACTCAACATCGAGGATAATTTATCTCAACCCAAATAAGTCTAACCACTGGCATTGAATTTGTAATCGCACTTATCGCCAGCGGTAAATTCGTATATATATATTACACATTTATTAAGTCGTAACCAATTCTGCTGCAGCTTTAAGAAAATAACGATAACCTTAGACGAGTAAATCTTGCGTAAATAAACTTGTTATGACATAACTAATGAGCCACGTAGTCCGCGTCAAATTAGCTTATAATCAGCACATGTCAACGTTCAAAATAAACGTTTTTACTTTGCATTCGCTTGTGCCATCCGTTTGTCGACACTATAGATGCTTTATTAAACCGAAATACATATAGCATATTGGGTTTACTCCCTCCCTGACGAGAGTCGTCAAATAAATCATTTCATGCGTCTTTTTTCCACACACGGACCTTACCCCGCGAAACCATATGCATATGTACTGAATGGTATATGTGTATTGGTTCAACAAAACGATGTTTTACTGTATGACGGTTTTGACGGGTCAAGATTCGTCGAACATTTATCTCGGCCATGAATACAAATGAGTTTTTATTTTTGCATTACCATAGTGTTTTTTGTCTATCAATGCTGTCAGTAAACTCGAATATAAGGTAAAAAGAGGCGCTTTTACATCTAATCTAGATATGCTTAATCAATTATTACTAATCACGTAAGTACGCACTGCATTTTCTATGATAAGATTTCTCGACAGCTTTCTGACTTTGTATTAGATACCTTACATATTCATGTATCTGCATGTTCTTACGTTCATACGGTAATGCAGCGTTAAGATGCACCAACAACTTACTGTAAATCTCATGATACTTTAATCAACATTTTTAGCTGCTGGCAAGTGCATAAGAATCATTGCTCTCTGGTATTGATCCATTTCAGCATATTAAAATATTTTTGTCTATGCAGACTCGGACAAAAATGCTTAAGCGTGCGTGAGGTTTAGTACTTGGTAGCACCTTCACAATATTCATGGTTACGGGAACGGATCAATTAATAGAATGCGGGGCTATGGTTTACACAGAATTCGCTAATTACTGCAGAGCTATACATGGGATGCTAAATTAAGAATAATTTCAGCTAATAGACGATCACAAATGCCAGCAGCAAGTATAATTGAACGGTTCAGTTCACACACAAAGAGTATAAACAGGCCCGCGAGTAGCTTCTCGACACAACGGCTAATCGATCAGTTAACATTTACCGACGAGGGATTTGGCGGTGACGATCGTTTATAAACTACGAACAATGAGCCTTAACAACCCATGGTCAAATACATTGATACAAAAAGAGAATTGATTAACTGATTTGCAATAGTTGAACAGTTTTCACCATTAATAATTGGAAAGGTAACTGTTAATCAATATTTATAACGGTGCATCAGATTTTCGCTTTCAATTATTCATTAGTCGACGGCAACCATTGTTGGCGCAAATTATATCTGCTTCTTTTCGTACAGTCTTTCCTGTGATTGACCTTCCGAGAAATGATAACCGTTTATTGCATTATGTCGTCGGACTTTGCACTCACGTTACCTATTCGGAGATTCTGCGTCACTGCTACCCTGATAGCCACCTGTCGCATAACTGTATTATGTTAGGTATGTTTGCGTCTGTTTCTTTTATACTGCCGAATATACCCTTTCACGAGACGCGGATGCGTCCATTGATAAAATTATGCTTGTCAAAGCAACCAATGCTCAGAGGTATAAATGAAAAGCTACATGACAATCTAATAGGGTTAGAGCAGAGACAGGAATAATCCATTCGACCAGAAATAGTGTATTTTAGTTAGCTATTATATTGATTTGGTCACTCTTGGTCACCATTTATTGGAAATTAATCAATGAAAGTGTTTTTCATTCGGTCACCTAATTGTACCAAAATCATTGCTGTAAAGCATGAAATCCAATACTAGCATTGCGACAAAGCGTTGGATGCATTCACCGTTTATTTAATAGGATATCATTTTTTACAACACATTAGGTTCAATGCATTCAATTGTAGTGCCATAATTACGAGTCGTAATTACAAACTCTCGTTTTGCATTTGTTCCCTACAAACATTTTACATGGCCATTAATCAGCTGTTGTACCCAATCTTTTGCACGTAATGTAACAACAGTATTGCAAGTAAGTGGCCACATTATGTGGAGAAAATTAGCATTTCTCCAAGATTGGATGCTTGATCCCCACCTCCAGTTAGTTAGCCAGCGTAATATTGACAACAAACGACGGTGTGGCAAAAAAATAGGCAACCAATTCAATAAAACCCCAATACATCTCAAACAAGAATTTGGAAACATCAGCAGTATGTAAGGTTTTAAATATACTTCTCCTAATATACACGCATTAAATATAAAATTGGTTCTTCCATAGGTTTAGCTACAACACCGTAAAACAAAAAAAAATGCATTTTACGTACTTTTTCATTAGTCAAATGGTTTGGTCATGAATGTTGGAACCAAACCAAAATTCCATGTATAGATATGTTGTCCTGCTTAATCTTTACATAACAAATTAGTTGAACATCATCGTATGTTGTTTGGTTGTTATCAACTTTGTACATTTACATCTGCGTCAAAATCCAAACGTCACAACTGCCTTCAAGCACATTACCATAAATCATTTCTGGCGTTTTCTCTGACAAAGCGAGCAATGGTCCTCATCATAGTGCATATTGCTTGAGTTAATAATATAACTCAAGAGGCAGTTCTCCCAATATAGAGCGAGGGGTAGAGAAAAATGGAACAAACCAGAGAAGGTGCGTTAGTGTTATACCCATAGTGAAATAAACGAAATCCACATGATGCCCCGACATTTATCCATGTAGGTCCCCGTATCGTAACCCTGCTTTGCAAGCCTGTCTTATCCACTGTAATCCTTGCATGGTAATGCGCCCTTTTTTCATGTCATACTCCAAAAGAACATTGATCAATTACATTGTCTACCTACCATAATCTCCATATTGCTAGCCATCTAAGCATCGAAAGCGCCTTCATTTGCACAGTCACTCCACTTGCACCCTCTCTTTAAATCAACTATAATACTATCCATGGTAACAAATCCAAACCACTAGAATTTATCCCTTGCAAACCCGTGTTATATCCTATTTTGCCATGCTTCCGCCACCTAACCTAACGTTTGATAACTCCCAAATTGCACTGATCTTATTTGACGCTTTATTATTAAGGCAGCAGGAGATATTACGTATTTGCCCACCTCTAAATTTGTTAAAAATTTGTCTCACTATCAATCTATATATATATATATATATATAGAGATATATATAGATATATAGAGAGAGATATATATATATATATATATATATATATATATATAGAGAGATATATATAGATATAGAGAGATATATATATATATATATAGATATATCTATATATATATATATATATATATATATCTATATATATATATATAATTATATATATATATATATATATATATATATATATATATATATATATATATATATATTGTATATATATATAAATACTGGAGCATACTGGAACATATGATTATTTGATGGCTAGTTGGTAGTAGAATTGGTGTGGAGTAAATTTATCAATACTGCACACGGAACGGAGTAAAAAGTCGTACGATACAGCCTACATTGGTGGCAGTACATGCTTTCGACGATGCGTTGCAAGGTGTATTACGTGTTTGGTGTAACGCATCCAACCTGCCTTTTCAAAAAGAATTTTCACGATCATAGTATCTTACCATGTTCCATACCACGTGTAGTGATGCATCAGGAGACAATTGCAGCTAAGAAACTACCACAAATGACTATTTAAAGCTATATAGGCAAACACAATCTTAAACTGGTTGAATTATCTCCCTGCCAATTACACGAATGACCATTTCGTTATTCTTTCACGCAAGGTTAATGCCAATTTCGCAGTAATTTTCACCCTTCCGAATGTATCATTGCTTTGTTTTGCGAACACTCTGTTTGGTTAAGATAATACTAAATTATCATTGCAGCAAGCTCCGGGTGATTTACTATGGCTCAACGAAATTGGGTATCCTAATGATTGAATCAGTAATAATGGCCACCCATTCGCATCAATATTTTTCTCGACGCCGGATTACTTGTCCAGGAGAATAATCAAGCTAAGCTCGGGCAAACTAGTAGCCTCTATGAGACAGTGACTGATGAGGCAAGTAATCCCTTCACGTTAAGCCATTCCATTTGGGTATAACGATTGACGATAAAAAAGGCACTAATATTCCCTGTAGTTGAATCTGCAGGTATTTGCTGTGATTAGCTGGATTATTATGCCATGATATAGGCCATTTATTAGTGCTTAATTTGTGTCCAGTTGCTTCATTAACCCATTTACGTCACAACTAGTTGTTAACGTCTATCGATGAACGGATGCTCGATACGATCTGATCACCGCGGCACTCCATGATCATATTTCTTACTTCGTCTAAGCCAAACATCGCGTGTGAATTATTGATTTGGGTGGTTAGACACACCGCTGATATCACCTTCAAATTCAACGGGTAGTAAATTGCACATAATATTGCTGCAAGCTTATTTGGCACCGATGTTAATAAACGATTCATAGTTGCATAGCCTGAATTTCCCTGTGATTAATTATTCAAGGCAACGGCGCTAAAATAAATCCCCCACCATCTTCGATTTGTGTCTTTGAACACGCCATAGGTTAGTATCATATGAGTGTAAGGTTTATCACTGGATTGTATCGTTTATGACAGAAAAATGGCCTCTCTCTCGTGATCGAATTATCATGCATATAGCTGACTAGGCGCTTTGTATAGCAACAATATCTCATACTTGCTGCTCAGTTGGTTTACCACAATGATTCATGCAAGGCGGAAATTAATAATGTTTTGTAGATGCTGCTTCTTGCGGCAATAGGATAATTGTCGCCTGGTTTTAGAGTCTGAATTTCAAGAACGCGTTTCGTGCCATTACGCGTCGTACCAGCAATATCGTTGATGTGATTGCTACAGAATTCAAGAAAATTTACCCAATGGCATAGTGATGACGATATTAAGCTTCCCCTAGAGACGCACGAGCGTCGCAAAGGTATTGACTTCCTGATATAATTGAAAGAGTAAAATGAAATAGTTATCTAATTGTTCGAGTTTGTTTGCTTCTTTCTTGGTTCTACCGTGCAATTCAATATCCGTCTCATTAAACCAAATAATCATATAAAATAGTTTGTTAAGCTGCCATCGCGGTATCAGTAAAGGTTGGCCTTCTGCACCGCGCCATTTCTTTCTCCGTGGCGCGATTAATTGCATACCAATATTATTTTCTTCCGTCCGCCTATTTCAATTCTGTATTCACGTACTGCTTTCATGAATTCACTGATCACATCAGGTTAAACTCATTTATCGAGTTGCTCTTCGCTGCATTATCGAGTTGCCATTCGCTGCAAAGGGAATTCATCATTAACAATTTCTGCTTTCTTGACTGTGTTCGACTACTTATTAGGAAATATTGGTCCTTATGAGCTGATCCACATAACGGTATAGAAACACATTTGAGTATCCGATTTAATCATCAAGCATCACGATATTCTGTGATTCGGGTACTCAATTTGGCATTGAAGTGAATATGCTCGATTATGAGCCGAGGCTCGCTCTATACTCTCTCTACAGAATAAGTTGAGATGAATGCGGCCTTTCGAATGCGGGGAACGTGGTAGAGCAAGGCAAAAGCTAAAACAATCCGCTCATCATTTGCATGACGCATACCTTTAAATTTGACGCAGAATGCAGAATTCTTGAATAGGCATAATCAAGACTTATGAGGCACGCGGAGGACATGCACAATTACCTACTTATCTGCATAAACAACCATAAAACACAGCACAAGATGATTGCAATAACTGCATAATGTCTCAAGAGCAATATCCTCCTTCACACATAATGAACACATACATCTACAGTACAATGGTCGATGAGGTGTTTACTTCCTTCCTGACGAGAATCGTCAAATAAATCATTTCATGGGTTTTACTTCTACACACGGACCTTGCCCCGCGAAACCATATGCATATGTACTGAATGGTATATGTATATGTGTTCAACAAAACGATGTTTTGTAGTATGACGGTTTTGACGGGTCAAGATGCGTCGAACATTTATCTCGGCCATGAATACAAATGAGTTGTTATTTTTGTATTACCATAGTGATGGGGTGTTTATTAATGCTGTCAGTAAACTCGAATATCAGGTAAAAAGAGGTGCTATTGCATCTTATCTAGATGTGTTTAATTAATTATCATCGCGAATGTTTGTCATATGAATTATGGCGGATTACTTATCACGTAAGTAGGCACTGCATTTCCGTGACTGTATTTCTCAACACCTATCGGACTTAGATACCTTACATATTCATTTATCTGCATGTTCTTAAGCAGTATCATATTTGGTAAGATAAATATAACAATGGTGGCATCTACTTATATATTTCACATAAGCCATTGGGGTTCGAGGGGCTAGGCTTACACCTAAATTGGTTTTACCTATCAGTGAATACGAAATTTCGTTCATACGGTAATGCAACGTTAAGATGCACCTAAAACTTACTGTAAATCTCATGATACTTTAATCCACATTTTAGCTGCTGTCAAGTACATAAGAATCATTGCTCTCACTTTATCAAGGCATTTTCCATTTCAGCATATTAAAATATTTTTGTCTACGCAGACCCGGACAAATAATGCCTAAGCGTGCGTGAGGTTTAGTACTTCGTAGCACCTTCACAATAAAACGTTACGTATTTGCTGACTGCAATATTCATGGTTACGGGAAGCGGATCAATTAATTAGATGCGGGGCTATGGTTACACAGAACTCGCTATTTACAATACTTATGTCTACTGCAGAGCTATACATATAATGGTAAAGTAAAGAATAATTGCCGCTAATAGACGATCACAAATGCCGGCAGCAAGGACAACTGAACGGCTTGGTTCTGTCGCCTCACTTTGCGCACTCCACAAAACAACATAGGGAAATATTAGTATCAAATAGTTCTCAGTGCAGCGACTAAAGCAAACGAAGAAAGAATTATATATCCTAAGATTCAGCCGGTAATAAGCTTGCCATAAATGGCACGTGTCGCTTGACTCAGTCTTGTGACAGACATAGGTTGCAGTGTTTCAAAATGGAGTTGCGCGAAACTTCATTTGAATTTGGGCAAGACTTTGCATTGTAATGCACCAAACAATAAATGCTTCAAATGTCGTTCCATGCACAGTCGTCAAAGGTAAGGTTAGATCGTATATGTGCGATGACATTTGTTTACCCGTAGTGAGTAGAACAGACTAAGATTAATGCCCAGCAATCAGATAATAGTCGATAACTAATGGCAACGCGGTTAGCCATGTGAGAACCAAGGTGGAATACCTCTCAAATGCAAAGTTCAATCAACGTCACCCTAATTTATCTCGCCTTAAGTGGATTGTTTTTTCTGCCATTGCTCTAATCAGGTACTGCGGTCCATTACCGCATGCTGTAAAGTGTTATCCTTCTCGACATTAAAGCAGCCGCACATTCATTGAGGCTTATGACTTTGCTAACAATCTGTTCTCATGCATTACCTCTAATTGCAAACAGCAAACGAAATGCGTGACCATTGCAAATATTGACTTACTGTGTGAGATAAAAAAATGAATGGTTTAATTAAATGTCGATACAATAACAATTTAGCACTTTCCATCCATCCAGGGACCTGTGAAAGTTTTTCAAACATAATCCGACCGCACAAAGCACGTCTAACTTCAATATAACATGTCTCTAGGCCGCACATTTTCCGATGAAAACCACGCTCTTTATAATTCCTCATATTCAAGAGATTATCAACTTGTGGCAAGCATATAACACACTGCAGCCTCAGCCAATGACATAATAACATATAAAAAGACCACCTTACTTTGCTTGCGCTTTGCTTCTGGAAATTTCCAGGTATTTACAACGTTGGACACTGGTGAACAGAAATAAACACAAAGGCATTACAAAACATTTGAGTGTTTAAAATTGCGTACACACTGAAATGTCATTTCTTCCCTACATGATAAGGTATTACAACAATGCAGTTGTGCCAAAAATGACAAACGATTAATAGAACTCTCGTTGAATAACAAAAATTTTCAAACACCTACAACTTTCTGAAAGGGATCACAGTTCTATGTTAAAGTAGAGGTTCAAGCAATGTCAAGCAAATGTCGTTGCCATACGACGATTATGTTACCTGCTGATCCATGAAAATGAGCACAGGTGATCATTACAAACTTGTAAGCGTAAAGTCTGCTTTAATTTGTTAATCAATTTGATCTTATCTATTCCAAATTAAATCGACGAGGAGCCTTTAAAAGTATGCAATAAATATAAAATGGGTTTTTTCCATAGGTTTCGCTAAAACACCGTAAAAACAAATAAGAAAATGCATTTTACGTAGTTTTTCATTATTCAAATGGTTTAGTCATGAATGTTGGAACACAACCAAAATTCCATGTATAGATATGTTGTCCTACATAAACTTTCCACAACAAATTTGTTGAACATCATCGTATTTTGTTTGGTTATTATCAACTTTGTACATTTACATCTTCATCAAAATGCAAACGCCTCAACTGACTTCAGCACATATAAACAATTTCGTTTCTGGCGTTTTCTCGAACAAAGCGGGTAATGGTCCTGAACATAGTGCATATTGTGTGAGTTAATAATATAACTCAACAGGCAGTTCTCCCAATATAGAGCGAGGGGTAGAGAAAAATGTAGCAAACCAGAGAGGGTGCGTTAGTGTTATACCCATAGTGCCATCAATCATTCTCCACAGGGACATTAATCAATTGCATTGGCTACCTACCATAATCTCTGTGTTGCTAGCCATCTGAGCATCGAACGCGCCCTTATCTGCACAGTCACTCCACTTGAAACCCTCTCTTTAAATCGAATATAATTCTATCCATGGTAACGAATCCAAACTACTAGAATTTATCCCGTGCAAACCCGTTGCATTTCCTTTTCTGCCATGCTTCCACCATCTTAATCTAGCGATTTTCATGGTGCCAAGCTACCGTATTACCTACCACTGCTACCCTGTCATACTCCGCACTCTCACCCCAGTTGTAGCAACTTGATTGACATGTATAGCATAAAGGTCACAACGAATATACTCTGAGCTTTACATCCAGGTATCGTCCGGCCGCCACTATGTAATTCACAGGGTGCATGGCTTCCTATTATATATGAACAGACTGCAGAGTAAATCGAAGGGGCAATCATTGACAAGATATTCATATCTAAACCGATTGGACAAGGTATCTTATCGCACGGCACCCTACTCTCAGCCAATCGGAACTCGAGAAAAAGCTCGGTCTTTCTCCCATATCGCCTCAAAATCACAGTTTGCCGTGCGATAGCTGCAACCATGTCGATGGACTCATCTAATTTTCACGCGCATTTAAGTTGCGATTAAATGCAGTGACTAGTGGTGACATTATATTAAATTAGCTCTGGACCAGTATAACATCATGATTGCACTTTCGGTTATGATCTTATTATTTGAAATAAAATTCTCGATACGATCTTTTAACCGCGGCACTCCACTGCTTGCTCTCAAACATCGCGTGTGAATTATTGATTAGGGTGGTTAGACACGCCGCTAATATCACCTTCAAATTCAACGGGTAGTAAATTGCACATAATATTGCTGCAAGCATATTTGGTACCCGACGTTTAATAAACGATTCATAGTTGCCTAGCCTGAATTTACCTGTGTTAATTATTCAAAGCGACGGCACAAAATAAATCCCTCATCATCTTCGATTTTAACACGCCATAGGTTAGTATCATATAAGTAATAGGTTGATCTAGTTGATCATTAGATTGTATCGTTTGTGATGGAAAAATGGCCTCTCTCTCTTGATCAAAGCATCTTGCATATAGCTGACTAGGCGGATCAAATTAGCCTTGGTGCTTTGTTTGGCAACAATATATCTTACACTTGCTAATCCTCAACAATCCATGCAAGTTGGGAATTAATGAACTTTCGCAGATGCTGTTTTTTTGCGGTAATCGGATAATAGTCGCATGGTTTTAGGGTCTGAATTTCCAAAAACGCGTTTCCAGCCATTATGGGTTGTGCTGGCAATCTCGTTGATGTGATTGCTACAGAACTCGAGAAAATCAACCGAATAGCATAAATATGACGATATTAAGCTGCACCTAGGGACGCACGAGCGTCGCAAAGGTATTTACTTCCAGATATAATTGAGAGAGTAAAAGGAACAGTAGTCTAATTGTTGTAGTTTATATGCAATCTCTTCTTGGTTCTACCATCGCGTTATCAGTGAATGTTGGCCTTCTGCACCGCTCTATTTTGCTGTCAGTTGCGCGATTAATTGCATACCAATATTATTTTCTCCCATCCGCCTATTTCAATTCTGTATTCACGTCCTGCTTTCATGAATTCACTGTTCATATAAGGTGATACTCATTTATAGAGTTGCCATTCGCTGCATTATCGAATTGCCGTTTGCCACAAAGGGAATTAATAATCAACATTTTCCGCTTTCTTGACCGTGTTCGACTACGATAAGTTATCACAGGAAATTAAAAAATATTGCACGGACACATCGAGCAACTATCGTCGACCCGCGATATTCTTCGACGCGAAGAAGGTAATCATTCTCTTCATTATGGAGTAATCTTCTGAACAAATAAGTTGTTGGTCATCTCATAACTTACTACTTTAAGGCTGATGATCAGCGTCTAGCAATGGCATTAATAACATTTATTTGTCATGACATACGGCAATTATTGTGTACGGGAATAATGGTCCTTATGTTCTGATTCACATAGCGGTCTGGGAACACATTCGAGTATCCGATTAAATCATCAAACGTCTCGATATTATGTGATTTCGGTACTGATTTTGGTATTGCAGTGAATATGCTCGATTGTGAGCCGAAAAAAAGTGCTTTTGGATCTTATCTAGATGTGTATAATTAATTATCATTGGCAATGTTTGCCATATGAATTATGGCGCATTACCAAAAACGTCAGTAGGCACTGCATTTCCGTGATTCGATTTCTCTTCATCAATCCGACTTAGATACCTTACATATTAAGGTGGAATGACTGTGCTGTACCAATTATAAAGAAGCTATGAGCCATTTAGGCATAATTTAACATTTAAGTTATACTTAATGCAGTTTACTTAGGCAACGTACCAACATTGTTCTTGAAATATAACTCAAAGTTTCGATTTGTCGGTTATGTGCAATGTGCGAATGCATTCTTCTGCACAGAAAGATATACTTTCCGTTATTAATATTTCAATGGTAGCTAAGCCGTGAATTACATGCATATATTCAGCAAGCGTAAGCGTTGTTTTGTTCAAATACGAATCGTTATCACAAACATTTCGTTTTTTATCTGCACTACAAGCGGAGAGATGATTAAATGAGTGTGGAACAATGCAATAGTATTGAACTATAACTATGTTATTCATAGGGAGATATATTTTTCTCCCGAGGCTGATTAAGCCTAACACCCTTGCAGTGTTGTAACTGTGAATATATTCCATCAATACACCTCGTCTTCACTTTCTCTGTTAAACCTAACAACATTGTTTATACGGACAACTGCATTATAAAAAGTATACCAAATCAAAATGAAGCTTCCACCAGTTATATGTATCGCGAATAAATATTTCGGACATGCGTGTTAATTTTTGACGCAATCCAGATGGGACTTGTAAGACTGCGACTACTGAGTAACTACATTAATCATTAGGATATGTAAAGCCCAGAATACAACAGTAACTGAGCTTTTCGATGAGCTCCTGATATGTGTAACTCTTTATGAGTTGGTCTGGTAAATTAAAAACTGTTACCTATATCATTCCAAATTAGAGGTAGCAAACAGGTTAATGAGCACGTCAGCATAAAACGTCGTTAGGTTTGTTATCCGATCAAATTACTGGCAATGTTGCCATGGACGCATTCTCTTGTGGTAATTATTCAATGCGAGACATTACACTAGTGGGCAAGCCGACGCTTGTAGGTAGTGGCGTATAAAAGCCGCCATGTAAAAGTACCTGCTCTATACAGCCATCCCTCAACTAAAGTATTACCAATGTGCTAACAAATCTCGGCTTTGGGAACGTGATCACATAATTGACACCGAGTCAAGCTACATGCAAATGACTAACTAGTTGCTGATTTCGGTGTTGCTCAGCATTTTCTACCGCATCCTTGCGATTAATTACTGCACGATTGAAGGTCAAAAGCAACATTGCATACATCAAGGTATTTCGATCACGTGAGTTATTGCAGAAACGCGAGTATGTCACTGATGCAATATAGATGGGAATAAATTAATATCTGCATATCCTGGTAGATTGCTAATAAGCTTTAGTATAAATGTCGTACCGTTTTCAGGGTTCCAAAAAGCAGCCAAAACAATTATACCGTTGATACATATGATATCATGTAAAGCCACACAAGCCTACTACGACTGTAAACTGCTATATAGCTGGCAAAAGCGATTAATCATTATCAGTGCCGTGAATTTTTGGCTATCCTATTGCACAAAATAATAAGTCTGTTTTCTATCATTTAAAAAATTTAGTGGCATTGAAAGCAAGCCATCTATTTTATGTCGCGGTATTGTTGTCTGTCTGTCTATTGTTCAGGCATGAATAACGACAAAGAATATGAATTAATCAATTGAAACCGCGAGCATTTGTAATTTTAGAAAAGGTTGGAACGTCAAACACAGGCTTGATTGCCTAAATTCTATAGCGCAGTACCAGATGTTTCCAAAATGTGAACACAGATAAACATGGATCAAGCATCAAGCCCTCGTATCTTAGAGGGTGTCTGACCTTTATCTTTCACCATGGCATCCATCTCTTAATTTTGGTTGTTCTTAAATATCATTGGTTTTACATGCGCAGCATAATTACTCTTAATATGGGGATGCAATTGTAACACGGAGGCGAATCAATAATACGTAACGTAAATTCATATTAATGTTCGTTCCCATTAATGCTGCTTATCACCATAAGCAACGAATCCATGTACATTATTAATAAAAAAACCTGTACGATTTTGTTTTTGGGTGAAAGAGACGCAAGCATAGCAAATTGATGTGTAAAAAGAATCCCATCAAGTGCCATCATATGGTTGTGCAAAACATGCACATGAAATAAAGCTCGGGATCGTGAGATGACGTCCTTACCACGTCTCGAATAACTATCGGACGTGATATACACTTGCGCATTTTAATACTGCAATGAAGGCGCGACAACAATCTCTTCAACGGTTTCGATTCAAGTGGCTCTCGTGACCACCGTTTATACAACTCACAATAGGTTTTTAACGATGTAAGATGTTGATGATTAGGTCCATGAAGTCGACATGAGATCGACGTAATGAACACAATTATACTTTATCTATCCATCTCGTGACATTTTCAAATAGTGTAAGAGCGAATCATTATGCCTCTGACGAAGGTACATTGGGGTCATTAGATTCTTCATTATCTTGCCAGTATATCATGAAACATTAGCCTCGTTATATCAAGGTGATATATAATGTGGTTTATTACATACATTAAACAACGTTATCACAAAATCGCTCGAAAACAGATGTTCGGTTGTCTAAACGAATGACAATAATTGTTCTTTTAACACATTCTTCGCGATTTCGATCGCGTTCTATGTATATCGAGTCCGTGGCTGCATACCACTTCTTTCCATTCCATTAATTGTGAGAGATATAGTTTCATCTTTAAGTAAACTGATCGTTCACTTTAATGAGCCTCATAGATTTTAACATTATTCAGTTGAATACAGGTGATTAGCAAATGGATTCTAACAGTGACGATGTGCGTTTATATATCAGTCATTTCAAATATTAAAAATGCACCCACATGTTTAATGTGTTTCTCGGCAAGCATGGCATATGCTTAGTGTCGTGGTATTCTTATGTTTAATGGGGCTGTATACATGGATCTTAATAAAACGTTGTATTCATCCATATGTTCGACCAAAAATAAGGCAATGAGATTAGCAAGCATATTTAACTGATTTGCCGTACACTAATGACTGCCACTGATTCAATGATAATCTGTTTTCTGAGCGCGAGGTGAAATTTACACAAGGATTCCCGTCCACTGACTGACGATTGATGAAAAGACATTGGATGTCATAGACCATTAGCAGAACATCCTCTGAATAACTGCCTAAATCAAACCAGATGGTATAAAAACGGGCCTTTGCAGTAAACGTTTCTTCAATATCGATGCATGGACCATCAGTTCGAGGTGTCAGTCACCGTCATGACGACCATTCCCATCTATAGATTATGGCATCCTCAGTAATTGTACAGAAGGGCGATTTCCAACTGACATCTTACATTTCGGTGGCTTAACTTTGTTGTATGCTTGTTGAAGTAGAGTCTCTGCTGATGTATAGTGCATGACATATAGCATTCACCTTCTTTAACTTTATAAATCACAGTTTGTCAGTTTTGTATATATGAAGCATTTCATCATTGGTGTCACATCTTCGAAGTCCCATCGCACGAGGTTGCAAGCTCATCTATCAAGCTTAATTGTGATTTTCTGCTATCTGGGTAGATCACGTAGCAGCCCACATAATGGCACACACAGCCGTGTCTGATAAATGTTCGGTCATATGTCATACAGCTGATGATCAGCGATACGAAGTTATGATATCGGGCAGGCCAGATACAACGAGCAACAACATAGATTGATGCAGCCGCATTGAATAGCCGATGAATCAAGTTTGATATATGCATGTATTTACCCGATTCATAGGTTTTTACACGTCAACAAAACTCAACACGACAACATTTGGGACTAACAGTTGAATCACATGCTTCTCTGTGCAACGACCGAAACCAAAAGAGATAGTGTTCTATTTCCTATGAGTCCACCGGCTGATATTGCCACGGGGAATGGCCTTGCTATAAGTGGCACGTGTCGCTTGACTCAGTATCATTCTAGATGTAGACATATTTGAAAATGGAGTTGCGTGAAACGTCATTTGTCTTTGGGAAAGTCTTTTCATTGTAATACACCAAACAGTTAATGCTGCAAATGTCGTTCCATGTACGGTTGCCAAAGGTTAGGTTATATTGTATATGTGCGATAATATTGCATATAAGTAGCTGCCAATTATCCGTGGGGAGTGGAACAGACGAAGATTAATGCGCAGCAATCAGATCTTCTACTTCTTTCCGCACCTTCCTTAAGTCAACACCCGTAGCCATGTGAGGCCCAAGGTGGAGCACCTCTCAAATGCACATTTCAATTAAGGTCACTTAATGTATCTCGTCTAAAGTGGGTCGTGTGTTCTGTAGTTACTCTTATCAGGTGTCGCGGTCCATTATCGCATGCTATTAAGTGTTGTTCTTCCAACTCGACGCAGTAACGATATATTTCCCTGATTTTGATGCTTTGCTCTGCATGTTAATCGTTATAATCGAGGTCATGATCCAGGGAAATTACTGATTGGCAAATATACTGAGTTGTTTGCCACTATGAGCACGAGACAAAAGCTATTTCTCTTGAATTTGGGTTTGTCCTTTGTTGACCCTCCAGATTTTGTGTTTTGCTTTCCACCATGGTAGAGTAAAAGATAATGATCTATCAGCGGGGCGATAGGTTTTTTTCTGTTTTACATCCATTTTGTTAGGCGTAGAATGTCGTTGTATGACACTTGTATGCACCGAATTCAGACTGGTAACTTCTTGGTATTTTGTCGCGTGTCCGTTACCAAACAATTAGTATCCATTACTAAACATTTATTATGAGCATTTTTTATGCCTGGATCCGTTAAGAATACTGCAAATTCTTGCCCCAACGATATTTATTTTTGGCAACAAAAGCCCTAACATTTAATTAAAGCTGATCAATAGAGCATCATATGGTGATGATATTCTGTGTAACATAGTAACAATAGTACCATTGTCTTATTTGCCAGGCAACAATGTTGCACTGTGGTGGGTAAAACCTGCACGATAAAAGCTGTCGCTTAAACAAACAAAACTGACAGACAACATATTCTGCATGATAGGTCGTCGGCAATAAGTATGTATTCAGATTCATCATAAAATGCAAAGTGGCTACTATTAGTCTAGTCTACTGCATCCACAACTAAGCCTCTAATTTTGAGTTGGTATTAAGTTGAAAGTTACGTTATATAAGTAATTTATAATTTTATCGGTATTCACTGGTAAATGTCTTCTTGCTTTTGGTATGGTACAGGTTTTATCAGCCAGTCGATAGTTTTAGCGTTTATCTACATATGAGAGATATGAAAATAATCGGGACGGAAAATAATTGGTGGCCTAGGATTATAAAATATATTTATCGATTAACATTGATGCTTAAATTGATTTGATCCATCAAATCACGCAATCACAATACTTGGAATGGCATTATATTACATCAGCTCAACACCAGTATGACGTCAACGTAGCATATGTTGACTAAAGGTATTTAGTATGGAAAGCGTGATTTTCAGGTCAAAACCATATGGCCGGGTTGAGGCGGCCACAAAATGCACATCATCTGCTTTTTATGGAGCAGATGTACAGTACGTAAGAAGCCAATCACCATTCCATACACATACGACTTGCGATTTGTCTGCTGCTTATGCCATCCTAACACGGAACGCGAAATGGCTTGCCTGGCTTATGCTTAAGTAAAACCACCCGTGCCTCTACGGATCTGATAATGATCAGACAGTGGTCGTATGTAGAGACTCGCCTTTTAATAGCTAATCCCCAGATTCGTATCATATTTCGCAGCGGTTACCTCATTATTGCACTATGCTGTCATTAGCACACTATTTTTTATCTAAAACAATTAAAGTTATGAAAGGACTTTTGAGATGCCACTCTATGCAACATTATATTCTTATAACATAATCGGTTGTGCTATTAATTGAACAACCATATATTTGATCTCTTTAGTCGAAGCAATATTGCGGGATAGGCTTTCACTGGCGCTGCACTTGAAAGTGGCGTTACGTCATATAAATATGATTCTCCAAAGACTGGTTGTCAATGGCGTTTTGATGATGCAGTATGTTTGGCAAAATTATTTAACCGGAAATATTCCTGATGTACTGTAGAAATCTGTTTTCTTTAATTGTGTCGTTCCATCGATTGTTGCCTCTCAAAACTATGAACCACACCAATGTTTGTTGTATATCAGTATGCGCTCCATTACTATCTCTATATCGATTGTTTACTTCCGCTTAGATTACAACATATAGATTTCATCAAATCTTTTTATTTATGAACGTTGTAATCATTATTGCGCAAGAATTAGACCGGCAAGAATGAAGGGTAATCTCCGACAGCACAAATGACGACAGCCGAAGTAAGAACCTATTTTCAGAGACAGCCGCGCCGCGTGGAGATCTTAATCTTTTGCTTACCAATATGCGGTTGTCAAGCAGCGTGCAAGGCAAATTCGGAGCTGAACGCTTAGTCAATATTACAAGGAGAAATTTAAAGCAATTTGTTGATAATAATTAGGTGTTTATAGTCGCAATTCATGGAATTCGGCCACGAGTGGATAACTCGGACTGCAAATTTTATTGCTGACAATTGTCACCCTTGTTATACTTTTAAAATACTACAAAACATAGAGCTAATCCAATATCTGCCAAATTTCTCAGCTTGTTTAATAAAAACATGGCACTATTTTTTCGGCGATATCATAACGTAGTAGACATTCAGTGGTAAAAATTTAGATGCTTCTTTAGATGTGATATTATTTCGTTAATCGCGCAAAGCACTGCCAATGTTAATACGTAGTTAATTAAACGACCACTAAAAGGTAGTTTTGGTTTGTTACTCGTAGTAGATCGCTCAAAACGCTTTCATGTGAAGATATATATATTCTTAGATGTGATACCTTATTTCGTTATCATCGCAGCTGAGAAAGTACTGCCAGACTGTTCATACGCGTAGTTTCAGCATGCTAATGATTGATCAATAGTGCAAAAACATCATCAAGGGGGAGTTAACGGCGTTTTCCACTCGATTAGGCGTAACAGGCGTGTGACCTAAATGTATGAACAAACAAAGAGCAGCGATGTGCATCCAAGAAACAGTGCAATGGAAAATCGTTTCACTCGATCAAGTATATGGACCAGGAGCCTAAAATTTTGGTGAGTGTTCCTGTATGCATTTGTTTTTGCAATATATGACGCCGTGTAAAAACTTATCTAAGTATTCACCCAGTCATTACCATTCATTTCAGAAGTCAGTCTCTATTGCATCACCTAGTAATACGTTATAGTCAAACAACAGGTGCACATGACTGTATGTTGCAACCATCAATCAAACCAAAGAGTGCCACAGTAAAAACAAATTAACATTGCTCGCTAACATTTCAGACAATCATCAAGCTATGCATCCTTGAAATGTTGAGCAGTCTTTACCTATAAAGTCCATGTCTGTGATTTCTGCCAAATGTATGATTAAGAAAATCAAATGCTTGTTTCACTGTCAGCAAGGAATTACCTACGTATTGGCGCGATACCATTATACCACCGACGAAATAAACGACAGGTTAGCGTAACAGTCGATAAATCTATTTCTTGGATTGAGAGTTCATCAGGACGGTTTCTAATGTCGTCCCGATCTTAGATTTTCATTTTTGTTGGACAAAGTAGGCTAAGTTTAGAACAACGACTTTGATACGCGCGCATTATACGTGGTGTCAACTTGACAAAGGTCAAAGCCATCAAAAGAGCTATGCCGGTTTTGCGGCTGACATCTGAAGAGACACTGCTGTGACATAGTAACACTGCGAACACGTCACATAAAAGGTCAAACATCGAACTATTAGAAAAAAAGCCATTATTGTCATCATTACGAATGTCATGACGCCGATGAGCAATTATAATTTGGTGAACTAAATCAGCCTCCAGCACCTAACAAAAGGCCAAACCGACTTGCTGTTGTGCAGTTGAGTGTCGCGTGAAGGTTTCGTAAACACGGGTTTCCTTTGTGTCTTTATTTCTTGCAACAAACCGATTGGTAAATCACTAAGATGTTGCATGATGTAAAGTGCCAGCGATTATGATATATGGATTATATTATTGACTACATGGCTTCTTAGGGAGTTTTTAACTACTAACAAAGTCTATTCTAATTTTCGTGCACCAGTGTCACCTTAAATCAAACGTGGAAGTAAAAATTTATGCCCCTTGCCATCAACCAAGAATATCCAACCAAACTTTTGGCAAAGTGTCCTGTCGACATTCGAAATGGGGCTAAGCTGTTTATGTTATGATTTTCGGGCTTCTTGTCCTTTGCAAATAAGATTGGCCTATATCCAATATATATTCTAAGCCAATGAACTTAAGAGTTTCGTATTCAGGCCAGAATGACCTTGGATAGAGAGTCAACATTATCAAGACCTAGGTAAGCAATGTACGTAACAGATAACGTGGGTACAGTCCAGCTGTTGCACTGGATAAATGGTGCATTGGCTTTACATCGGCATATTTTTGGGCTTCTATCAAATCATTTGACAATATTTGTAGCAGTGATATATTCGCTAGTTTACCTATTATGGGCGACCATTTCACTTATTTGCATTCGTTGGGGATGTGTAGCCGACTATTATTCCCTGGACAATCTGAACTACGAAGCTAGTTTAACTATTCGTAGCAGCATACCGTTAATACATTGCAACACGTGATAAAAACGAACGCTATACCAATTAAACTTCTAGCACTAAGCACTCCTCTTCAGGGCAGCAAAGTTTTATGAAAAGGGTGAGTGTTTATATGGCTTATATTTAACGTTGGCATATATTTATCATTTTCTGAGAAATCTGGCAACAACCAAATCAGACGCACATGGCTGCATGAATAGAACCCCTAAAGCAGTCATGGACACTTGGCGCACGACGTTGCTGTGGAGAAAAAAAAACTGCCTATCATGCTATCTAAAAGACTGAATGCGTAATTCGTAATTAAGTTTTGTACATTAAAGTTTTATGAACAATCTAAGCTCAGTGTTCACGTTGGTTTCCTCAATAGCACTGATGATAATAACAACAAAGTAAATACAATTTCTGACGCAATACAATTGAGAATTAGCTACTTAGCAGGGACTATGACCATTTGCAGGGTTGATTAATCGGGGTGTTATATCGTCGACCACATAAGAAAAGTGATCACAGCATATTTAGTCATAATGGATTCAAATTTGTCACTTCTGAAAAATTTTGCGCGAAGATTTTTATGATAGAGAATATAATTGATATACAAAGACGTGGATAAAGTCCGAATCATTGACAATTGTTGCAAATGTACGAGTCGTGTCTCCTCATTCAATCTTCGCATTAGTTCATATAATGCAATAATTCAATACAAAGCGTTTAGAATGTGTCTGGAATTAGACACATTCTAGATGATTCTTGTTTCCAGCCTCCCCAAAGGGGATGCATCCCGGCTGCTCAATGGCTTTGTGTGGACCTTCGTCAAAGTGGCGTTTGAAGTACTTTGATCAATTACTTTTTTTTTTATTAACGCCTCAATGGTCCTTATTAGATCAATGGATTACCTCATTGTATCACTGCCGGTGTGTTTAGAGACTAGAGATTGTCGTTTTGTGAGTGACCGAGTATGTCGAATGCTGGTGTAAGTTTACCTCTATGGGGAGCCTGGAAGGGATCTTAACAAGTAAATCAACTTGATACTTAGCAGGGTTTACATTATCACGACGAACCACAAGAAGTACTTTAATGGAGCAAAAGGACCCATTCTAACAGCTTCTAGATTATTGGTTGAGTATTGAGATGGCTTAATGGTGCAGGCAACGAATTCGAACGGGACAGTAATTTGCAGCTGCTCCCCATTGATTGATCAAAGTTAACTAGGCTGCTAATCTCTTTGGCACCCGTTAATGAACCGTCCTTCGGTTAGAACATTATTTGCATTAAATACACCTTTTTCAGGAAGAATAATAATGCATCAATGGGAATGATGTGATTTTTTGCGCGGGAACTATAGGAACACAGCATTGCACTCGGTGGTAATGTTTTGTCACTTCTGGACGCTTACCATACTCAGCTTTACACTTTTTTTGAGTATATATTACTAAAATATGGCTCTGAACATACAATTTACCTGCATCTGTTTATAATGCTTTAAGATATTCGTAATCGACTATGCTCATTAGGGTTAATTTGATCGATGAACTATTTTGTGTTTCATGAAATGCCGAATACTAATCGATCCAAGTCGATTACTAGACCAATCTCGATATCTCATTAATAATTACTAACGCTACAGGGGTAACAACATTGGTTCGCTGATGACATTGCATTTGGTAAACCCTGTCTGGTACAGGACAGCTGTAGACAATCTGCGAGTTGGGTACAAATACATGAGCTGCAATATGTGGCCCCATATGAGTTTTAATTATTTTTTGCTGATACTATGGTTTTCCGTATTATGATTATCACAAAATGTGCAAAAGCTAAAGTGAACAATTGCATTTCGGTCGAAACATCGTTTATTCTATCGGTACAACAATAGTCAAGCTACTCGGACATTGTGAAAATAAGCATTAGTGATGATTAATAAAGGTACTAAATCTACATGCGAATAAAACGTGGTCATTTCTGATTTATTCCATTTAGAAGGTTGACTGTGAGATGCGAACCCCTTTTAATACACAAAAGACTACACATTACGCTATTAGGGAGAAAAAGCACACCTGCGATAGAATACGACCCCACATTGTTCAATAAGCAAGCGGATGTTTATTAGAACTGTCGAAGTAGAACTAAAGTACTGTCCAATTCTAGAGTCTCCATTAAGAGAAACAAAGCACCTGTTTCATCCTCTCCTTTGATTATAGTATCAATTTGGTAGAATGAGGCTCGGATATAACATGGGTTAACTTTCATTGCAAGGTACACAGGATCTCGATTCCATACTGCGATGACGCGCTATCCCAATGGGCAAACGCAACCTATGCATACCAACCATTATCTATATAGATTTGCAGTAAAATCTTGTTGCATCAACTACACCGCAACTTAATATGGTCATACAATAATGGGCCCACTTATATGTTTGGATAATCAAAAATTCGGAAGTCGAACACTAAAATCAATGTTTCGGTTGTGTAGGACGCTGTCCTGACGCCAATATTTTGCTCCGTTATGATTTATCTATCAAGGTCTTGGTCTTGGTTGATATGCGTTTCTGAATTTTCACAAAATGACATTAATTTCTACGAAAGGCAAATAAATACACGGACTTCTTTAAGCGGTACAATCATTGATATCACGATACAAATAAAGATACATATTAAGATATATATAGTTACGATTTAACGATCGGGTATGGTTGTCTTCCAAACGTTATCTGCTTGTCACTCGCACAAATATACAATGTATGTGGGAGAACGGTTCAATAACTGCGTCTACGTTCTAAGGTAATTTAGAAAACACGAAACTTAATTGAATTGTGTTATGCTATTTTATTTCTGACAAATGTAGTGTGCAAGGAAATAACTTGGATAATGGGCTACATATATATTCTTAAATGTGTCATTATGCTTATTATCAGATGAATAGTATTCCCAGTTTACAGGGCGGTTTGAACACGTTAAAATGACGCTTCCAAAGTATATCCCATATAAATACTCTCAAATTTGCAAAGTAATATATGGGATTAAAAATTAAATGCATGAATATATGATACAAGCATGTAGTGGGAATCGTTATTCGCTGCGTCCATCATAATTTCAATTGAGCCCAAGATTAAGAGCATTATACAACGTAAATAGAGAGTCGGCTTTAATCTGCCTTGCCATCATTCCTTGATTTATGTTATGGATATCAAATTAACAAGCTAGGCCTGACTCAATGGTCAAACGGATAAAACAGTGTTGTTTAATCACAGTTAGTGAGCACAGTATTTAATGATTGCGCCACGGGTGCTTAGTTGCAGCGACAGCAACCAACGACTGATGAATGCGCTAGTTATATGGAAATAGATAACCGCCTTCTATACGTGAATCGAACTTTAGCATTTGTTGGGTTTGTTGTTACAAATGACTGAGCATATATAAACTGTTGATTGCGACATGTTTGACAAATGTATCCAACCTTTACCAGTAAAACATCAAGACCAGTTGTGTGTTGAGGATTGTAACAAATTTTACTTTGTGAAAGCTGATAAACTTTGCTAAATCGTTAGCCTCATCAGTGATCCAGATGTCAACTTTGACATTAGCCATCTATATACATGATGTGTTTTACCGCAATGATGCACATGGTACCTTATCATATTAGATAACCATGTTTCGTTCCTAGAAAACAACAATTTACGCTCCGAATTACGTCCAGCAGTCACACTATGATCTGAAAGGTGAAGGTACCTGGTTTTGCTTAAATCCTATCAATGGAGCTTGCTCTGCAAATAAAGCTGGTAACCGATAGCCTAAGTTACATAACAGGTATATGTGAGCTTTATCTTAATGTTTAGCGTATCATATAGAACCTAAAAATGAATATGCGCTGCATTGTTTTCTCATGCATTGTTACGGTCTAATAAAACGAGCCAGCCACTGATAATAACATGCGTTTGCGGGGGAGGGGGTGGGCAAACAAAAACAAAGTCAACACTAACAAATAAAACGGATATTCATCAGCCAGTAATTAACCATTAATACAACCGCAACATCTCACCATATTTACAAATGCAAAATACAACCGGCACATTCATCGCACATTCATCAAAATGCAATTACACCATGGATCGCGCAATATACAACTATGTAATTAACCAGGCAGTTTATTGACGGATGACCAAGAGTGCCACGCAAGCCAGAAAGTATCACTGCTAACTGGTACTGAGATCATGGTCTTGTGCACGGGAGACAGCTAGCCTATTAACCTAAACAAGCAAATTGAAACTAATGTTGGTGTTAGCTGCTATTGCTGTAAACTTGCTAGAATACAATAGTAGATCAATTATGTATGTGCCTTTGTTGTAATTTACATCTAACTCGAATAGACAGCCACCTGAAACCATGTCCTGTCGATCACCAAGTCTACAGAGCGCATGTATCTATGATGTGATCATTATTTTGCCAATAGCGCTTGCTGCGTAGCGTTATGTTTACTTCGACCCCGGATCTGGCAGTTTGTGAGCTCTTACCTTAATGCGCTTAAACATTTATGTCCATATTAAATGCTTCCTCGGTCCTCAATATAGAGTGATTTATGTTTTAGATTATGTCGATTTATTTATGCAAATACGATATTTGATTGCTACTCTACAATGGAGGTCGCTCCAAATCTATCTGCGCTTCATCCGTTCATAATGTGCGTAGACTATGGCAACACAAGAATACAGTGCCATATACGTACACCAATATTCCGAATTTATCAGATAATACCTGAGATGCTAACTTGGACCTGATTTTAATTAAGTCGATAGATTGCTGCCCTGCAACACTAGGCATGTAAATCACTTTAACAATAGCTTTGTCAGGCAGAAGGAAGGATTTAATTTTTTCGGTGCTGAAACATCGAAAGGGTCATGGTAAATTTACCACACGACCGAAGTTGGTCGTGGGGGGTCCAAATAAAATATCGTATAGCATATAATGTAACATTAGAGGTAAAAAAAATCCCGTTCATCGTCTTACATTTCAAAGGATGTGTTTTTATCAAGAAGAGGATTAGGGTTCTAGGTTTACACGAGCAGGAAAGACACATTAATGTTGCAGCAAAGAAAAATTGCATAAATAACGTGTTCCGACCATTCAACAGGAATATTCAGTGGACGTGTTAATAGGACACACGCGGGCAATATTGAAATAAATGTTCACGAAACAATTAAGGGGGGCGGTTGTGCGTTAAACAGTACGTCTACATTTGTCGATATTAAGGTCTAGTCGATATCTTGATTGAATGCCACCTCCCAATATTGATCAAGGAAAATATCAATATAGGCGTTGTTGCTCCAGGGTCTTGGCAAAACAATTTTTTGCTGTAATCAGACAATCTGATAGTGTTGAATTAATTTCAAATCAAACATTATATTGTAAATATTCTATATAAGTTATTTTATAGAGAAAGAATGATATGTCATAGCAAACATTTTGTCGACGTTGATTGATTCATTTTATGGCCACCATAAAACAGCTTTTGCAAGAATAATCCATTATTTGTATGCGACATAACTATATAATTTTGCCGACTGACAGTGAGCGTAAAAGTCGATAAAAAATTCCTCGCAAACTAGATAATAATATTGCGGCAGCGATATTTCATGACCAGGATGCTCACACACAAATCAGTAAATGAACTTAACAAGTGCGAGATATTCTCTGCTTATAAAATGGCTTCACTTCCGTTTTTTAAGTTACATTTAAAGGATAATCTCTGCAGGGAACAACAATGCCTATGCGAACAATCTATTGATCCATTACTACAGCAGAAAGGGTCTTAACAACTCAACCCACATTAGTCAATGAATGCATATATACATAATTTGCAACCTTGCAACACGAAAAATAAATTGTTAGGTAGGTGTAAATGCAATATGGAGAGAGTCTTTTGTGTCTATCTGTAGCGCCATTAGGTGTAGCTGCCAGACATTTCGTACTGAATGAGAGAACAACTTACATCCTTTGTCAAATAACCGCTGATGTTGAGACGGCCACCATATGCATACAAAATCAATCGAGAACATATATATGTATGTATATTTAAATATATATATATATATGTAAATTCATGTATATATATATTTTTTTGTATCATTGTATATACTTATATAGATATATAGATATATATATATATACGTATATATATATATATATATACGAATATATATATATGAATATAGATATATGAATATATATACTCATTATATATATATAAATATATATATATATAAATTTATATATATATATCTATATAGAGATATATATAATATATATATATATATATACATATATATATATAGATATACTATATACATATATATATATATATATATTTATATATATATATATGTGTATATATTTATATATTATATATTATATATATATTATATATATATATATATATATATATATATATATATATATATATGTATATATAAGAAGCGTGGACAGCTATATTTCAATGTGTGTTGTTATCGCTGTCATAACAGTACGTGACAATGCGCGCTACAATTTTGCCTCTCAATCTTAGCAGGATATATGTTTCTGGCTCGCCAGGTTCAAAGTTACATAGCATATCTCCGCTCACCGCAGCCTCACCTCCTAGTGCCTCCATAAGGTAATCATTCTCTCCCAAATCAATGGTAATATATTTATCGTTAGCCGAATCATCCAACATACATTAATATACTCGTAGAAGCGATCATCGTACTATTGCTATTAGGTATTGGGGAACTGCGCAAACGTCAAAACTAGTGCGTCGGGCAACCGGTCAGTAGCAATTAATGGTTGATCGTTCCATATCAGTGGATAAATGTGTAATCCGGAACATTGGGATATAGCTGGTGAACAATTTCCGTGGCCTTAGTGTCATATAAAAAACATGGATCCGTCCAAAATCCCGTAACTGGGTTATTGCTTAGGCAAGATTGATTCGCCTCCAAATTGATTGTAACGTTCAATTTTCGGACAACTGTTCGGCACTATCGGTGACCTAAGACGTCATAACTACTGCCAAATATGTGCCACTAAACTATTAAGTTCCCACTGCAGCTAGTGCGCTTATCTAGTAGTCGATTATGTGAGATGCAAATTGTAATTTGTTTCACTTGTGGTTCTGGCGTTTGCTGAGCTGATCCGCTCCATAATTAATGGGGTTCATTTCAACACATCTACCTGGAAGTACCTTAATGGATTGTAAGAGCGTTTCTTAGAAAACCAATACCTATTAGTTAATTCATTGACAAGTCTGATGGCTTGCTGTCAGAAATGACTAACGAAGAGGGTTTTGTTTTCCCTTGATTGATCAAAAACTATGTTAACAAATCAGTGTTGCTGAGTAAACAAGTCTCTGTATCCATGGACACAAGGTGTAGTCCCTTGCGGCCTTTACATGTTCCATGCTATGTACCCCAGCTTAGAGTTGGAATGTGTTTGCATTGTGAACACTATAAGTGTAATGCATAGCACATTTGTGTTCAGTAGGAATGTTATTCATTTGATGTTACTGTGGAGACTACACTTTTTTTTTCGGGCAGGAATGTGTCCTAATTTGCGTGTATTATGGGAACCCTGCATTACGCTTTCAAAGTAAGTAGGTTATTGTATGTATTTGTGTTACAATTCATCGGTTTTTATTATCACCGCATTTGATAAAATGTTTTAGTTCGATTATGTATTCTGTTTTACATCAGTCTAATTTTTGAAGAACGTTCGCTCAGCAATCTCGACGCAAAAGTTCTGTCATCAGTACTCCCTCATAACGGGTATGACCAATTCTGTTGGTCGCTCAATCCCAGGCCGAACAGACAATAGGGCAAACTCTATCAAAAATGCTGGGGAACACTCATCTTCTGTCTTTCCGACATTTCTCGACTCTTGAGCGTCGATCTGAGAATTCGAATTATTACCTATAACATTCAATAACGAGCAAAGAATGGTGGCCTCTATCCTTGCCAACAGCAATTCAAGCCACTTCAAGCAGTGTTCCGTTTCGACCCATGGCCTTTTTTGACCCTAATGGAACGACGAGGTTGTTCATGTCAACGCATTTAAATGACCTATACCAGGGGTACTCAGTAGGTGAAAATGGGCTACACTTCCAATTTTGAAATAAATCTTAAGGGATAATTCCCGACGGGAATAACAACACCAATAATAAAAGGAGTTAACAACAAGCGCATTGCCTGACAGTTCTGTCAATGTAGTGGTGAAAGTTCAAGGCATTTGGTAGCCTAAACTGAAAATTACGCCTTGACCTACCTACCGATCGAACATTATCAGAAGCGAATTTTCTTTGACACAGAGCCCATCTTGTGCTATTGTTCTCAGCGCGCTGACTAATGTCAGTCATGCTCGTTGAAACAACATTTCTCTTACAATGTCACACTCAATAAGTTGCAGAGAGTAAGATCTCGTATTATGAATGATGTAAGTACTTCATAAATCTTATTTAGCATTATGCACGTGACGTTAATCGATGTGGTTGACTGTTGTTTTCAAGGATGTTCTTAGGAAACGACAAGCGACAGGTGTGCCGTTGCTGGGATAAGTGCGCTGCTGTGCCCGCCTTCACGCTCTACTTAACCGTTTGAACTGGGATATGTGGGTTAACAGCATGTTCGCAACAACAACGTGCCGCGAAAGTCGAGGATTATCTTCAGCAGCTTATATCATAACTAAGTTCGACTGCGGAGGTGTAATTGCTATTAAATTTACTGATCAATTTGCCTGTGCGTTTATGTTATCACATCAAAAGGTACAACAGGTAATAGGCATGCACTTACCACAATGTTGTTAATGCGCGCAGAAGTGCTCTGGGGGATATGTTGCAGATGCATATATCATGTTGTTATATGTATATTTAACGGACACTGACTCCAAATGGTCAAACCACAGCCAGACAGAGCTGTAGCCAACAACCACCATAGAAAACCAATGTGTGGCAAAAACATCTCTAGACAAGCAACTAACAATGTAGCGGATTTGAACAACCAAGAAAACCAATCATCTCTAGACAAGCAACTATAGCAATGTAGCGGATTTAGCGGTGGTAGTAGCAGCAGTAGCAAGAGAAGTAGTAGTAACATCAGTAGCAATAGCGGTGTGACAGCAGTAGCAGTATTTGTAGTAGTAGTAGTAGTAGTAGTAGTAGTAGTAGTAGCTGGACGGTAATGTGTTAAAACAACTCTTCACTAGCTCTCAACGGCGGGGGCAAGACGCTTGACATAATGACCAGCATCCACAACACCAGTGTGACAGGAGATAACTGAGACGGTAACGTTTTATTGGTTCAGCAAATCTACATCAAGCCTAATTCCTACTTAGGTCAAGTGGCACAGTGTTACTTCGTACTGCAAATAACTAAACACTAGCGTACTGCAAATATAAAACGGCTAAAAATATACTTGTATAATAACAAAACACTAGCGTAATTGTCATATATAGCATTGCTCTCAACAAAAGGCAGCTAATTCTCTAAGACATAACAGAACCCTGATTGACAGTCAGATTCTCTTTGTATCAGCGTTGCTCTTACCCACTAATCAACGATTGCGCTAATGCGTTGATTGATGGACGGTTAAGGCATTGCGTCAATGCTTCATACTGAGAATTACCCTGCAGATAACAACGATTGCGCCGGAGATATATAGATATTGAGAGTGAATATGAGTTTGTTGCGCCCTTCATCTTTCTTCGATCTGAGAATCCACAACAAGATGGTCAATACTGTTTATTTAGAGATATATAGATATTTGTTCTCTGTCATTATGAGTGGTGAAAGTTCAAGGCATTTGGTAGCCTAAACTGATAATTACGCCTTGACCTACCTACCGATCGAACATTATCAGAAGCGAATGTTCTTTGACACAGAACATATCTTGTGCTATTGTTCTCAGCGCGCTGACTAATGTCATGTCAACATTTCTCTTACCATGCTACACTCAATAAGTTGCAGAGAGTAAGATCTCGTATTATGAATGATGTAAGTACTTCATAAATCTTATTTAGCATTATGTACGTGACGTTAATCGATGTGGTTGACTGTTGTTTTCAAGGATGTTCTTAGGAAACGACAAGCGCTGCTTGTGCCGCCTTCACGCTCTACTTAACCGTTGACCTGGGATATGTGGGTTAACAGCATGTTCGCAACAACAACGTGCCGCGAAAGTCGAGGAATATCTTCAGCAGCTTATATTATAACTAAGTTCGACTGCGGAGGTGTAATTGCTATTAAATTTACTGATCAATTTGCCTGTGCGTTTATGTTATCACATCAAAGGTACATCAGGTAATAGGCATGCACTTACTACAATGTTGTTAATGCGCAGAAAGTGCTCTGGGGGATATGTTGCAAATGCATATATCATGTTGTTATATGTATATTTAACGGACACTGACTCCAAATGGTCAAACCACAGCCAGACAGAGCTGTAGCCCAACAACCACCATAGAAAACCAATGTGTGGCAAAAACATCTCTAGACAAGCAACTATAGCAATGTAGCGGATTTAGCGGTGGTAGTCGCAGCAGTAGCAAGAGAAGTAGTAGTAACATCAGTAGCGATAGCGGTGTGACAGCAGTAGCAGTAGTATTAGTAGTAGTAGTAGTAGTAGTAGTAGTAGTAGTAGTAGCTGAACGGTAATGCTTTTAAAACAACTCTTCACTAGCTCTCAACGGCGGGGGCAAGACGCTTGACATAATAATCAGCATCCACAACACCAGTGTGATAGGAGATAACTGAGACGGTAACGTTTTATTGGTTCAGCAAATCTACATCAAGCCTAATTCCTACTTAGGTCAAGTGGCACAGTGTTTCTACTTCGTACTGCAAATAATATAAACACTAGCGTAATTGTCATATATAGCATAAATACGGATAAGGCAGCTCTTCCTTATTCATAACAGAACCCTCTTAAACAACAGTCAGCGTCACCATCAGCGTTGCTCTCAACAAACCCAACTAATCACTCTAAGACCTGCTAAGCGTTGATTGATGGATTCTCTTTGTATCATCCATTATGTTACCCACTAGAGAACGATTGCGCCATCTTGAAAGCGTACGGTTAAGGCATTGCGTTCATAATGCTTCATACTGAGAATACTCTGCAGATAACAATACTGTCGATTAACCGGAGATATATAGATATTTGCTCAGAGTAAAAATGAGTTTGTAATGCCCTTAAATCTTTTCTTCGATCTTGCTCCACAACAAAGTGGTCATCGGTTTATCGAAAAGGATATATGCAAACCCATGCACTACTAAGAGCCAGCAAACAAGATTGCAATATATGTCGTAAGTTTATATTGGTGCACCATAGTTTAGTATTTGTTTAGACGTAGTTGATACTTGTAATGCATATATGAGCGAACCACAGATAGCATATCAACAGGCCGTCATCAGTTATCAAATTACCGGCAGAGCAGAGCGTTCAAGCAGCATCCCGCTTTAAAGCTTTTACCGAGGAGATAATTTCATTAGATGTACGTTGTTGTGATGAAAATATTCGGTTCTTTGAAACTTAGAAACACTGATATATTTGTAGTTTTGAACAAACCGATTAAAGATCAACACACGTCCTGTCAGTGTGCTGCGTTTGTTCGTGTTTTGTGAGTGGTGGACATCCACACTGGAATAGCATACACACTGCTCGATCCTATGCTCGAATGTGCGAAAAACGAGTAACTGGTATAGTTAATACTACGGTTATTATCGTATGCTTGAAGTTTTTCCTTTATCCTTTATTTAGGCATCATTTATAAACTGACGTTTAAAGCTGCGGATTGAGACAACGTTCTTCGTTAGGTGTTGATTGCCGTTCGGCCAGAGGGGTGACGCATGCTTATAACCCACTATATAAGAAAGTGTTGATCAAAGCATATTGTATGTTTCAATATCTAATGGTCCTGCCCATTTACAGAAGTATGTACGGTATGACGAACTCACAGCGCGCCTGACAATACCAACTATTATTCATGATGATGAAGGCTGTATGTATGTGTTAATGTATTTATGCATGTATGTATGCATGCATGTAAGTGTGCATGTATAAATTTATGTGCGTACGTATACATGCGAGTATGTATGCATGTACGTAAATATGTTTGCATGTTATGGGTATGTATGTATGTGTATGTATGTATGTATGTATGTATGTATGTATGTATGTATGTATGTATGTATGTATGTATGTATGTATGTATGTATGTATGTATGTATGTATGTATGTATGTATGTATGTATGTATGTATGTATGTATGTATGTATGTATGTATGTATGTATGTATGTATGTATGTATGTGTATGTATGTATGTATGTATGTATGTATGTATGTATGTATGTATGTATGTATGTATGCATGCATGCATGCATGCATGCATGCATGCATGCATGCATGTATGTATGTATGTATGCATGTATGCATGTATGTATGTATGTATGTATGTATGTATGTATGTATGTATGTATGTATATGTAGTATGTATGTATGTATGTATGTATGTATGTATGTATGTATGTATGTGTATGTTGTATGTATGTATGTATGTATATGTATGTATGAGTATGTATGTATGCATGTATCAATGTATGTATGTACGGGTATGCACATATGTATTTATTTATGCATGTACTTAAGTACGTATGTTACCAAACAATTATCCATGTGTGCATGAATTTATGAAATTATATATGCATATTAGATATGACGATATACATGTATGTTTGTATGTATGTGTGTATGTGTATGTATGTATGTATGTATGCATGCATGTATGCATGTGTATGTATGTATGTATGTATGTATGTATGTATGTATGTATGTATGTATGTATGTATGTATGTATGTATGTATGTATGTATGTATGTATGTATGTATGTATGTATGTATGTATGTATGTATGTATGTATGTATGTATGTATGTATGTATGTATGTATGCATGTACGTATGTATGCATGCATGTATATGTATGTATGTATGCTCGTATGTGTGTACGTATTTATGTATGTTTGTTTGGATTTACGTCTTTAAATAAGTATTTATATCTAAATATGTTAATCTTGCTTTAATAGGTTGGTATATGTATCCGTGGGTGAATCATTTCAAAGAAATTGTTATTGTGTACATTAGGTTTATATTGATTAACGCACAGCTGCACGTGTTAGTTTGGTAATTGAGTAATTGAGACGCCCCCATACCCTAGCCCGGACGGTGCAAGAAGGAATCATGAGGCTTTAATTTTTGGCAGTCAATGCAGACTAGCAAATTAAATAAACAATAGCGACAAAACGACCACCTACATGATCGCACACTGTGCTTTATCAATGCCTAATAACACCAAGCAGGGTCAGATGAATCTTTTTGGATTACTCTCCAAATGAAGGCAGCCCTGCGTTATATATTATAAGAGGTCAATTATATTCAGAGCTGTACGGCCACGTTCTTTTCAACCTGTAAATACTCTGGTTAGTGGAGCAGCGGCGACATCCTTAGTGAATCTCTTTAAAACTAGAAGACGGTTATATTCCCGAAGAACATGCTATTCGTTTTTTCACATTACATACCAACCTAAGTCAACAGCTCTGAACCGATAACCAGCGTACGTACTTAAAAACCCGAAGGCGTTTATTATGCACCAAGCCAGTTACCACCGATAATCCTATTTAATTCTCACTTATGTGACTTCCGGATAGGGGACAAATACCAACGCCATGAGCTTGGATGTTTCCAACAAGAGTTCGACGTTGCATTGATTATTGGGTTCATAAAATATCAAGGTGACGATTGTGCATATATTTTAAATAATTTTACACAATGGCACACCACAGGGAATCACAAAATATCTAGTGATCAATCAAATGTTGGCTTTTGATTCGGGTTCAAAAGCTTTTTAATATTAAAGGACATTGATGATGAACGCATAAGTACTGAAATACGACTTGTTCTGGCAGTTATTAACGGAGAACATTATTAAATACTATTGCTAAATTTAAGTCATACTTATTGATCCTGATATTATCCTATGCGAATTTGGCAAGGTTTGTTTTGTCACTTACAAATATATATGTATTCACACATATTGCACCGTGGAACTGCCACTCATTGATCCTGAATGGTCCCATCGGTGGAAGCAGATTTAGTTTAGTATCTTGCCCATGAGGCTCTTAAGCATGTAATAGCAATTTATCAGCAAGCTAGTTAAGTACAGTATAATCCAGTATTGTTTTATCAATTCATTGCCATGTAACATGTGCTAGGAGAAACTCTGCATTGGTGACGATACATAGGCTCTTATCTTGGTTGGGCACATTTATCGTTTTACATCCATCTCACAATGACATGTGTGTCGTTGTATGCGACGTTGTGCCAGTTGTGTTTAATGATTCATGCCACTCGCATTAGTGCTTAGAGGTATTTCTGTCACGAATCACAAAGCAGGACAAAAATTAGTTTGAAACTAACCGACGTGGAACGAGAGTTCAGAGTTATTGCTTATATCAACAATACCTGCCATATCGTGTGAACAACACCATGGGATTTAGACATGTTAGCAGGTAGTATATGACAGTTTATCCATGTCAGGTAAATCCTTACTGATGTCAAGCTGACTAAAAGGGTCGACAGATGGTATAATTTGTTTGCAGTGGGTGGGTTTGATGTTTTCTTTTTCCTATTGCTTCCGTATGGATTTGTGATTGATGAAAAGTACTATAAGGATAAATAGGCTCGCTCGGAATGGATATACATTTATTCTCTACATAGAAACAAATGCCATAAACTATACTTACTTTGGCAGTATCAGGCATTAACAAAGCATGGTGCCAGTGTTGGTGGCCAAAATTTTCAATATTGTGGTTGTTGGAGCCTCTTGCAACAGTGGTGTATATTATGTTCATTATATAAATATCCGTGCTAATGTGATTAATATTCTCCTGTACCTATACATGTGTCAATGGTGCAGCAGATGGCCTAGAAGAAGATTGATTGGCTGATTAAGTCAGTCTCACCATACCAACGTTACTAAGTATGTGCCTTTAGGTTCGTACAATTTACTTTTATTATCGTCTAATGGTAATAGCCTCATGTGGCCTCGCGCATAACAGCCATACTGTGGGAAACGTGTCATCGATTCTTAATATTCAGAAATAGCATTGTCAAATGTAATGGCAGAATCCCACAGTGACTACAGGCGGATTCCCGTGAAAAAGTTAAATATCAAAAATATCAGACATATTTCAAAATGATGGACGACATGATAAGGCAACAATTGCAAATAAATATAATGAATATTTCCCAAGCATGGACTGATGTCTACACCGCAATACTATTATTTCGAACACAATGTTTGAATCGTTCACGAAAATCATAATGTTCATTCCATTTTCTAGCGAAGCACAGAATAAACTGAGGTTATCTATACCATCAACAATCGCGGCATGCTAGCCAATAATGCGAAAACGTATCGAGCTATTATGTGCAAAGGAAATTACCGACCGATTTTATTCTCCCATGTTTTACCTAATTGCTCGAGCCGATATGCCTAGTTCTATCTAGTCTACATATGGTAACATACCGTGTGGTGTTCCACTGGGATCCATATTAGGATATCTAATATCTAAAATTGACATCAACGATATTCCGTATGTCTTTGAAGTCGTTCACCTAATCAGTGGGGATTTACTTTGAATTTCGGGTAGAGTAGATATCAAATATCATGGCTCGGTGTAGCCGATCCTCGCCAAAATTTACAAAAGCGTCATAGTTCGACGGGTAATGATATTCACATAGATATGGCTTTTGCAGTGGTAATGTTTATATTTCAAAACCAAGATGAATGACGTAAAAGTCGACAACAGTTGGGTAAATGAGTTATTGTTGTTCAAACTATTCCAAATTTTACATATATTGTGTCACAAATTTATATGATTAACATGAGGTTATTTTCAATAAGGGTTGATATTGCGCCACAAACAACTGGGTTGAAATCTTATTGGTTGTCTAGATTTTAAAGCTCGGCACCAACGCAAAATCAACAAATCGATTACACATATATGCGCTTACTTTTATTGACGGAGCCGTTCATTGTGTAACATACTAGTAGTGCATAGTACTGCAAACACCACGTTATTGGACGCATTGTTTGACCACGTGCCCTTATCATCCCACACCATTCATGTTATGTTAGAGCAGTGAGTTATATGTATATATATATAAATATACATATATATATATATATAAATAAATATATATATATATATATATATATATATATATATAGAGTATACATATTTATATGAGTTTATATATATATATTATATATATATATAATTATATATATATACTCAAATGAGTTAATATATATATATAAATTTACATACATATATATATATATATATATATATATATATATACAAATTTATATATATATATATATATATATATATATATATTTATATATATGTATACACAAAATATATATATATATATAAATATATACATATATATGTATATTTTTTATATAAATATATACATATGTATATATATATATAAATATATGAACATACATATGTATATATATATATATATATATATATATATATATATATTTATATATATTATATATATATATATATATATATATATATATATATTTATATACATACATGTGTTATTTCTCTATATAAGTTGGAACCACATGAGCAGTGAGCTGCAAATCATCTTGCTATACGTATTTGATGTAGGTAAACCTACCTGCTCCACGTGATGTTCTGAAGTTGTGTATATTTGAGTTATGGTGGTATCTTAACAAAAAGACTAGGTGTGATTAAAAGGAGCTGCTATGACTACCTCTCTGGCAAGCCAGCGTTTATACAACTTTTTATTATTGATGTTTGTTTGAAATGCATGATACCAAGTTATGCAAACTTTGAGCAGTATGTAGAGCACTTTAAGTACCATTAGAATGTCAAGTACCTTGAGTGACTCAACCTGGATGTATTGCTTAGCCACACACTGTGATAACTAAACCAAGGTTGAAGCCTCATGACAATTAGAGCAATTTTGCTGGAATTGCTTACCCTGCGATGGAAATCTATCAAACAGTTTAAAGGAAGACTAGTGCTAAATGTGCTTTGGAGAGTGAAATGAGACACGACAAGGAAAGGAAATTGCAACGATATATTTTGTATTGCCGTGGTAATCTATAAGCCCTTCGATGGCTGAAATGACTGCTCCGCTGTGTTATTTGCTCGCGCGGTCAGCCAGTTACAAGTCATTTTGCTGCTATGCCATGCGTCAAATGTTTGTATGTAGTTTCCCGATAAAGTGATTCTCGCTTTTGATTATTCGTATATCTTTGAGCAAAGTCTCTCTCACCCAGCACATTCAATATTTCCATCGATATGCTTCTCATTGACCAGGTGATATATAAATCAGGACATCACACAGAACAAAAATTTCACTTCTTTCATTTTTGTTAACGAAACGGGATTTTTTTTCATGAACAATAAATATATGGTAAATGAGAGCAGTCGTCGCATTATTTAAACATAACATAGTATGTTAATTCCTAATATGTCTAACTATATGTACATTTGCATATTTTAGGAAAACTTAGAGGTCAGCGGTGGTCATACTCGCACAAGGAACGGATTCTAGCGTGTCCGACCTTTTGTGATCCCATTGTAGTGCTTTAAACTTGTTTGCAATGAGCAACCGCTAATGTCCACCCTCCTGGTGTTATTAGATAAATACCTTTTGAAATCCCTGTTTAGTAAGTCCCTGTCGCATATAGTGCTTTGAGTGTTTATTATGCATAAATCCAGCCAAATTTCCAAACAAAGTCATTGCGTGAATTAACGAGGTGTGCCTGAATTCAAAACATTGATTTCTACATTGGATATAGACGCCTGTATATGTAAAATTGATATCTTATTATTAAGATGACAGTATTAATCTATTTCCTTTTAAGAGCTGTATACAATGGTCCACTTGTATTGCATTCCTTATGCAGTATAGGATCCCTACAGATGCCACCGCTAGATCTCTCATATAATTGCAGTGTTTTATTATGCGGAATGGTGACTTTCACTCTTAATATTTCCTTCGGTTCGCTCAAATTTCTTCAAGGTCTTCTACGCATCATTTGTCATGATATAACGTTACGATTGCATGTTTTTGGCATAGGTTAGTATTTAAATTTAAATTTGATATTCGGATATTGAAAGCATTTTATAAGCACATTGATTTCCCGTTGTGGCACCGAATACTTTGCACAAAGGCAGACAATGTGAAACGGGTGAGGTGCTGTAGGTATTAATATAGGCGATGCGATGACAATAAGAACGGGTCATTGGCAATACAGCAGCAACTGCCTTGTAATTGAGCCTGTATTACAACACGTAATGATGGGCTCTTAGTATTACTACCGTCGAAATTGAATCGCTCCAAGAGGCAAGCATGGACCTGATCATATAATATATCACAGATGCAACAGAGAGATAAATCATTTAGAGGTTGCTTTGTTCACAGTCCACAGGTAGACAATTATTAGGCTGCTAGCGTATGTCGGAAGCAAAACTTGAAACAAAACCTAAGATGCATGCAGCGTAATGAAAGCCAAGTAGGCTACAGGCACCGCTCGGCAGGACAGCGCAGAAGAAGCCGCTTCATTACCTATCTGGCATTGTGCTTCAGTAAAAAGAATATATTTATTTGTCAGAACGGAAAAGTTGTTATAGTTAATGCAATATTTGCTGTATTATAAGTATAAGAAGAAGTAGCAATAGCATTAGAAGTTTCTAGCTGCAGAAACAGGAATGGCAGTTGTAGTAAAGATATTTGAAATAGCAATAATAGCAGAAGAAGCAGAAGCAGCACTAGCGGTAGTAGTAGCAGTAGAAGTAGTAGTAGTAGAAGTAGAAGTGGTAGTATTGGTAGTAATCGAAGTAGTATTAGTAGTAATAGTAGTAGTATTAGTAGTAGAAGTGGTATTATAGGTAGTAATCGAAGTAGTAGTAGTAGAAGTAATATTATTAGTAGTATTAGTAGTAGTAGTAGTAGTAGTAGTAGTAGCTGTAGCGGGCTTACAAGTAACGGTACTAGCAAAAGTAGCGACAATAGAAGATGAACTGGTAACAGCTGCAAAAATTTTAAACCGATTGTACATGACGCATGCATAGGTAAGTCAAGGGGTAACTGAATACCTGCCATTCAACATGCCTGCATCAACTGCCAATAAATAGGGCTCGACTATTTTGTATGCATGCTCATTTGAGCGTTGGTTATTTACCGAAGCGTAAGCATTGAGATATATAAATACAGCAACGTTATTCTTAAGTTTTGAAAGACAGCCAAAAATACACCACTGGTTGGATGACATTGTAATACGTTATCCGTCATCAATGAAGATATATTTGTAGCATTTCCAAGCTTTCTACAGTTTACTGGAGAGTTTTCTCACCAATGACAGACAAAGGGTAAGATAGAAGAGCAATCATGTACGGAATAACCCTGGTTCATATCATAGTCACAATAAATATATACACTACCTTGGAAATTAGAATCCGTAGCAGCATCTGGAGGATAAATTACGCTGACTGTCCTTGACAGCAAATGGTGTAGGCCATGTGTCATCAGGCGACGCACATGTAGGTTCAATTGCAAATGTCGCAACAAAAAGCTCTACGTGGGTAGGTTAAGACGGATGATATGGATATAATGAGATTTAAAAGTGACCTTTATTCAGTTGATTCACGGCCGCTGACAATCATCGCTAATCTCTTAGTGCTCTCTTATATCCTCCAATCTAATCGTAATCAAGCAACAACGACGACCCGCCGACGTGACAAATTTGCAGGTTAATGAACTGCCATCTATCAATGCGCATGTTGATTAAGGTGCGGAAGCATCTAGTTAATGGAATGACGGCCTTGTTAGCGAAGTAAAGTCGACGGTATAGTGTAGATTGCACGTAAAATATATAAACCTATGCTCACAGCGACTAGCAAGACGCTAACTTCCTAGGTGTAATTGCCTGTCAGTTACGATATGTAAGTCGCTTGCCATCAGTTATCAACTGGCGTGCCGCACCCGATTCTTTGCATATACTCTCTCATGAACAAAACACGAACATCTCAGGTCGTAATTATTGAACCCAATTTTCAGATTTTCAGACATCCAAAAATAACCAATTTATCCAAATTTGTCTTTGGCTGTCAAAGATGTCAATCAGCTCCTTTTTGACTATAATGAATCACGACACTCACATGTAGACTAGTTTCTGTACCATTGGTTTGGTACGAGAATGAACTAAGTTTGGGGTCCAAGGAATGGCAGGTTCAAAGAGAGAAAAAGCATTACAAGGTCAGCCTGTTAACTATAGGTTTAGCCCCTGTTATTCTACATCAGCTACTTACAGGAATAATAGAATATAGCTCCTATGCAATATGCTGAATGCAATAATACGCATAACGCCGCATATCGAATTAAAATCATTGTTTTTCTACATCAAGTAAGGAGTCATATGAAGTAGTAAAAAAATCACAAGCCTGCTTAAAACATTTCAAATGATACATTCACATTTTTTAACGCCACATGACGTATAACTATCGATACGGATGCAATCGATTGTTAAATCAGCTATATATCGCAATCAGTCAGTGGCAATGTAAAGTTACGCAGGGTTTTGTATTTACAGAAAAATCTAGGAGCCACAATAGTCACCAAGCTGGTGGAAACACTAATTGACAAGCTAACGTAAAATGTGTTAAAGCAGCTGCCATGGATCGGCATGTGCTTTTCTTTACTTTCTATTTCTCTGCTTTGTAAACATATTTGCAATACCGATAAAGCGTTATAGCCACATCCTATATGCATATGCCATTCTTTCCTTAATCGCAGAAAAAGTGGCTTTGCATTGAAGTCAGCCAACAAGTTAATCAAAGACAGGGGCCCATTTTGATGTAAGAAGCGTACGCCTTCCCCTCAATATCTTATTCTATGTGCATTAAGATATAGATCATGACTAATACCCCTGAACAAGCATTGGTATTACGGCACCCATATGTAGCCGAATATCGATTCCCTAGATAAAAGTCATTGAAGGGAAGTTCTTTTGAGAAAGCTGACGCCTTTTCAGAAACCTCCATGCTTGGTGGCGATGCCACACTTGTATACATACTTCCACATTAACGGAATTATAGACAACCAGTATACCATAGTTACCGTCCTGTGGACCAAGTTATAAGGCCAACCGTGCACGAGACATAAAAGAATAACTTAAAGACTAATAAACTCGTCATCACAATTACATCCTATAAAGTGGCTTCCTCATTCATTCATCTTCATTATCAAAATGTAAACCGTGTCTTGATATCACTGTGTTATTGCATACCTATCGAATCGCCTCCACGTATTCATTATAAAGTGAGCCAACAAGTCTTGAACGTTCGTAACCATCAAAGTGCCGCGGAGGTAAATAGTCTTTGACCCTAATGTAACACATTTATGCATTATAATTTAACCAATATAAATGCACCCATGTAGTATCTCGGAGTGGCTTTGTGCTATGTGTTGCATATTACATGTCTTTCGAATCATTAAAATGAATCCAACCAAAATACCATTGCTTTATAATATCGATTCACACAAAACTGTGTTATTGCTGCAAATGAGAATAAATTCCATGAATTTACCGATGCATCAGCATACATAGCAATGGGTGGGCATTGGCTAACAAAGCTTAATAAATGCCAAGAGGGAGTATATTAAGCGTATGCATTGTTTCGAGACATTTTCTGCTCTTACACTTAAGAAACGCTAGAGAAAAAAACCCAAATGCTGTTTATAAACAGCTAAAATTGTAACTAGAGAATCCGATACATGAATACTTATGCGAGACCTCGTTTCCCCCAGCATTAATAGGTCGAGTGGGACTGCAGCGATTGTTTGCTTCTGCACTTGACGAAAGACCTTGAGTTGATGAGAACTGATAAAAGTATTTACAGACATATGAAATGCGATCGTTAGCAAATTGTAACAAGCTGCGTAGCTAATGATCATAAAATTTTGTATAAACCAATCAGCACAACATTACGTACACGTGATAACGTACAGTACTGCTGTTACTGTGGTTATTTGCCTTGGTGGGGAGTTTACTAGCCATTTGATGTGGTGGAAAATGTGATCAGTGTTGCTAAACAATGTTCGATTATCAAATTACGAACAACTGCATTTGAATCACCGCTTGGTCGGCTTGAGTTATTTAATAAATTGACAATCGAAGTGTGCAGCAAGTCACATTCGCTGGACGTATCTGAACCGGTGTATCTATCTCATTGACTCTACATCATAGAGGCACCTTAAGTGACCGTATTCAGCTCCATAATTATGCAAACGAATATGACTTGCTATATATCAATGCTAATTATCTACGCCTCTGGCGCAATCAAAAGTTATTTTCTTTATTTCAACATGCATTAACTTTCAAATGATTAAATACATGATACGCATATCAATGTTATCATAAATTATATGCATTTGAGGTAAAGATACATGTGCACTACCTTATATTGTTTTGTAACATTTTGCACTATTCCAACGGTGGAATAACCGGCAAAACGATGATGGGAGGTGATGCCGATGTATTTCGTTAATCAAAATTCATCACATACTAGAATGGGATCTTGGGTATGCAATGTAAAACCAATCAACGTAATAATCGTTGGACATTATTTATAAGATAATATGTTTCTATGTCAAATAGGCGGAAAAAAAATACAAAATACCGCAATCATGTGTATTGTTAACGCATCAGCGTGGCTTCGTTAAGTCCTTGATCAGAGGAGCTAGTAATGTGTTCTGCGAAATCCCATTAACTCCTCTGCAAGTGGCTCATTAAATGGCCTTGGATTAACTATCTGCAAAAGATTTTGCGATTTGTGCAATTCATCAGGATTTAACAGTGTAGAATCAAACGTAGGGTAAGTTTAATATAATCTACTCCAAAGCCATAATTTGTTGTATCATGTAGATTTTCCATCAAAAAAGCTGTTGATAACTTGATAACGCATTCAAAGTGTTAGATATCTGTGCAATAACACACAAATTTAGATATATTATCGGTCATCAATTTTAGTTATTACCTGTTTTGATCTTCTAACATCAAAGGTGCCTCGAAGAGATAAACCCTCCAGGAGATGGTCAGAGTTCCCAGTGAGCTATTTATTAGGCTGCTGGTGTGTTGAAGCAAAAACATTGTGCTCGCAAATGAATGGTAATGAACTGTTAGACCGGCCCGACGCAGCTCGTGGCCAGAGCGTGCAGAAGCTACATTATTAGGTTGTCTCTCAACCAACGGCAGCCATCAAACGATCCGATCGATATGTATGTGTTTGATGCGTTTGAAAGAAACTATTTACATGACGTACGCAGATCAAACTCTAAGAGATACCAGAGCATCTTTTCGATTGGATTAGGGCTTGGAAACGGGAGAGGATATGAACGCAGGTGCAAACAAAACCTGAAAATAAGGCAGCATAATAGTAGGCTTGAAATAGAAATACTGCTAACACATGTGGTACATGTGGTAGGGTCAAGGTTTTACAATGTCATCCAGTAGCTATGCGTGCGTCGACATATTATTTTCCGGCATTTCCACGGCTGACAAAATATAAATCAGCGTTAGGCGGGTTGTTGAGAATTAAGTTTTACATTTAAGAGTTTATGACAGTTAATTTGTTAAGAACACTCTATATTAAGAGCATGTAATCTCTCTGATCATTTACTCCTGTAATTATTGTATACAGCTATAGCCTGGCTTTAACCATAATTAATACTAGCTATTTACTGAACAAGTTCGCAATTATTCTGAAGAACCTGACACGCTTTCAATTATGCAAGTGGTTATTACATGCAGTGAATTTGACAGTTTCTGTTAGTAATAAATCCCATATATTACTGCGCTTATAGTTTTGATATCGCAATGATAGAGAAGTTTAATATGAAACGTAGTAAAAACTTATGATCCTCATGGGAGAGTAGGTACGTAACCAACGGAACTCTTGTGTTATTGCATCAGTGCAACCATGACACGATTGTTTGCCCATGTTTAGTACATCAGGTGGAATTCATTCATACCAGCGAACCATTTTCCGTTTTACATACGGTGTAGTTGGCGAAAAATTCTAAGATAATGTTAGTTCCAACGGTTGACACAAAGGTAGATGTTACGAATTATATGTGCGGCATTCAGTTGTAATTTAAATAACTATAAGATTACACCATTAAGCACGAATGACAACACCAAGCAGTTGTAATATTGGCCTAGATAAAGAGATTCAGCTTTACTCGTTTTGTACTAAGGCTTAGTTATTAAAAGTAATGCACCTTACTAAATAGCCGATATATTCCGGGTATTCCTCAACCACCAAATGCGTTGGCCACAGGTCAATATTTCCAAGATACTCGAGCAATTTTCCATAAAGTGCCACTCATCCTAGGGGACACGATTGGCTGGATTAATCATGTTACTGCTTAATACGCCTTTGTCAGAAGGAAATGATCCTCACGTTGACTCGGGCTGCGTTATGATATGCTCTGGGACACATAGAGCGTCCAACAGAGCAATTGAGTGAGTGACATATGTTCTACCTTTCGCAGATATAAGCGTGTATTAAAAAGCAGCAGCAGCTCATAAAATACCTGCAACAAGCTGAGAGTCAAACGATAAGTTTATAAATGTCGTGATTGTTTTTAACTTTTGGCTTCATTTGCATGATACCGACTAGTTTCCAGAATGTCATTATCATGTGTTTTAGAGTCAACACTAATGTTTGATTCATGTTTTACAGTTCCTGAACTCAATCGACATGAACACTGGGACATAAAATGGCTATATCCGCTTACATGGTATAGTTCAATGCATCAACAGCTCTTTGTCTCGAATAGTCGATATTCGTAATGACATGAAGTTGTTTTGGCAAAAACAAAGTACTTTTCCCACAATAAGCAGTCATTATATATCTCAAAGAGAATACAAAGTCGCAAATGTAATACCATTGTTATATATTCACTTAAAGAGTTCTATTACCACATCGTGCAATTCATGACCGAGCAAATACATCAAAGTATTAAACCCTGTCTTCACCATCCCTGTAAAAACAAATGGCCATTTTTGTTCATATTTCATTATAATGAATACCATGCATGGTTTTAAACATTCGTTAAAAAACAATGAAACTTTGTCGATCAGAGAAGGGAAAAACTTCGGTAAGGAAAAATGTTCAACCGTACAATCACCCGTCTGATGTATCTGTGATAATTAATCGCTTTTTGGTTTCAGCTTATGAAAACAATTAAAAGCACCAGGCGTTTCACATTGTGTCTCTCAGGCAGGTAAATTCTATCCTATCGATTGGAGCAGAGAGGGTTAATAAATTGAAAGAAAATAAACATGCATATCTTATCCAACTCGAACCGCACCCCATCGTCGTACAAATAAATGTATGCATCAAGGAATGAAAACATTTCATTTGCTGTATATTATAAGATGTGAAATGTTGTGGGTCTAAGGATTTTGTTTGATGTAGAAGCTATAACAAACTAGCTTCCCCATATCCAGTATAAAAAAAATCTACATGCCTATTTTTGAAAGTACTATTGTACCTCTAAGTGTTCTTCACATGTGATAAGACCAGTTAGCTTTATATTTCTATATCTATTGCTTAAAACTATATCTGTATAGCTATCTATATGTATGCATATAAATATATATATATATTTATTTATATGTATACATACATATATATATATATATATATATATATATATATATATATATATATATATATATATATATATATATATATATATGCGTCAGCCATAATAAATAACTATTTCAAATATGATGCAATCACGTCCATGCGAAAAAAAGATTCTACAAATATCCAAGTGCCCACATTAATTGCCTTCCGTTGTTTTCAGATCATCAGAGGACAAAACAAAAAAAGTGACAATATGCATACGCCAAATTTTTAAGCTTACTTAATCGCAGAAAACTACGCAATCAATAACCTAGATAGCCGTGTTGCAAATTTAATTTAGACAAATAATGTGGTATCCTTCCCTAAAAATTTTTTAAATCGGCTCAGTGAAATGTTCAAACCCCATGGGATATCAATTAACTTATAAATAAGCAAATGTTACAATGCTACCAGGTACAAGACAAAATGTATCGGCAATTAATCTGTTCAATACCTGGCGACAAGAAAATATAGTATTAAGAACATATTCCATTGAAAAGCTATAATATTTTAGATACTTTATTAGCCAAAATACACATATTTTGTCTATAAACTAATGCAATTTGTGTTTGGCCTAGTTAGCGATATTTGTTAATATTCTACGGGCTTTGATATGTCCTAACTCTAACCTGACTACAATTTATAGACGTTACTGATAAAAACTATTTTTCCGGCCATTGATTGAGACCACTAGACGACACTCTATAACAGACTTTGCTCCATTATGATCAACTATAGTTCTGAAATTAAAGTTGCAGTCGCATATCTATCATTTGTTTTATGGTCCTTATTTCATTGGCATCGCCATCATATAACGCAATATGTGTCATGTTTTCAACTTCTGTTTTAATCTGTAGTGCTCATAGATCAATCATATGTATAAGGCAGTGTAAAAACATGATATATATGTCATTTTATGAATTAGTGTGCATAGTCGAGGTGCATGTGACAAGTGTCAATCGGTGCATTGTCGAGAAAGCTGCAGCAATTTGGCTCTATAAAAACATTAAATTACCTTGTCATTAGCAGTACTTATTCGCAATCGGCATGGCTAAACAATTGTAAGCTGAATTTGTCAGTTTTGTTGGTGGAAATGTGCATGGAATACCGCTCGCATTTATTGTGTTGGTATTGATTGCACACCTATACCGATGAAATATTGTTATGATAAGCTGACGGCGTTAGCTCGTGTAACCTGGCTACTTAGTAGTGAGCACTGAAAAATAACGATATATGCGATGGCTTGGAGCTGGAAAAAAGTCATTGTTAATTGAAAGACAATATGGTTTAGTGAGCTATGTGGAAGGCATCGATGACCAACACTGAGCAGTATTCTATATGATACGAAACGATTTCTTTACGCAAGACCATTGAAAATAGAAGTTTGTTGCTTGCTCACCCTATATTCTATTTCTCAAGTAGAACGAATGCATTAGCTCATTACATAATCAGGTTTTAATTTAACCAAACAGCCCCGGAAGAGAGCCGTAAGTAATGACAATATCAGTTTGTAAGGGATTCGTCAACTCCATACTGCGTTGGACGCATGCCAATGTCTCAAGGAAAAACATCAGGGGAAGCTCAAATGGCTAGTTGCTGGAAGTGATTGGCTATTGTGCTTACGCTAAGGAAATGAGTAACAACATTGAAACGGCCGCGTAAAGATATGCTTAAGACATAACAGTCATCCATCATTGTGGATGCACACTGTCATTTTGCAAATATTTATATGATTTGGTTTCTGTTAATCAACCAATTATAGAAAAAAGTTAAATCCCTATCTTACTGATCATAAACTGGTGTTTGGCTGCCTTAGTCTCACTTAGATACAATATAACGTGAATTGCCTCTCTATAAAAACGTTATCTTCATCGATTGATCTTTGCAATTAAATGAATTATTGGTAAACGCTGTTCAATGAATAATATTGAAGGGCGATAGCTGCTGATATATAAAGCATCGATCTGTTTCGCAGCACATTATAATTCCTAGTAATAGGCCATCGTTGTGACTGCAATAAATCATAAAGCCTAATGCTCTGCTTATTCGTGATTACCCGGCGGTACCGACGAGCACCACTGTTTGAAACAACTAATCTGGTCGAATCACGACTTGACTGAATATGTCTTGCCTGGTTTGCAATATTTGATAATATTAAATGAAACATGAAAGGTATATACTATTAGTCCCTCGCAATATAGGATCATTTCCGTCAACTGGTGAAGACATGATGCAGATAATTACTCGGCAAATGGGCCACAATAGCTATGATTGCCATTTATTTAATGGTTCTCAGTTTGTATTGATAAATGTTTGGTACAGAATTTCGATAGTATATACAATTTGCAATGTGCATTTCATTGTCTTTTAATACTTCAGTGCATCAACTTTACAACCGAAAATACCTGAATTGCCGTCGGCGATATATCATTTGGTTGATGGTCCTGATTCTGCTATAAAGGAAAGGCTACTCTCTATAGCTCGTAATGCTACTACTGTACTGGGACGCCTGCCATCTAGATGCTCATCGGGTGTAACAAGCTGTGAATTGATGAGACCGGGGAGAGGGAGCTAGCAATACTAAGCAAGTTACATGCGGATATCGCGTGTATCTCACGGCTGTTTCTGTCCCAGTAGATAAGCTGAAATAACATGATGCAATCATTTCCTAGAGCCATTCTGACATGAATCAAGGAGCGCTGCATTTCTGAGTGGTATATATTACCATGATTGATTTATGACTCGTTCAACGAGAGAATATACGCTACCAGGGCAATAAGTACCCTGATCTGGTTATAATGGGTTTATACTAGTGTGTATATTGATTATATAAACTATACACCATATATATCATGTGAAATATGCATGCATGAATTAGTGAACAGTTTTTTTTCTTCGACTTTACTCACTCAGAGGAAGGGCTGTGCAGTTCACAAACCAATTCATCGAAAATGTATAATATTTGCTGCGTATACGCGATGTGGAGCAATGAGTTGCCAGATTAAATTGGGTACTCTCTGACATAAAAACATAAAAATCACATCCTGAAAAACGAAGTAGTGCATATAAAATGCGTACTAAAGTATTAAATTAAGTTATCTCACAGAATATGCTTTTAAGTATACATATGGCGGTGCTATTTTTTATCGTGTGCTTGTGTGTGTGTGTGTGTGTGTGTGTGTGTGTGTGTGTGTGTGTGTGTGTGTGTGTGTCTGTATGCGTAAAGTATTATATGGAAACATAATTGATGCACGCGCAGCCCTTTCACAGAGTATTGTCTGTTTAGACTAACGCAGAGTACAATAAGTGAACAGATTACAATTAATTTGTAACCTCTGTCGTGTCCAATGTATCCTGATGGTTTTGTCTTCTCGTAAACCGTTACACAATTTGCCTATTATTTATTTTATTATTTGCTTTGCAAAATATAATCTACACAATTCGTGGATTTCAGAAATATTGATCATATTACAGAAGAAAGCACCATATCGGCTACCATACGAATGTACAACTGTCAAAAGCGACAATCGTTATTTTGCAATGTTATGATCTTTGTGACGAGATTGCGTCCGTAAGTACCTGCCAGTTCATAGCAAACCGGCTTCACACAGCGAGTATTGCTGGATCCAGAATATGATCGATAGACGCCAGTTAGATTTTTCAATTAGTTAAAATCCCATTTAATTAATTTAACAGCCTATTTTACCTCGTACCCCACGGGTATTTAATTAGGCCACAGCACGAGACAACCGCAGAGAGACATTGTACCTTAGCAACACTTGACTGCGCTACTAAACATCAACTTGTAAATCAAGAATTCTAAACCATCGTAACTTTCGAAAAACAGTCACACTTTTAGTGTAATAGTGTGTGTTCCTAAAGGATGAAATTAATCCCTCCCCTGATAAATTATTTGCTTTGGACGTCGGTACAGGCGGCCAGTTTATCTCGCTAATGACCTACATTTAATCAATATCACGTTTAAACGTAGAGTGCAGTAGCAAGTACGAAGCATCCTGGCTCTTACCCATATGACATTCGAAAAAAAACATCTCGTCAACATATGACACTCGTCTTAGCGACGATGAGCTTATCTGTATTTCGGCGCGTGTTAGTCGTCAATGTGAGCATATATTGACACAACCATCGCCTGTTAATTCCTTGGAATGAGGTAAGAGTTTGGGCTACATAATTCAGGAGTGCAATCACTGACGAGCAGTTTAACATATTCACACCACTTGGACAGCTTATTTTTGTGGACCAGACAAAGATTGATGACCTTATCATCGTCGCTTATGTTGACATGATATGGTATAAGGCATAAGTCTCTCATCTCAGAACAGGTTCGACGCAATTAAGTACGCCTAATTGATCTTTTATAAAATGAAATGGGCTGCTAGTTTTTCCCATCGCACATGCTATTTGCCTATGCATTTAACCCGTGTCGAGGTCCGTTTCTAAAAACAGCAGAGTAATTAATGCAAGCTTTATTTTAATGCATTTCTAACGTCTTCTACATTTACTACAAATCTCATCTTTGTGCGTATACTTCACATAATTCAGTCCGTTACCCTCGTTTTCCGATATATCGATAATCGCAGCAGCTCTGGAATACCAAGAGACTTCAGCTAGATCTAGCTGTAGTTGGCGCGTGGTGAAGATCATATTCCCACATTAGATGGTACATTCATGTTTTGAATGGTTTTACGCAAGCACAAGAAAATTTTATGATAATTGCAAAATGACTACTATTGTTCCAGACTACTGCAAACCAAAATGGCCATTAATTTCGTATTAGTGACCATCAAATTGGAAAGTTGCGCCATAAATAATTGTCTATTTGTATTAGTATTCATCGGAATCTGTCTTGTAGCTTTTGGTATGGTACAGTTTTATTTCGTCAGTGTATAGTTTTAGGGTTTATCTTCATTTAAGAGGTATGCAAATAATACACGGGGAATCAGTATAATTGTCGAATCCCGGCCTCAACATCGATGCCTAAACAGAGTGAATCAATTGAACGCTATCACAATACAGTGTTTTGTCGAGGAATGGCATTACATTATATCAGCTCAACACATGTACAACGTCAGTATAGCATAAAATGCCTGAGGGTATTCAGTATGAAAAGCGTGCTTTTCAGGTCAAAACATACAGCCCGTAGGTGGCGTCCTCGCGATACTAAGCATCGGCTTAATGTCGCGTAGATTTACAGCAGGCAAGATGCCAATCACCATTCCATGCACATACGACTTTAAGTTATTCATGCGATTTGCGGGCTGTGAATGCATAGTCAAATTAACGGACAAGTTTGCAATAAATATGTAGCCATCTTAACAAGGAACGCGAAATGGCATTGCCAGGCTTATGCTGAAGGCAAACCACCCGTACTTCAAGGGATCGGATAATGATCAGTCATTTGTCAAATGTAGAGAACCGCCATCGGATGGTAAATCCCCCAAATTTTTTATACTTTTTTCGCGGCGGCTACTTCATAATCACACTTTGCTATCTATCATCAGCACACTATTATCCAGACCAATCCGATTTTGGCATGTGTTTGACGGATTGACTCAGATACAGCGAAGCTTGCGGTTATCTTGGCATAGGCTAAGGTAATGAAAAAACATCTTGGTTGGTGAGATGCCACTCTCTATAAAAACGTTATCTTCATCGATTGATCTTTGCAATTAAATGAATTATTGGTAAACGCTGTTCAATGAATAATATTGAAAGGCGATAGCTGCTGATATATAAAGCATCGATCTGTTTCGCAGCACATTATAATTCCTAGTAATAGGCCATCGTTGTGACTGCAATAAATCATAAAGCCGAATGCTCTGCTTATTCGTGATTACCCGGCGGTACCGACGAGCACCACTGTTTGAAACAACTAATCTGGTCGAATCACGACTTGATTGAATATGTCTTGCCTGGTTTGCAATATTTGATAATATTAAATGAAACATGAAAGGTATATACTATTAGTCCCTCGCAATATAGGATCATTTCCGTGAAGACATGATGCAGATAATTACTCGGCAAATGGGCCACAATAGCTATGATTGCCATTTATTTAATGGTTCTCAGTTTGTATTGATAAATGTTTGGTACAGAATTTCGATAGTATATACAATTTGCAATATGCATTTCATATGTCTTTTAATACTTCAGTGCATCAACTTTACAACCAAAAATACCTGAAATGCCGTCGGCGATATATCATTTGGTTGATGGTCCTGATTCTGCTATATAGGAAAGGCTACTCTCTATAGCTCGTAATGCTACTACTTTACTGGGACGCCTGCCATCTAAATGCTCATCGGGTGTAACAAGCTGTGATTTGATGAGACCGGGGAGAGGGAGCTAGCAATACCAAGCAAGTTACATGCGGATATCGCGTGTATCTCACGGCTGTTTCTGTCCCAGTAGATAAGCTGAAATAACATGATGCAATCATTTCTGAGTGGTATATATTACCATGATTGATTTATGACTCGTTCAACGAGAGAATATACGCTACCAGGGCAATAAGTACCCTGATCTGGTTATAATGGGTTTATACTAGTGTGTATATTGATTATATAAACTATACACCATATATATCATGTGAAATATGCATGCATGAATTAGTGAACAGTTTTTTTTCTTAGACTTTACTCACTCAGAGGAAGGGCTGTGCAGTTCACAAACCAATTCATCGAGATGTATAATATTTGCTGCGTATACGCGATGTGGAGCAATGAGTTGCCAGATTAAATTGGGTACTCTCTGACATAAAATCATAAAAATCTCACAGAATATGCTTTTAAGTATACATATGGCGGTGCTATTTTTTATCGTATGCTTGTGTGTGTGTGTGTGTGTGTCTGTATGCGTAAAGAATTATATAGAAACATAATTGATACACGCGCAGCCCTTTCACATTGTATTGTCTGTTTAGACTAACGCAGAGTACAATAAGTGAACAGATTACAATTAATTTGTAACCTCTGTCGTGTCCAATGTATCCTGATGGTTTTGTCTTCTTACACAATTTGCCTATTATTTATTTTATTATTTGCTTTGCAAAATACAATCTACACAATTCGTGGATTTCAGATATATTGATCATATTACAGAAGAAAGCACCATATCGGCTACCATTCGAATGTACAACTGTCAAAAGCGACAATCGTTATTTTGCAATGTTATGATCTTTGTGACGAGATTGCGTTCGTAAGTATCTGCCAGTTCATAGCAAACCGGCTTCACACAGCCAATATTGCTGGATCCGGAATATGATCGATGGACGCCAGTTAGATTTTTCAATTAGTTAAAATCCCATTTAATTAATTTAACAGCCTATTTTACCTCGTACCCACCAGGTATTTAATTAGGCCAACCGCAGAGAGACATTGTACCTTAGCAACACATGACTGCGCTACTAAACATCAACTTGTAAATCCAGAATTCTAAACCATCATAACTTTCGAAAAACAGTCACACTTTTAGTGCAATAGTGTGTTTTCCTAAAGGATGAAATTAATCCCTCCCCTGATAAATTATTTGCTTTAGACGTCGGTACAGGCGGCCATTTTATCTCGCTAATGACCTACAGCGTATATAAAAAGCAATCAACGAAGGATCGAAGGTGGGATAAAAAAAGTCTTAATGGATTTCTTACTTGAACACAGGATCTAGCATTATATCAGCATGACTGCCCTGATGTATACAGGCAATATGAGCGCACTACCAGTTCATCATTAAGCACACACAGAACATACGGCGGGCTTATATCAAGATATGAGTTAGTAATAGAACACGGTTAATCTGAGTATATGACATCAGCATGCATGGAAAGGAATCATGCACCGACCACTGGTCATCTTGTGAGAAATGTCACTCATACCATTTACAAACGCTACTCTTTTTTGACTGTAATTGACGTGACTGTATTCGAGCAAATGCTATGTGTTATCAAATACCATACGTAGAATTGTACAAGTGGTTTTGTGGACGTTACTATCAGGATTGATGCATCATCCATTATGACTTATCTTGTAATCTGACGAGAGAGAGAATGTGTTGACTTCATAACATGTGTTTTTGTAGTAAACTGTGTGTCCATCAGAACACGGCCGTTTCTAATGTAGACCCAGTCATATCGCCAATACCAACTAGACCAAACGACGGCTGGCATTTGTACCAAGATACGAAAAATAGAACTTCAGTGTTAACCTCAGTTCAATTGTTTGACATCCATGATCTTATCTGTCGGATGTATTCTTCTAATATAGTTTTTGCATCATCCGCATATTTTGCGTGAGAGTAAATGTACAATAGATTTGGGCATCATCAGCATATTGATGGTTTTAGCGGACCTTGTTCATGTAAAAGATTACCAAGTGGTGATATGCAGTACATTTAATCAATATCACATTTAAACGTAGAGTGCAGTAGCAAGTACGAAGCATCGTTGTGCTCTTACCCATATGACATTCGAAAAAAACATCTCGTCAACATATGACACTCGTCTTAGCGACGGTGAGCTTATCTGTATTTCGGCGCGTGTTAGTCGTCAATGTGAGCATATATTGACACAACCATCTCCTGTTTATTCCTTGGAATGAGGTAAGAGTTTGGGCTACATAATGCAGGAGTGCAATCACTGACGAGCAGTTTAACATATTCACACCACTTGGACAGCTTATTTTTGTGGACCCGACAAAGATTGATGACCTTATCATCGTCGCTTATGTTGACATGATATGGTATAAGGTATAAGTCTCTCATCTCAGAACAGGTTCGACGGAAAGTACGCCTAATTGATCTTTTTTATAAAATGAAATGGGCTGCTAGTTTTTTTCCCATCGCACATGCAATTTGCCCTATGCATTTAACCCGTGTCGAGGTCCGTTTCTAAAACAGCAGAGTAATTAGTGCAAGCTTTATTTTAATGCATTTCTAACGTGATCCCCATTTACTACAAATCTCATCTTTGTGCGTATACTTCAAATAATTCAGTCCGTTACCCTCGTTTTCCGATGTATCGATAATCGCAGCAGCTCTGGAATACCAAGAGACTTCAGCTAGATCTAGCTGTAGTTGGCGCGTGGTGAAGATCATATTCCCACATTAGATGGTACATTCATGTTTTGAATGGTTTTACGCAAGCACAAGAAAATTTTATGATAATTGCAAAGTGACTACTATTGGTCCAGTGTACTGCAAACCAAAATGGCCATTTATTTTGTATTGGTGACCATCAATGAGAAAAGTTGCGCCATAAATAATTGTCTATTTGTATTAGTATTCATCGGAATCTGTCTTGTAGCTTTTGGTATGGTACAGTTTGATTTCGTCAGTCTATAGTTTTAGGGTTTATCTTCATCTAAGAGGTATGCAAATAATACACGGAATCAGTATAATTGTCAAATCCCGGCCTCAACATCGATGCTTAAACAGAGTGAATCAATTGAACGCTATCACAATACAGTGTTTTGTCGAGGAATGGCATTACATTATATCAGCTCAACACATGTACAACGTCAGTATAGCATAAAATGCCTGAGGGTATTCAGTATGAAAAGCGTGCTTTTCAGGGCAAAACATACAGCCCGTAGGTGGCGTCCTCGCGATACTAAGCATCGGCTTAATGTCGCGTAGATTTACAGCAGGCAAGATGCCAATCACCATTCCATGCACATACGACTTTAAGTTATTCATGCGATTTGCGGGCTGTGAATGCATAGTCAAATTAACGGACAAGTTTGCAATAAATATGTAGCCATCCTAACAAGGAACGCGAAATGGCATTGCCAGGCTTATGCTGAAGGCAAACCACCCGTACTTCAGGGGATCGGATAATGATCAGTAATTTGTCAAATGTAGAGAACCGCCATCGGATGGTTAATCCCCAAATTTTTATACTTTTTTCGCGGCGGCTACTTCATAATCACACTTTGCTATCTATCATCAGCACACTATTATCCAGACCAATCCGATTTTGGCATGTGTTTGACGGATTGACTCAGATACAGCGAAGCTTGCGGTTAGTAAACGCTGTTCAATGAATAATATTGAAAGGCGATAGCTGCTGATATATAAAGCATCGATCTGTTTCGCAGCACATTATAATTCCTAGTAATAGGCCATCGTTGTGACTGCAATAAATCATAAAGCCTAATGCTCTGCTTATTCGTGATTACCCGGCGGTACCGACGAGCACCACTGTTTGAAACAACTAATCTGGTCGAATCACGACTTGATTGAATATGTCTTGCCTGGTTTGCAATATTTGATAATATTAAATGAAACATGAAAGGTATATACTATTAGTCCCTCGCAATATAGGATCATTTCCGTCAACTGGTGAAGACATGATGCAGATAATTACTCGGCAAATGGGCCACAATAGCTATGATTGCCATTTATTTAATGGTTCTCAGTTTGTATTGATAAATGTTTGGTACAGAATTTCGATAGTATATACAATTTGCAATATGCATTTCATTGTCTTTTAATACTTCAGTGCATCAACTTTACAACCAAAAATACCTGAATTGCCGTCGGCGATATATCATTTGGTTGATGGTCCTGATTCTGCTATATAGGAAAGGCTACTCTCTATAGCTCGTAATGCTACTACTTTACTGGGACGCCTGCCATCTAAATGCTCATCGGGTGTAACAAGCTGTGATTTGATGAGACCGGGGAGAGGGAGCTAGCAATACCAAGCAAGTTACATGCGGATATCGCGTGTATCTCACGGCTGTTTCTGTCCCAGTAGATAAGCTGAAATAACACATGATGCAATCATTGCTAGAGCCATTCTGACATGAATCAAGGGGCGCGGCATTTCTGAGTGGTATATATTACCATGATTGATTTATGACTCGTTCAACGAGAGAATATACGCTACCAGGGCAATAAGTACCCTGATCTGGTTATAATGGGTTTATACTAGTGTGTATATTTATTTATTATATAAACTATACACCATATATATCATGTGAAATATGCATGCATGAATTAGTGAACAGTTTTTTTTTCTTAGACTTTACTCACTCAGAGGAATTCATATTTGCAGTTCACACGCGATGTTCATCGATGATGTATAATATTTGCTGCGTATACGCGATGTAAAAGCAATGAATCACATCCAGAAAAAATTGGGTACTCTCTGACTATAAAATCATAAAAATCTCACAGAATATGCTTTTAAGTATACATATGGCGGTGCTATTTTTTATCGTATGCTGTGTGTGTGTGTGTGTGTGTGTCTGTATGCGTAAAGTATTATATAGAAACATAATTGATGCACGCGCAGCCCTTTCACATTGTATTGTCTGTTTAGACTAACGCAGAGTACAATAAGTGAACAGATTACAATTAATTTGTAACCTCTGTCGTGTCCAATGTATCCTGATGGTTTTGTCTTCTCGTTACACAATTTGCCTATTATTTATTTTATTATTTGCTTTGCAAAATATAATCTACACAATTCGTGGATTTCAGATATATTGATCATATTACAGAAGAAAGCACCATATCGGCTACCATTCGAATGTACAACTGTTAAAAGCGACAATCGTTATTTTGCAATGTTATGATCTTTGTGACGAGATTGCGTTCGTAAGTATCTGCCAGTTCATAGCAAACCGGCTTCACACAGCCAATATTGCTGGATCCGAGAATATGATCGATGGACGCCAGTTAGATTTTTCAATTAGTTAAAATCCCATTTAATTAATTTAACAGCCTATTTTACCTCGTACCCACCAGGTATTTAATTAGGCCAACCGCAGAGAGACATTGTACTTTAGCAACACTTGACTGCGCTACTAAACATCAACTTGTAAATCAAGAATTCTAAACCATCATCGAAACTTTCGAAAAACAGTCACACTTTTAGTGCAATAGTGTGTTTTCCTAAAGGATGAAATTAATCCCTCCCCTGATAAATTATTTGCTTTAGACGTCGGTACAGGCGGCCATTTTATCTCGCTAATGACCTACAGCGTATATAAAAAGCAATCAACGAAGGATCGAAGGTGGGATAAAAAAAGTCTTAATGGATTTCTTACTTGAACACAGGATCTAGCATTATATCAGCATGACTGCCCTGATGTATACAGGCAATATGAGCGCACTACCAGTTCATCATTAAGCACACACAGAACATACGGCGGGCTTATATCAAGATATGAGTTAGTAATAGAACACGGTTAATCTGAGTATATGACAACAGCATGCATGGAAAGGAATCATGCACCGACCACTGGTCATCTTGTGAGAAATGTCACTCATACCATTTACAACGCTACTCTTTTTTGACTGTAATTGACGTGACTGTATTCGAGCAAATGCTATGTGTTATCAAATACCATACGTAGAATTGTACAAGTAGTTTTGTGGACGTTACTATCAGGATTGATGCATCATCCATTATGACTTATCTTGTAATCTGACGAGAGAGAGAATGTGTTGACTTCATACACATGTGTGTTTTTGTAGTAAACTGTGTGTCCATCAGAACACGGCCGTTTCTAATGTAGACCCAGTCATATCGCCAATACCAACTAGACCAAACGACGGCTGGCATTTGTACCAAGATACGAAAAATAGAACTTCAGTGTTAACCTCAGTTAAATTGTTTGACATCCATGATCTTATCTGTCGGATGTATTCTTCTAATATAGTTTTTGCATCATCCGCATATTTTGCGTGAGAGTAAATGTACAATAGATTTGGGCATCATCAGCATATTGATGGTTTTAGCGGACCTTGTTCATGTAAAAGATTACCAAGTGGTGATATGCAGTACATTTAATCAATATCACATTTAAACGTAGAGTGCAGTAGCAAGTACGAAGCATCGTTGCTCTTACCCATATGACATTCGAAAAAAAAAATCTCGTCAACATATGACACTCGTCTTAGCGACGGTGAGCTTATCTGTATTTCGGCGCGTGTTAGTCGTCAATGTGAGCATATATTGACACAACCATCTCCTGTTAATTCCTTGGAATGAGGTAAGAGTTTGGGCTACATAATGCAGGAGTGCAATCACTGACGAGCAGTTTAACATATTCACACCACTTGGACAGCTTATTTTTGTGGACCCGACAAAGATTGATGACCTTATCATCGTCGCTTATGTTGACATGATATGGTATAAGGCATAAGTCTCTCATCTCAGAACAGGTTCGACGCAATTAAGTACGCCTAATTGATCTTTTATAAAATGAAATGGGCTGCTAGTTTTTCCCATCGCACATGCAATTTGCCTATGCATTTAACCCGTGTCGAGGTCCGTTTCTAAAACAGCAGAGTAATTAATGCAAGCTTTATTTTAATGCATTTCTAACGTGATCCCCATTTACTACAAATCTCATCTTTGTGCGTATACTTCAAATAATTCAGTCCGTTACCCTCGTTTTCCGATGTATCGATAATCGCAGCAGCTCTGGAATACCAAGAGACTTCAGCTAGATCTAGCTGTAGTTGGCGCGTGGTGAAGATCATATTCCCACATTAGATGGTACATTCATGTTTTGAATGGTTTTACGCAAGCACAAGAAAATTTTATGATAATTGCAAAGTGACTACTATTGGTCCAGTGTACTGCAAACCAAAATGGCCATTTATTTTGTATTGGTGACCATCAAAGTGAAAAGTTGCGCCATAAATAATTGTCTATTTGTATTAGTATTCATCGGAATCTGTCTTGTAGCTTTTGGTATGGTACAGTTTTATTTCGTCAGTCTATAGTTTTAGGGTTTATCTTCATCTAAGAGGTATGCAAATAATACACGGAATCAGTATAATTGTCGAATCCCGGCCTCAACATCGATGCTTAAACAGAGTGAATCAATTGAACGCTATCACAATACAGTGTTTTGTCGAGGAATGGCATTACATTATATCAGCTCAACACATGTACAACGTCAGTATAACATAAAATGCCTGAGGGTATTCAGTATGAAAAGCGTGCTTTTCAGGTCAAAACATACAGCCCGTAGGTGGCGTCCTCGCGATACTAAGCATCGGCTTTATGTCGCGTAGATTTACAGCAGGCAAGATGCCAATCACCATTCCATGCACATACGACTTTAAGTTATTCATGCGATTTGCGGGCTGTGAATGCATAGTCAAATTAACGGACAAGTTTGCAATAAATATGTAGCCATCCTAACAAGGAACGCGAAATGGCATTGCCAGGCTTATGCTGAAGGCAAACCACCCGTACTTCAAGGGATCGGATAATGATCAGTCATTTGTCAAATGTAGAGAACCGCCATCGGATGGTTAATCCCCAAATTTTTTATAATTTTTCGCGGCGGCTACTTCATAATCACACTTTGCTATCTATCATCAGCACACTATTATCCAGACCAATCCGATTTTGGCATGTGTTTGACGGATTGACTCAGATACAGCGAAGCTTGCGGTTATCTTGGCATAGGCTAAGGTAATGAAAAAACATCTTGGTTGGTGAGATGCCACTCAGTTTTATTTCGATGTGACAAGATGTTCTAATAAGATTATCCGTGGTGTTTTTGATTTACACACCATATATCGGATCTCTTCAATTTAAGCAATATTGCACAGTGGGCTTTCAGCAGCGCTGCACGTGAAGGTGGCGTATCGTCATAGAAATATGCTTCTCAAGAAATTGGTTTTCCACGGAGTTTTGGTAGTGCAGTATGTTTGGAGAAAAAAGTGCATCCCTAAGGTCCTCTCTGCTCATTACATTATCTTCGGCTCGTCGACATGAACTTAAAACCATAACGAAGTATGATTATATTATTTTCTGCATCAAGCCAATTTCAACAAAACCATTCCAGCGTCTCGTACGTCACATGCATTTTGATATTATGTGATTTATGATTGTCACTCTGCAAGAATAACGAATTACTTTTAATGTATAATTAGCCGAAATCTGCAGAAATGAGAGGGTTATTACGGGCTCTGACAAGGTTTGTGTCCTATTTGACCGCCTTAAATCCAATATATAATCTTACCTGATGAACACAAGGGCCAGTTTTTTTCCAAATCAGGACAGGAGGTTAAGTCAACATTATCAAGACCTTATTAAGCAATGTACCGAACAGATAACGTGGGTCCAGTCCATCTGTTGCACTGGATGGATGGCGCCTTGGTTTTACGTCGGCATATATGTTCCTATTAAATCCTTCGACAATATTTGTAACAGTCTTATGTATACTAGTTTATCTATCATGGGTCTCCATTTAACTTATTTGCATTCTTTTGGGATGTTGGGCCGATTATTTTCATCTTGGGAATCGGAACTACGAAGCTAGTTCAAAGCAGCATACTGTAAATACATTGCAAACACGTGTTAAAAACAAACGGTTTAACAACGGGAACTACTAGCACTAAGCACTTTTCTTCAGACTGCAATGTGCTGGAAATTTGCTGGAAATTCTTGCAACAACCAAATCAGAAGCATATGGCTGCATGTATAGACCCGCTCAAGCGGTCGTGGACACTTGTTATGATATCCAAGTGACTGAATGCGTAATTCGCAACTAAATTTTGATGGCCTTGTTTTGTACAATAAATGTTAATGCACAATCTTAGCTCAATGTTCACATGTAGAGTTCCTCGCTAGCACTGATAATTATAACAACAAATTACAAACAATTTCTAACTCAATAAAACAGAGAGTTAGCAGCTAGCTAGGAACGATGACCATTTGTCTCTGCAAGCGGGATTGATTCATCTGGGAGTAATATCGTCGGCCATATAAGAAAAGTCAGCAAAGCATATTTCGTTAGAATGGGATAAATTTGTCGCTTCTGAGAAAACTATTTTTTTTCTCGATCATTAATGTTCACTAAATTGATGTACAAAGACGTAGAGAAATTCTAAATCATGGACATTTGTTGCTAGCGCACTTGTGTGTAAGTACCCGAGTATAGAGGATGACGCACCAGCCTACGGGTTAAGCTAGCCGAGCTCAAAGTAGATTTTTGAGCGCTTTCCCAACGGGCTATTACTGCAAAATTAGTCGTCACATCGTCCAGCCTTACCACCTCAATAATTGCTCTCGAAAGGCCCATTACCTTGAGCTACTTATACATTCATACACACACACACATATATATATATATATGTTGCATGTAAGTGTGTAATGTGTGTATGAATGTATGTATTATTGAATGTATGTTTTTATGTATGTCGGTAAATAAGTAGTTTTATATGTATATATTAATATTGCATGTACGGCCTGGTATATATATATAGAGAGATATATATAGATATATATATATATATATATATATATATATATATATATATATATATATATATAGATATATATATAGATATATATATATATATATATATATATATATATATATATATATATATATATATATATATATATATATATATATATATATATTTAGATATATATATATATATATATATATATATATATGCATATATATATATATATATCTATATATATATATCTCTATATATATATATATATCTCTATATAAATAAATATATATATGTATCTGTATATATATATTTATCTCTATATATCTCTCTATATATATATATATATATATATATATATATATATATATATATATATATGTATATATATATCTCTATATATATATATATATATATATATATATATATATATCTATATATATATATATTCTATATATATATATATATATATATATATATATATATATATATATATATATATATATATATATATATATATATATGGGCGAATTCATGCTCTCTAGAATTATTTTAATAAATTGATTTTCGTGTACATTTGGTTAATTTTTATTGGCACACAGCAGCGCGAGTCGTGTTGGCTTCGAGTAATTGTAACGTCCTCATACCCCAACCTGGACGCTGCAAGATGAAATGATGAGGCTTTAATTTTTTGTAGTCAATAGCAAGTTGAATAAACTATAGCGACAAAACGACCGCGTAAATTTTCGCACATTATGCTTCATCAAAGCCCAATAACACAAACAAAAAACCCCGAGCAGGGTCAGATGAATCTTTTGGTTGCAACAGGCGGAGAAATTCCTCCAGGTCACATTTTGTTGAATCATCGGCCAAGATGATGCTCATAGAAAACTGTTAATGACCTTAAGACTCACTGTTCTAGAGGTGAATGGCAGTTTCATTGAAGTAGATAATGTGTCATTTCAGCTCGTTGATCTTTTACAGTGTAACCACTAATGCCAGTAAATGTCGTTGATCTGGGCAGTTATTGCAGCCTCTCTGCCAAACTAACGTTTGACGACTTTTTATTATTGATCTTTGTTACAGACGCGTGATACCACGTTAAGCAAACTTTGAGCAGAATGTAGACCCCATGAAGCACCATACGAATGACAAGCAACTTAAGCCACTCAACTGGTATGCATTTCTCAGCCACAGACTGTGATAATCCAGGTTGATGCCTCAAGGCTCGTAGAGCACTTTTGCTTTAGTTGCTTATCATGAGACGGTTTTCTATCAAATGGTTTAACAGAAGTCTAATAATAAAAGTGTTCTGGGGACTGAAATAAGATCCGACATGGCACGGAAATTGCAACGATATATTTTGTATTGCCGCATTGATCTTTCAGCCCTTTGATGCCTGAAATGACTACTCCGCTGTGTTATTAGCTTGCTCGGTCAGCCCGTTAGAAGTCACTTGGCTGCTGTGCAATGCGTTAAATGATGGTATTTAGTTTCCCGATAATGTAATACTTGCTTTTGATTATGCGTAAATATTCGAGCAAAGTCTTTCTCACCTAGCACATTGAACATTTACACCGATATGCTTCTTATTGACCAGGTGATAAACACATCAGGACATCACACAGAACATCAGTCTTACTTCTTTCATATTTGTTAACTAAACGGGAATGAGGGATGCCGCATGATTTAAACATAACATTGAATGTTAATTCCTAATACGGCTAAATATAAGTACATTTGCAATTTGGAGGTAAGCGTTTGTTATAATCGCGCAAGGAGCGGATTCTAGGGTTTCCGCCTTTGATGCTTCTTCATTGTCGGTGTTATTGCTGCTGAGGGATGCGTCATCACAAACATGGAGAAAATGCATCACCGGATATGAACTATTCAAATCGTATGAGAACGGGGCCAATAATACAGGCAATTTAGTTTGAGCAAATTGAAACAGTACATTATGTATTTATGTCTGCAGTATATATGGAAATTACCTCTCTGCTTGCATAAGGCATGGATAACCAATTCTATATTCTACATTTTGGATATACGCATAGACTATAAATGCCTAGTCAATACCTTTTGAAATCCCTGTTAAGTTAGTCCCGGTCCCATATAGTGTTTCGAGTGTTTATTATGCATAGATACGGCAAAATGTCCAAACAAGGTCATGGCATCCATTAACCGAACAGAAGATATGCCTGAATTCAAAACGTTGAATTCTACATTGGACGCCTATATATGTAAAATGTGTAACGCATATAAACCTGACAATATTTAATCATTCCTTTTAAGGAGCTGTATAAACTGGTCCACCTACTTTTGCATTTCTTATGCTGTATTGTCATTGACTTTGCAATTGGATGGTGATAGCATCTTATAAGCAGATTGGTTTCCCGTTGTAGCAACGAGGCGATGTAGGTAATATTAAAGGCGATGCAATGAAAAAGACCGTGTTATTTATAATACAACATCAAATGCCTTGCAATTGCGCGTGTATTACAACACGAATGGCTCTGAGTATTACTAACGGCGAAATTAAAACGCCCCAAGAGGCAAACATGGACCTGTAATTTTCAAGTTCAAAGATCAAAGTTTGATCTTAGAATATCAAACAGAAAGATATTTAGAGGCTGCTTTGTCCACAGGTAGACATTTATAAGGCTGCTAGCGTATGTCGGAAGCAAAACTTATGTTTGTATGAAGGCGGGTGAAAGCAAAGTAGGCCAGAGGCACCGCTAGGCAGAACAGTGCAGAAAAATGACCTATCTGGCATTGTGCTCTAGTAGAAGGAATATATGTATGTGTCACGACGGAAAAGTTGTTATAGTTAATGCAATATTTGCCTTATTATAAGTATAAAAGTAGTAGCCCTAGCATTGGAAGTATCGGTACAGTTTATAGCAGCAGAAACAGGAGCAGCAGTGGCAGTAGAAATATTTGAAATATCAAGAAGCAGAAGCAGCACTAGAGTAGAAGTAGAAGTAATAGTAGAAGCAGTAGTTGTAGAAAAAGTATTAGTATTAGTATTCGTAATCGTAGTAGTAGTCGTCGTCGTAGTAATCAAGTTAAGGTCAACCGTTTTCGATCACTAGGTAGGTCGGCTCGTTTCCTTGATCTATCCTCTAATCAAGGGCAATCTAAGTGATGCAGAAAGTCACTTTCGTTTGGCATATCTGACCCCCCGCATCTTTTTCATCGGCCCGACCCCGCTTAACGTAGCCATAATGTAAACTGCGATATAAAGACAAATGTATTTGTGAATACAGAAGTCGCCCCCTGGACACATCGGCTGATAAATATGTTCTTCTTGCCGGAATAGCAAATATTACCGTACATTAATCATGGGAGAAACAAAACAGATATACCAATATATCTAAGAATAAGTGTTATCGGATATAGTAGCTCAGTGACTGTGCCAAATAGTAACATGCTTTGTATACCACAGATGAACTGTACTAACAGAGTAATGGCGTAGCTAAGTAATAGCCCTCTAGGTACTACAAAGAACATTTGGCACCTGGTGCTACTCAAATAAAGCGTTACCAAATTTCATCAAATATATATTTGAAAGCACCAAATGTTCAATTGATCTTTCTCTACCGAAGATCGATATGGTACCATCAGTTTTGATGAGATACATGTGCATGTAATACAGTAGCTCGTTAAAGGCACAAATAAACAAATCAGGAATTACCTACTCTGTGAAAACGTTATGTAAGGAATACGTTTTGCAAGTTATAGCAGATTCGCCACATTACTGTTCTGGCATGATTACTAAAGCTGCGCAAAATGCTTCTTTGAGGGGGAAACACGACATGCTATTATTTTGCATCACATGTATGCAATTCACAGGACGGCTATTGCGATCACATGCGTAAATGAACTCGCTTGTAACAAAATGCATCTCCTGCAGCAGTTGCATTATTAGCTTGGTGTTATTGCGTAACATGTGTCCCAATTTAGCGCAAATAGATGCTTGCGCAATTTGAGGCTTTGATTGTTAATAATATAGATGAGATGTGGAGTATCAGTGCAATACAAGTGCAACCGCGAAACGCTCTCCTTCTTGTAGTATATATTTCTTGCACAAATATATAGCTTCGATTGTCAAGCTAATTTATACGATATAGCTAAGACAAAAGTGCCTATTTGGTGATAACCTGTTGTCAAACAGCTCTAAAATCTGGTAAGGTCACTTTCATGGTTTAGTATTCGTATATTCAATCTACTGTGCACATTCATTCCCATAATGCACAATATGCTCCGTGAGGTAGCATTTAGTGGAGTACATGGGATAAGCGAAATCACATGAGCTGGGATACGAAATGCAGTGGGTAAAAAAAAGCCATGTTAGGGGAAATGACTGACCAATTTTCCTAATGTTTCTAGAGTGCCTATCATGCTAATTTGAATGTCTACTGTCCAACAAATTTAGCTTGTACCTAGCATCGCAAAATAATTACTCTGTATACTACTAAGTATTGCTTATTTGTAAAGACTGCTGCTTAGTTCAATTTGTAGTGTCAGAGAAGAAACCACAACGTCAAAAACTGGAATATCGGACAGCAATTTAACAATGTCTTAAGGTTTCACAATAGGGATATAGTCCTAGATGGCTCTGTGTAATACATTTGTTTTTAACTGGAAAGGCAGTTAGATTTGTGGGCGATGGGCGGTCAGTTTTGCAATGTTATTAATCAGATAGATGGTATTTTACCGCAACGTACATGCCATTTCAAACTTTGTTGTCTTTTGTTGAAACCGCGCAAGATATAGCTGTTTTTCCCTTGAATACCACCATGCGGAAATTACTTCAATCAGCCCTCGGCACTTAGAGTGATGCAAAGTGCGATGATAAAGAAGTAATATGCATGCATTCCATATAATACCGTATATATATGCTAAAATTGAAGACATGCAATGTTTTGCGTAGAAGTATGAAATTGTCAGTGTAGTATCCTCTCACAATAAACATCAACGGAGTGATATTGCGACTTAGTAGTCAAGTTGATGGTTGCGTTTGTTATACAATATTTTTATAGATCTATGGTCTTTTTGGAACAAAGATCCCTTTTAAAAACAGTAATAAGCACGGCTTAATATTAGGTTTGGGGGAAGACACCAGCACAAAACGTCAACCCTGCACATTGTGAACGCAATTTCGTTCATTAAAGCGAACTACTCGAAAGATGAATTCGAAGTCATAAAAGCAGGACATGTTTAAATGAGATTTTTTTCCTATCTTGCCATTGTCGCATAATCTTATGTTCACCTTGGTATTTAGAGTAAATAGACAAATAATGGTGCTAGTCAATGGACCATAAAACTGATTTAAAACCCAGTGAAATTCAAAGAAATAAGTATGAAATGTTTGAGGATAAAATATTCGATCTGTCTTGGAGCAATAGACTCATTAGCATTAAGCACAATTAAGCACAATAGTTCCCTCAAAGGGCCTAATTAGACAAACGACCAAGCATTAGCTACCTACAAAATATGCTGTGAATGATGCAATTATCAGTTATATTTGACAAATGATCAGAGTGGGCATCTATGAATAATTATGTTAAGTTTCTAAAGCAGCCGCATACGTAACACCTATATCATATTTGCATGATTTTATATTGTGACCACGTCAAACACATTTGCATTAAGCGCGTTGACCAAAAAACGGTTGCTATAGATTAACTATAAAGGTGTTTGTGGTAGAATATGATAAGCAGGCGGCTGATCAGGTGTTGCTACATCTAAATATTATAATGCGCGAGTGTAATTTCTTCTGATACTTTTCCACGCCAAACCATCATCAAAAGATTGTCTTTTGGTCACTTGAAGCGTACTTGACCAGAACAGAATATTATGAGACAAATTATGCGAACGAATACGACTGAAAATATATCAATGTTAATTATCCAATAAACTTATGAAAAAAAATAAATATGATGCCCATGTAAATGTAACCGTTGTATATTTAAATAACAAAATCTTTAGATACATATACACGACCCTTTTTTCAGTGTAACATTTTGCCCTATTCTAATGGTTGGATGACCGGCAAAGCGATGATGGGATAGCAAGTATATGTGAGGTAACGCAGATGTGTATCATCAATCAAAATTCATCAGTACCTAGAATGGGATCCAATCTATGAAATGTAAAACCCATCTTAGTAATATATTCGATTACAACGATATACACAAGAACTTGACCATAAGTAGGGACACAACTGAAAAACGGATTGCATGGTATATCTGTGCAAATTGTTATACGAATCTGCAAATTTTATTTACTTGCCGTTTCCTCTTACGTCAGAGACAGGTGAATCAAATTGTACTCTTCTTTGTTGATGGTTTATGAAGGTGTGATACCCAAACACATATGCATGTGAGTAAAGACATTGTTCACATGAACTGCTGCCAGGGCAGTTGTGAGTTTTCGTTACCTCCTCCATGACGTGTTTAACGCACTAGATAAACGACTTATAAAACGACTTAACGGGAACAATTCTACTGCATATGCCAGTAGCGAAAACTTTAAACAGATTGACACTTACTATTAACGAGTCACAATATTGAGAGCACATTGTATGACTAATGCGGCAACTTCGCTCTTCATAATAACACTAACACTTAAGGTACCGGGCGGAACAGGACTGCTGTATATCTTCCATCCAACAAGAAATTCCCCAAACAATCTTCCTCGTCAGATACACGTCTACAACGACTGCCATACTAAGTTTAAACATGATGACAATACATCAACGTTATAACAAGCTTTGATTGGTCACTGTTTTACACAGCCACACAAACACACACATACACTCACACGCACACATGTTCACACACACACATCCATATAAATCATACAATTTGACAATATCTCCAGGGCAGGATATTTCAATATGGTTATTTGCGCCCTGACTGACCTAGCATGTTACTTGGGCTTCATAGGAAGATACTAAGGTTTTGCATTTCCTGACTATCCCTTCCTTTGTTTAGTGTTCTGCTTAGTGTCACCACCCTATCTAGCACGTCCCAGCTTCCCAGCCGCAATCATGTGAAAGCCTCTCACTATCCCTTATAATCACATTTCGGTTTTGCCATTTGCATAATGTGGTTAATAAGCATTGCAAGATATGTATAATAATTTCTAAGTTGCGGATCGGAGCAGGCATTTAATTGCAAGGCAATGCATTTTGATTTACTATGGCATGTATTTTCCCATCATACCCGAATACTTTCCTCAACGCCATTGCTTATCAAGCATAATTATTTAATATTAATGTCGAGATAAACCTGCTAACATTCACACAATATATCCAATAGCATAGTCTGCTATATATGCTACTTCATTGCTCAAAAGTATTTGTATCTGCCATCCAAGCGGAAATGAATTTCTACAGATTTTTCAAAAGTAGTTGCACGTTATAATGGGTTCAGCTGTGAATAATGCACATGGTCTACCTACTAGTCTTATATTATTCATTGGCTGTAACGACTTAAGTATCTTTTACTCTAGGCTTAAATTGAATTAATTAATTCCTTAAATACAATATTCAAATAAAGTACGCTGCGCGGAACTCCAAAAACAATCGTATGAACGAGTCGCTCCCTCGTTCAGAGTAAAATAAACTTAGTGATGACACAATTTTGGTTTGCTGGAAAACGCTCGACCAAGGGCCACCAACAGAGGATCCGATATTTATGTGCATTAGGGAAAGGGAAACTATTTATATGAGGTACGCAGATCATATCGTGACTGTTAAAGATACATACCATTGCTGTGATTTCCATTGGAACGGAGAGGTTTAGGAAAGACATAAACATCGATTTTTTGCAAACACGAACCTGAAAGCAAGGCCGCTTAAAATAAGACATGCACCCAGGTGTGTTAGCAGAAATAATGCTAACATATATGGAATAAGTAGTATGTTCTAGGTTTTCAATTGTTGCCCAATAGATATGCGCGCGTCAACAAAATATCCCGCATATCAACGGGCGAGCGAAATATCAATCAACGTTAGGCGAGTTGTTGAGAAATCAGTTTTACATTTAAAAGCTCACGACAGCTTATATGTAAAGAAAGCATATCACCTCTTTAATCACTAATAACCTGGAATTTAACAGCCCATTTTACTGGTCGTGTTTGCACAACCAGTTTGCTTATTTACCTCGGGATGCTGCTTCTCCTCACCTAGGATATTGTTATTAGGGATTCGGTAAGCATTACTTAATCTACCGATATGGCAAATAAAACGAAAATATCATTTACGGTTAGAAAAGCATTAATTTCGTCGACTGCATAACTGATATATGTTATATTCTCTATATTTTATTATATATAAATGTTACTACAACTTCAATACGAGAACACTAAGGCGCCATGTTTCAATGAATAGAAAACACTCCCTTGCCTTTATAATTGTGCTGAGTTCCACGCGAAGGCCTACGTCACATCTAGGTGATACACAATGTATCGCTGCTTCGGATGGCCATTAGGCTTGTTTGTTACCTCACTTGCTACGCTTTAGTGACAAGTTAAAGTTCGTCTGATGTGGTTTCAACTACAATTTTATACCGGTCCTGAATCGGGTCAGCAGGCGAAAAGATTGGCGTTTACCATAGCGAGGATGTATGCAGCTAATCAACTGACTCCAAAAGATAAGATCCAAGGACATAATCATACACTGCATATCTTCTATGATATCTTTTGCGTGGTGATATCCAATTTAATTTTTTTTCTGCAGCGTGCTACTTTCTAGCTCTGCGGGATTTAATGAATGTACTATAGCTCTAGTCGCGGCCCTGAGGTAATCCGTAAAGCCAATAGGACCGCGCCAGATAAACTATATATATATATATATATATTATATATATACGATATATCTATATATATATCTTCTATATATTATATCTATATCTATGTTATGTCTATGTGCTATTTATATATGATATCTATATATATGTATATATATATTATATATATATATTATATATATATGGTGTGTGTAAGGTGTGTGTATATCTACATGCATGTGTGTGTGGTGTGCTTTTATGCTTGATTGGTTATACTATATATATATATTGTGTGTGTGTGTGTGCGCGTGTATATATAATGTGGTGTGTGGCGTGTATATATATGTGTTTGTGTGTGCGTTTATCTCTCTCTCTCTCTCTCTCTCTCTCTCTCTCTCTCTCTCTCTCTCTCTCTCTCTCTCTCTCTCTCTCTCTCTCTCCTCTCTCTCTCTCTCTCTCTCTCTCTCTCTCTCTCTCTCTCTCTCTCTCTCTCTCTCTCTCTCTCTCTCTCTCTCTCTCTCTCTCTCTCTCTCTCTCTCTCTCTCTCTCTCTCTCTCTCTCTCTCTCTCTCTCTCTCTCTCTCTCTCTCTCTCTCTCTCTCTCTCTCTCTCTCTCTCTCTCTCTCTCTCTCTCTCTCTCTCTCTCTCTCTCTCTCTCTCTCTCTCTCTCTCTCTCTCTCTCTCTCTCTCTCTCTCTCTCTCTCTCTCTCTCTCTCTCTCTCTCTCTCTCTCTCTCTCTCTCTCTCTCTCTCTCTCTCTCTCTCTCTCTCTCTCTCTCTCTCTCTCTCTCTCTCTCTCTCTCTCTCTCTCTCTCTCTCTCTCTCTCTCTCTCTCTCTCTCTCTCTCTCTCTCTCTCTCTCTCTCTCTCTCTCTCTCTCTCTCTCTCTCTCTCTCTCTCTCTCTCTCTCTCTCTCTCTCTCTCTCTCTCTCTCTCTCTCTCTCTCTCTCTCTCTCTCTCTCTCTCTCTCTCTCTCTCTCTCTCTCTCTCTCTCTCTCTCTCTCTCTCTCTCTCTCTCTCTCTCTCTCTCTCTCTCTCTCTCTCTCTCTCTCTCTCTCTCTCTCTCTCTCTCTCTCTCTCTCTCTCTCTCTCTCTCTCTCTCTCTCTCTCTCTCTCTCTCTCTCTCTCTCTCTCTCTCTCTCTCTCTCTCTCCTCTCTCTCTCTCTCTCTCTCTCTCTCTCTCTCTCTCTCTCTCTCTCTCTCTCTCTCTCTCTCTCTCTCTCTCTCTCTCTCTCTCTCTCTCTCTCTCTCTCTCTCTCTCTCTCTCTCTCTCTCTCTCTCTCTCTCTCTCTCTCTCTCTCTCTCTCTCTCTCTCTCTCTCTCTCTCTCTCTCTCTCTCTCTCTCTCTCTCTCTCTCTCTCTCTCTCTCTCTCTCTCTCTCTCTCTCTCTCTCTCTCTCTCTCTCTCTCTCTCTCTCTCTCTCTCTCTCTCTCTCTCTCTCTCTCTCTCTCTCTCTCTCTCTCTCTCTCTCTCTCTCTCTCTCTCTCTCTCTCTCTCTCTCTCTCTCTCTCTCTCTCTCTCTCTCTCTCTCTCTCTCTCTCTCTCTCTCTCTCTCTCTCTCTCTCTCTCTCTCTCTCTCTCTCTCTCTCTCTCTCTCTCTCTCTCTCTCTCCTCTCTCTCTCTCTCTCTCTCTCTCTCTCTCTCTCTCTCTCTCTCTCTCCTCTCTCTCTCTCTCTCTCTCTCTCTCTCTCTCTCTCTCTCTCTCTCTCTCTCTCTCTCTCTCTCTCTCTCTCTCTCTCTCTCTCTCTCTCTCTCTCTCTCTCTCTCTCTCTCTCTCTCTCTCTCTCTCTCTCTCTCTCTCTCTCTCTCTCTCTCTCTCTCTCTCTCTCTCTCTCTCTCTCTCTCTCTCTCTCTCTCTCTCTCTCTCTCTCTCTCTCTCTCTCTCTCTCTCTCTCTCTCTCTCTCTCTCTCTCTCTCTCTCTCTCTCTCTCTCTCTCTCTCTCTCTCTCTCTCCTCTCTCTCTCTCTCTCTCTCTCTCTCTCTCTCTCTCTCTCTCTCTCTCTCTCTCTCTCTCTCTCTCTCTCTCTCTCTCTCTCTCTCTCTCTCTCTCTCTCTCTCTCTCCTCTCTCTCTCTCTCTCTCTCTCTCTCTCTCTCTCTCTCTCTCTCTCTCTCTCTCTCTCTCTCTCTCTCTCTCTCTCTCTCTCTCTCTCTCTCTCTCTCTCTCTCTCTCTCTCTCTCTCTCTCTCTCTCTCTCTCTCTCTCTCTCTCTCTCTCTCTCTCTCTCTCTCTCTCTCTCTCTCTCTCTCTCTCTCTCTCTCTCTCTCTCTCTCTCTCTCTCTCTCTCTCTCTCTCTCTCTCTCTCTCTCTCTCTCTCTCTCTCTCTCTCTCTCTCTCTCTCTCTCTCTCTCTCTCTCTCTCTCTCTCTCTCTCTCTCTCTCTCTCTCTCTCTCTCTCTCTCTCTCTCTCTCTCTCTCTCTCTCTCTCTCTCTCTCTCTCTCTCTCTCTCTCTCTCTCTCTCTCTCTCTCTCTCTCTCTCTCTCTCTCTCTCTCTCTCTCTCTCTCTCTCTCTCTCTCTCTCCTCTCTCTCTCTCTCTCTCTCTCTCTCTCTCTCTCTCTCTCTCTCTCTCTCTCTCTCTCTCTCTCTCTCTCTCTCTCTCTCTCTCTCTCTCTCTCTCTCTCTCTCTCTCTCTCTCTCTCTCTCTCTCTCTCTCTCTCTCTCTCTCTCTCTCTCTCTCTCTCTCTCTCTCTCTCTCTCTCTCTCTCTCTCTCTCTCTCTCTCTCTCTCTCTCTCTCTCTCCTCTCTCTCTCTCTCTCTCTCTCTCTCTCTCTCTCTCTCTCTCTCTCTCTCTCTCTCTCTCTCTCTCTCTCTCTCTCTCTCTCTCTCTCTCTCTCTCTCTCTCTCTCTCTCTCTCTCTCTCTCTCTCTCTCTCTCTCTCTCTCTCTCTCTCTCCTCTCTCTCTCTCTCTCTCTCTCTCTCTCTCTCTCTCTCTCTCTCTCTCTCTCTCCTCTCTCTCTCTCTCTCTCCTCTCTCTCTCTCTCTCTCTCTCTCTCTCTCTCTCCTCTCTCTCTCTCTCTCTCTCTCTCTCTCTCTCTCTCTCTCTCTCTCTCTCTCTCTCTCTCTCTCTCTCTCTCTCTCTCTCTCTCTCTCTCTCTCTCTCTCTCTCTCTCTCTCTCTCTCTCTCTCTCTCCTCTCTCTCTCTCTCTCTCTCTCTCTCTCTCTCTCTCTCTCTCTCTCTCTCTCTCTCTCTCTCTCTCTCTCTCTCTCTCTCTCTCTCTCTCTCTCTCTCTCTCTCTCTCTCTCTCTCTCTCTCTCTCTCTCTCTCTCTCTCTCTCCTCTCTCTCTCTCTCTCTCTCTCTCTCTCTCTCTCTCTCTCTCTCTCTCTCTCTCTCTCTCTCTCTCTCTCTCTCTCTCTCTCTCTCTCTCTCTCTCTCTCTCTCTCTCTCTCTCTCTCTCTCTCTCTCTCTCTCTCTCTCTCTCTCTCTCTCTCTCTCTCTCTCTCTCTCTCTCTCTCTCTCTCTCTCTCTCTCTCTCTCTCTCTCTCTCTCTCTCTCTCTCTCTCTCTCTCTCTCTCTCTCTCTCTCTCTCTCTCTCTCTCTCTCTCTCTCTCTCTCTCTCTCTCTCTCTCTCTCTCTCTCCTCTCTCTCTCTCTCTCTCTCTCTCTCTCTCTCTCTCTCTCTCTCTCTCTCTCTCTCTCTCTCTCTCTCTCTCTCTCTCTCTCTCTCTCTCTCTCTCTCTCTCTCTCTCTCTCTCTCTCTCTCTCTCTCTCTCTCTCTCTCTCTCTCTCTCTCTCTCTCTCTCTCTCTCTCTCTCTCTCTCTCTCTCTCTCTCTCTCTCTCTCTCTCTCTCTCTCTCTCTCTCTCTCTCTCTCTCTCTCTCTCTCTCTCTCTCTCTCTCTCTCTCTCTCTCTCTCTCTCTCTCTCTCTCTCTCTCTCTCTCTCTCTCTCTCTCTCTCTCTCTCTCTCTCTCTCTCTCTCTCTCTCTCCTCTCTCTCTCTCTCTCTCTCTCTCTCTCTCTCTCTCTCTCTCTCTCTCTCTCTCTCTCTCTCTCTCTCTCTCTCTCTCTCTCTCTCTCTCTCTCTCTCTCTCTCTCTCTCTCTCTCTCTCTCTCTCTCTCTCTCTCTCTCTCTCTCTCTCTCTCTCTCTCTCTCTCTCTCTCTCTCTCTCTCTCTCTCTCTCTCTCTCTCTCTCTCTCTCTCTCTCTCTCTCTCTCTCTCTCTCTCTCTCTCTCTCTCTCTCTCTCTCTCTCTCTCTCTCTCTCTCTCTCTCTCTCTCTCTCTCTCTCTCTCTCCTCTCTCTCTCTCTCTCTCTCTCTCTCTCTCTCTCTCTCTCTCTCTCTCTCTCTCTCTCTCTCTCTCTCTCTCTCTCTCTCTCTCTCTCTCTCTCTCTCTCTCTCTCTCTCTCTCTCTCTCTCTCTCTCTCTCTCTCTTTAGCGAGGTTAGCTATTGGTTAACATTTGCAGTTAACAGCTTTTTCAAGTCGAGTGATAGTACTAGTAAGGGAAATAAATGACGAAACATTTTGCTGTAAGATTTACCCACTGATAAATAACCCTTCACTAAGTGTTAAGCTAACAGAAACGTGCAAGTCTTGAGTTAAAAGTTTCAATCGGAGGAGGAAACGTTCTATATGTTATAGATCGCTGCGTCTTTGATTGCTATTTATAGTGGCATACACTTACGTCTGAAAGTATATAAGGGGGCATCTTATGCGGATGTAAGCCTGCAACATTTGAAGTTTGTAATACGTTTGTTTTGTGGGTAGGGGAGGCGGAATTCTTAGTACAGGTTAGTAAATTGGGCAACATTTTATTGTACACTTGATATGCAATATGTTAAACTGTTTTGATGACATGCACAGATCCTTCTTAATGGTAAAATCTGGGGAACGTATTTACCCGACCAATGTCCAATGAACATGTTTCTTTGTCAAGAAGGCGGACAAAAACGACATAACATCGCAAACATGCGTAATGTAAACGCATTCGTGATGCTTCGTAATGTCCTCCGCCAGAGGAGCCAGTAATGTGCTCTGCGAAATCTCAATAATTCCTCCGCTAGTGCCTCATTATTCGGCCCTGCATTATCTATCTGCAAAAGATATTGCGATTTGTGCAATTGCTCATAATTTTATTGTGAAGAATCAAACCTAGTGCAAGTTTATTATAGTCTAGGCCAAAGCCTTAATTGATGTCTGATGTGGCGCTAAATATACGTTTGCGTATATGTTTTGATACCATAGTTTATGACATAAAGATAATATACTTTCTACAGATGCGCTATGGTATAGCGTCTATTAGGTGCATGTAAAGAGATTTATGGTACCAGTAACGGGCACAACAAATTGATGCACTCAGTCGGTTAAAGTTTATTCATCGCAATATCTGAAATCCGATTGTGCAATCGATTTTGCAAGAGACAGGACAGGGTTTTGCTACACAATTGTATTGACATGTGCTATTGGCAACGGGGCGTGATTATGGGGCAACATTTGTCGTATTCTATTGATTGTCAATCAAAAGAGATGCTAATAACTTGATAACCCATTTAACGTGTTAGATATCTGTGTAATAACGCACGCATTCATAAGTTTAGATATGTTATCGGCCATCACGAAATCGCCAAATGTAAAACCCATTATATATGAATATTTGTATCGATACGGTTCTCTCCGCAGTGACCGTAATTAATAGTAGATTTTTACAAGTAGCACGGGTATGGCAAAAACCCACATATTTTTAGTTTTGTTCCCCAAAGGACGCAATATATGAGTAAATATAATAATGCCATATAAATAATGTTTGTGCGGCCGACACAGTTCAATTGTATGTCACTCGGAAAAATGTGTACCTAGTTCCATATGACATTCTGATAAAACCAACAGCAAAGCATTTTACCTAGATATTCAATTTTTAATAGAATCCAGTCTTGAGTGGGCATTGAAATACACAGTGAGGGGTGCTTGGAATTGTTATGGGCAAAATAAAACTGCCAAGTGCATGCGTGTGATCAATTTTAGTTATAACTTGCTTTGATATTGAAACATCAAAGGTGCCTGAGAGAGATAAATCCTCCAAGCGATGTTTTGCTCAGAGTTCATAGTGAGCTATTTGTTAGGCTGCTGGGGCGTTGAAGCAAACTCACTGTGCTCGCAAGTGAAGGGTTATGAGCTGGAAAAAAGAGGCCCCGGGCAGCTCATGTCCAGAGCGTGCAGAAGAAACATTATTATGTTCTGTCTAGTCTATTAACCTAGCTTTTTGATTAAGTAGAAATTTAACATATGTAAAGCTTTTTCCGGTCATATTTAGAGGCGAGTTATTTTTTTGGTCAAATCTTATCCTGATTTATGTAAGGGAACCGAGCAAGAATCAATTACAGTGGCTACTCTATGACAATCAGCAAGGTATTTCAGTTCAATCGGTCATATTTAGTTCCCACCCCTGCAGTGATTACACAATCTTGGTTTGCTGGAAAACGCTCGACCAACGGCCACCAACAGAGGGTCCGATATTTATGTGCATTTGGGAAAAGGGAAACTACTTATATGAGGTACGTAGATCATATCGTGACTGTTAGAGATACATGTCATTGCTGTGATTTCCATTGGAACAAGGAGGTTTAGGAAAGACATAAACATTGATTTTTTGCAAACACGAACATGAAAACAAGGCCGTTTAAAAGACGACATGCACCTAGGTGTGATAGCAGAAATAATGCTAACATATATGGAATAGGTAGTATGTTCTAGGTTTTCAATTGTTGCCCAATAGATATGTGCGCGTATACCGCATATCAACGACCGAGCTAAATATCAATCAACGTTAGGCGAGTTGTTGAGAAATCAGTTTTACATTTAAAAGCTCACGACAGCTTATATGTAAAGAAAGCATATCACCTCTTTAATCACTAATTACCTGGACTAATTGCATACAGCTATATCCTGGCTTTAATTATAGTTAATGTTAGCTATTAAGTGAACAAATTCGCAACCTGAAACGCTTTCAAATTATGACAATAGCTCAATTTAAACTAATGAAGAGCTAGAAAGGTGATTGCTATATGCAGTTAATTGGAGTTTCATTTAGCAATATATTCTTCATATTACTGCGCTTATTCCATGGATATTGCAATGATAAGAAAATCACATTTGAAACGTAATTCCTTCCAGCCTTGCTCTAGAATAAATACATATACTGACCACAGCATCTACGCATAAAAGACAAATATTGGACAACCTATACACCGTCGAAAGTAGTGGGAATGTAAGTGGTACGAGTTCAACTTGAACACTATAGTTGACTGTCCAATGCCATCATAGTCTTCTTGGATAGCCGTATCACCTGGGGTTATATCAGCAAACTTTAGCCATGGCTGACGCAAAGATAAGCACATTTGTGCTTGAGGGATCACCAAACTGCTAAATGACATTTGAACATATCAAGTTGCAGTCTTGGGGCCGAATGCTCATGGTTAGAATGTTAACATTGGCCTGTATAATATTCAGCATTACTCTTTTAGCACTAAGGCTTTGTAATTATAAAAATGTGCCTTGTTAAACATCAGATTGTAACTTTTCAGTTTTCCGGGTATTCAGCAACCACCAACTGCGATTAGTACAGTACTTACAGTGAAGAGGCTAGCTAATACTCATTGGCTGTCGCCCATGACGCTCTGTGGATGGTTTAAAAGGTCAATGCAGTGAAGTATATCTCTCATTATAAGTTGACTGGTTTCACGACTGATTAAACATGATACCCGAAGCGATTGTTTGACCTTCATTCCTCCCGACAGCCGCTTACATAGACTAATACTTGTTTGTGAAACCTTAGAAAAACACTATAAGCTGGTACGCAAGGTCCATATTCTAGGACGAGAAATAGCTAATGCTTTAATGGTAAATAAGGATCAATGAGCAAATGTTATATATTATGATAATATTCTTAACTTTGAAGTCGCATACAACATACGCTTAATGTTGAATAAATCGTTCGTACACATGCTTTAGGAGTCAAATGAGGGATTTGTTCACTTACAACCACCATACAAGCACAATCGTTCGTATGCATGGGAGGTGAATCTGAAATGTCGGCGTTCCTTATTAGGTGCTGAGAGACTAAGAGCATGGCAATAGTTGATTCAGGCAGATCACCTGTCCATTATGCAATGATGTCATAATTAGCATAAAATATTGAGATGCAACGTTAATAAATTGTACCTCAAACAGCATTCATACATACTCTCAAATACATGCCGTCTGATGGATCCATCTGGATCTGAATTATGTGCGCTAAAATCGGAACATTACGCGGAAATGAACGCTTTTGTTAAGCAAATGAGTAATGACATTACTACAGCCGCGTTACGATATGCTAATGACATCGCAGTTATCCATTAATGTTGATGCATACCGTCATTTTGCAAAGATTGAAATGATTTGTTTTCTTTTCATCAACCTATCATAAAGCAGTCAAACCCTTTCATACTGATCCTAAATTGGCGTTTGGCTGCCTTTGTTCAACTTAAATACAAGAATAGCGTGAATTTACTCTCTGCATCGAATGATCTGTGCAATGAAATTAATCATTGGTGAATGCTTTTCAACAAATACTACTGAAAGGCAATAAGGGTTGATTGATGAACCATCGATTTGTTTTGCAACACATAATAATTCCTTATTATAGGCAATCCTTGTGGCTGTAATAAACCATAAAGTCTCTTGCTCTGTTAATTCGTGATTCAACGGCTTTACCGACTAGCACCATTGATTGAAACAACTAATCTGATCGATACGCGACTTGATGAAATATATATTACCTTGTTATCAATATTCGATAATATTCAATGGTATATAAAAGATATATAGTATAAGCTCTTTACAATACAGGATCGTTTATGGCAATTGGTGAACTAATTATGCAGATAATTAATCGGCAAACGGATCTTAGTTTATATTGATAAATGTTTGGTGCAGAATGTCGATATGAAATACAATTTGCAATATGCATTGCATTGTCTTTTAATACTTCAATAAATCAACTTTACAACCGGAATTGCCGGAGTTGACTCCGCGATATATCATTTGGTTGATGGCCTTGATTCAACCGTAATGCTACTACTGTACTAGGATACAAGCCCTCGAGAGGCTCATCGGATGTAACAAGCTGTGAATTGATGAGCCCGTAGAGAGGGAGCTAGCAATACCAAGCAAGTTACATGCGGAACTCACAAATCGTCTGTTTTTTCTAAGCAGATGAGTTTGAAATTACATGATGCAATCATTTTCCATAGCCATTCTGACATGAATTAAGGTGCGAGGTATTTCTAAGCGGTATTTATTACCATAATTCGTTTTTGACTTGTTCATTGAGAGAATATACGCTGCCAGCGCAACTTGGTTTATGCCAATGTGCACATTGGCTGTATGAACTACACCAAAAATCTTGGGAGATATGCATGCATGAATTATTGAACGGTCTATTCCTTCTAGTTAACTCAATCAGAGGGAGGGCTGAGCGGTTTACAAAAGATGTAATTGATAATTGTAAATATTTGCTGTATATATGTGGTGTGGATCAATGAATCGCAAGATTAAATTGTGTGCAACCAAATCACTAACATCACATCCAACGAAACGAAATAGCGTATATAGAATGCGATCCAATGAGGGAATTATCTCACAGTATGTTTGTAAGTATGCATATGGCGGTGCTATTTTTTATATTTTGCTTGTCTGTGAGAGTGAACGTAGTGTCCGTATGCGTTAGGCATTTTATGCAAGAACAAATGATACGCACGCAGCGCTATCACAGAATATTGTCTGTTAAGACTGACGCAGTGTAGATTTAGTAAACACATTACAATTGATTTATAGCGTCTGCCCTGTCCAATGTACCTTCATGGTCTTAACCTCATAAACCGCTGCACAATCTGCCTACTATGTATTTTGCTATATGTTTTGCAAAATATAATTCACAGTTTTCTTTGATTTGAGATATATTGATCATATTCATTTTTTTAATTATCTAAAGCGACAATCGTTATTTTGCAATGATATGATGTTTGTAGCGAGTGACGTTCGTTAAGTTCGTTAAGCTCATAGCAGACCCGCTTTACACAGTTAATATTTCTGGAGTCGGAATACGAACGATAGACACCAGTTATTCTTTATATTAATTAAAATCCAATTTATGAATTTAACAGCCCTATTTTACTGGTCGTGTTGCACGACCAATTTGCTTAATTACCTCGGGATGCCGGTTCTCCTCACTCAGGATGTTGTTATATGTGTCCCTATTAGATATTTGGTAACGAAATCGCCCAGCATTACTTAATCTACCGATATGTCAAATAAAAGGAATTATCATTTGCAGTTAGAAAAGCATAATCTGAGTCCAACCGCAATGTTGTTTGAGTGCATTTGTAATAGGGCACTTTAAAGAGCCAGTTACCTCCGACATTTTCCCACAAACATATTTAAGTTCAACCGGCATGTGGCAATAAATACGAAAATATTTGGCAAAGGCGAATAGCAGCTATATATTACAAACGTATTCACATCGATAAACCCTGCTCAACACATTTGAACGCTCTTATGCACGGGTCCTTGGTTTGTTTTCCTTCGCGGTTTTGAATCTGCAATATATGTGGAAGACTTAGACATAGCTGTAAAGACAACAAAAACGTATGCGAGTCCTTGCGATGAAGATGATGACAAAGGGCACGAGACCTTTAAAACAAAACAATACAGCGAACTGAGTACTGACATAAGAGGCTAAAATGGCAAGATCGTTTTACTTAGATGACATATTTTTCGTAATCTGCGCGGAACGTTTGAATGTATCTTATTGATACACTTGCTGCTATTCAACATTGTTATGGTAAGGCTTAACCGCTACAATAATGGGGAAAACTTCATCAGCTTTATAGGCTCAGTCAAATGGGCTTGGTATTCGTCTATATCCATACCGAATTGATTATTGTGCGGCATTTTTCCAAGATTCTTAACACAATCATACGTGATGATCATTAGCACCGGGTGATAATTTCGTCGACTGCATAACTTAGACTGATATATGTTATATTCATATATTTTATTAAATATACATTTTACTACCACTTCAATACAAGAACACAAAGGCTCCATGTTTCAAGGAATAGAAAACACTCCCTTGCCTTTAAAATTGTGCTGAGTTCCACCGGAAGGCCTTCGTCACATCTAGGTGATGCATAATGTATTGCTGCTTCTGATGGCCCTTAAGCTCGTTTGTTAACTCACTTGTAGCGCTTTAGTGCCAAGTTAGAGTTCGTCTGATGTGGTTTCAACTACAATTTTATAACGGTCCTGAATCGGGTCAGCAGGCGAATAGATTGGCGTTTACCAAAGCGAGGATGTTTGCAGCTAATCAACTGACTCCCAAAAGATAAGATCCAAGGACATAATCATACACTGCATATCTTCTATGATACCTTTGCGTGGTGATAACTAATTATTTTTTTTTTCTTCAGCGTGCTACTTTCTAGCTCTGTGGGAATTAATGAATGTACCATAGCTTTTGTAACTGTCATGAGGTAATCCGTAAAGCCATTATATTTGTGTGTGTGTATATATAAATGCATGTGTGTGTGTTTATGTGTGCCTTTATGCTTGATTGGTGAATATATATATATATATAGATATATATATATATATATATATATATATATATATATATATATATATATATATATATATATATATATATATATATATATATATATATATATATATATATATATATATATGTAAAATTCATATCTTCCTAGAAATTGTTTTCTTTCAACGTAGGTGCAGGTGGCGAGGTAACTTCGCCAATGACCTAGTGCGTATATAAATAGCAATCCACGAAGGATCGAACTACAACTAGTATTAACACGGTTAATCTGTGTATTACGATATAACAACAACATGCATGGAAAAAGAATCATTTACTGACCACGCGTCATTGTTTGAAAATTACTGACAACATTTACAATGCAACTCTTTTTTACTGTAATTAAAGTTGCCGTATTCGAGCGCATGCCTAGTATGATCAAATACCATCAATCGTGGAATAATGATAGGCGTTTTGTTGACGTTACTAAGGCGTAGGATTGATGCAACCCAAATTATTTGTTTGTCACCCAGAACCGGGCTCAAATTACCCGTTGAGTGGATCGAGTCATAAAATACATTTTGAGAGAGTAGAATTTCTATCAATGTTATATCCGTTATGTTATCGTCATGCACATCAACGATTCCATGCAACTCTTGAAGTAGGAATTACCTGCAATGTTTCGTTCTCAGTAATACCCAGTGTGATTTGACAGTGTTTCTGTTCTTGATTCTTGGCAAGATTATCGTCCCTTAGACCGGGCAACCAATCGGTGTAGTCTAGCTTCGCATTTGCTATTATTTCGCCTATCCGGGACAAACCAAGGAGATGGGGTGATACTGTGACTTTTCAAACAGGAACACGCAACGGGATTTACGCAATAATCCTGGTACAAATGATGTTTGTAGTTATTCTTAAAATAATCCATACTCGCTATTAAAATCATAATGATGGCAATTGCCTTCGTATTTCGTCATCTTCTTACCCATAATACATCAATATAACTAGCCATTAGACTGGACCTGTTGTCTGAAGTATATAAAATAGACTGAACCGTTCTGAACGCCCACTTGCTGCATATTTCATATCTGTTCCGAAATGAACGCTGCTTTACTGGTCATAATGAGCCACACTGTCTGGCTTAGGAGCGTCCACGAGCAGGAAAACGTGTGTCCTGCATATTATATATGTAATGTCGCTTGCTTAATCCATTCTAACAAGCAGAACATAATATGTCTTTTCTTATTATTGATTGCAGAGTCAACGCAATGTCCCAATATTCGGGAGAACTGACGTGCACTACATTTGAACGTTTGCGGGTGTTGAAGCCACTTTAAAAATGACGAATTATAACATTATCAAAACCGTATGCTCATTCGTTTTTGCTTAACCGTCGCAGCAAGCAATAGTACCAACCTGTCAGTCATTTGTTCCCTACAATATGTTACTCACAACCGAAGAGGTCAAAAGCATGACCAAAAGCATGACCGAATTATCACGCCTGAAAACCAGCTATTGGATATCAGGTCTACTGTCAACGCTTGACAAGAATGCCCCTAATTGGCACGTATACGTTGAAGATACAAATGACTGAAAGTAGCGAGTACCAATGTTAAGGATACCACCGTCCTGCAGAGACCATATGTTTGATCAAATATGTTCACATGCAATTATATCGGGCTTAACTAGTCTATGAAAAGATGATTATTATACAACAGCGCTCCATGCTCATGCTTAATTACTTCCGGCTGGCGGTTTTGCCCAATTAAATTACGAATCAATGGCGAATAATTACTCCTGCTATCCACGGTCATCATTGTACAGCATGAGGTTTCACAGATTTTGTTTATGCATACACCCTGCACATCACGTTCTAAGAGTTCTACTTCATCACTAACACTAGGTTTCACCAAGCCCTGAAGCTCAGAGAAAGTATCGCGTCAGCAACAAGATTCCTCATTGTACAAGTCAGCAACTAGTCACTGTGATATACAACACTCCGAAAACCCCTGCACTTTGCCATTAATCTATCACGTCCCGTTCTTGAGTGCCAAATTACAAGTGCGCTACTATTTCTGATCACACATTATCTGGATATACTGTACTTCTTGCAAATCAGTTTTTGAATGCATACTTTATTACATTTCAGTTGGTTGAGGTTATCAAATGAATAAAAACGCACAATTGGTGTCAGGTAATTGTACAGAACGTTGAAAAAGGCCTTGCGTACCTGTGAGAATAACTGTATCTTCTGCTTTCTCTTACAACAAGCGTTGCTACCTAGTAATCACGATGAAAAATATCATCAGTAGTAAAGTTGTTTACAAATTGATGTCATTTGCATTGAACTGCTTTTACTAAGTTGTTATCGCCAAACTTAGTTACTCGCAGTATCTAATAAGGACATATTGCCAACAATTGGTACTGACACACTGATATGAAATCCGGAACAACTAGTGTTATTTCCGTCATGGTAGCTCAACATACACGGCGATAATTTTGGTGCAAAGCGGCGTGTGATTACAGTGTGTAGGCATGTTGTCGCATTATCACGCGGACGGTATGGAGTAACACATTCGGACGCTTTGCGTAATCGTGTTTACTCAGAATGCATCCCACGAGACCATGTTATAACTAACCAATGCAGACAGTGAATGTCAGATGTCGCTATATTGTCCGAGTTTGCATATAAAAAGGCGAACGTTCAGGCAACCATAACATCACCACCGTCACCTATATCCCAGGAGTAAAATAGAATGCTACTAAGTGGGGGACTCATCCCTGTAATAAATGTTCCGAACCTCACTGTGCATAAAAAAGAGAGCGGAATGGAAGTATATTTATACGATCTGTGCCATAGGAAGACGGTACAATGGGCTATATCAATATCGAAATAATTTAACTAAGGGCCGATGTTTATTACTCAAATATTAATGTATCAGTAATGGCTGATATAAATCCATTTGGTTATGCGCGATTAAACATATGGTATCTGCTTGGAAGCATTGCGTGTAAGGCGTTGACTAGTTCATTATGACAAGCAATCAATTTTCACTCCATCATTGATGTATCATTGGCGCATGTTGTTTTTCGAGAAGGGTAAGTTTATTGTACATACCTAAGACAACAGAACTACTACAATGGATAGTTATAATTCATGTATAATGACTGTTCTAAATTACGAAGTAAGCAAATAATTTGTATTATGATATATTAGACAGCTAGAAATGCTAAAATATGTTTTTCGATTTGCCGCGAGTTACCATCGACTTATATACCCTCTTTACACATTTGGCATTCATATTGAGCACATAAAGGGAAAAAGGGAACAGCATCACTTATGTCAGACAAACAGAGGTAAAACCTTCGTCATATTCTCTAGCAATGAGTGCATCCAAGAAAATCACCAAGTACGGCGAAAATTCCCTCTAAGAGAACCCTAGCATTCCTAACAAATGTAACGACGTTAATCCTAACAGGATTTATTTCGCCCTCATGGCGAGATAAACGTCGTTCATCAAAATAACCCATGCATACCTAGTGAGACAACACATGTTGGTACGACCGCTGTGTTTATGTTGTTGGTAGGCTTCAGATAAATATCCACTTATTATTAACACACATTTCCTTTTGTAAAAGATGACCTGAGCTTATGCAGCAAAGATGCTAGTGTCACATTGATTGAAACTGGTTTTCATTTCAGAGCTATACTCATGGGCCGTAACAATGTACGTCTAATAGACTCGTGGTTGTGGTCCAACAATGATCCATCTAACCTTTAATTAGGATAACAGCAGCTTTTGTAAGTGCCCTTAACATGATAATCAGCGACACAGGGGGCCTTGACACGTATACACCTATCGTGAAACTGTACTTAATAAACATTCAACATCACGTCAACAAATGGCACTCCTTTTAGCGACCATGAACTTATCAGTATTTCCGCGCGGGGTATGACTTCAGTGGGAACATATATTGGCACAAACCAACAAAAGCGAAATACATTACCTGTCAATCCCCTGCAGTGAGGTAAAAGGTCAGGCTACATAATTCAGGAGTAGCTCTTGTTGGGGCAGTTACCCCAGTCACAACACTTGGACGTCCACTTTGCGTGGACCCGACTGAGATTGATTACCTTGCTATCAACGCTTATGTTGACAAGCTATGGTTGAACAGGGCCAAGGTCTCTCATCTCAACAATGTTCCCCGCAATTAGGGTCGCCTTATTAATCCTTGTCAGTGTCACATGGACGGCCAGTTGCTCACAGCGCACATGCTAGGTGCTTTGCACATTACACCCTTGTCGAAGTCAGCTACTAAAAAAGCGGAGTGATTGATGCAAGTATAAGTAAAACTTTACAATGAATTTATTCAAACTGCGGATAATTGTGAAATACAGGTTCAAAGAGGCATGCCACCTAACAATTGCTTTACTTTTATGCATTACAAACGGGGTCCCCATTTAGCGCAAATCCAGTCCTTGTACATTTAATTCTATGAATAAGTCTATATAACAGGATGCGGCGCCAAAAAATTCATTTATTTGACTAAAACATTGTATATGTGTACAATAAGTATAATAGCTGAAATAATAAACATATTTATTTGGAGACTTCTTTATGTGTGCAGCTGTGCAATGCGTTCAAATAAATTTCATTGTGAGAAAAAACGGCTTTTATCTTCCCGCGTATCTGTATGCCTCGGTTTCCGAGATATTGATCATTGCAGCAGCTATGGAATACCAAGTGGCTTCCGCTTGATCTAGCTGTACATAATCTCTGGTGAAGATCATAAGACCCACATTACATATACACGAGCATTCTTTCATCAAAATCAAAAAACCATGCATGCCAAGTGAGACAACACATGTGGTTACGACCGCTATGTTTATATTGCTGCTAGGCTTCAGGTGAAGATCCATTTATTATTAGCACTCGTTTCAAACACTTCCTTTTGTAAAATATGACCTGAGGTTATGCAGCAAAGATGCAAATGTCATATTGGTTGAAACTGGTTTTCATTTCAGAGCTTTACTCATAGGCTGTAACGATGTACTTTTAAGAGTTGAAACAGTAGGCATATTATCTACTCGTGGTTGTGTTCCAATCATGGTCCATCAAACCTTTAAACAGGATAACAGCAGCTTTTTAAGTGCCCTGAACATTGATAATCAGTGACATAGGGGGCCTTGACTAAGTTATCATCTTCATCTTTTGGAGTTATATTGGTAATTGCCGTCGCGTGCTGTCGAAGGTTATTGCAGAAGTGGACCTATTACATTCTGTATCGGTTGCGTATATTAATCATATTTGCAGATATTCAATGTCAATGGTTGCTGTATGGTGCGAGTGCGAAGATAAAATGGCGACCAAGTATTAAGACATCACCAATGACATTCATAACAGCATAACATCAATAAAATGACAAATTTGATAGCTTCTACTGCTAAAATTTGCATTTATTGTTAGGTCGTGGCTAGACCGTGCTCGGAGGCAGTTGAGCAAACCGTGAAGTTGAAAAATAACACATCTTTAACGCTGCAGTACATTGAATCACTATCACGTATATACCTCGAGTGAAACAGTACATAAGAAATATTCAACATCACGTCAACAAATTGCGATCATGAACTTATCAGCATTTCCGCGCGTGGTAGTCTTTAGTGGGAGCTTATATTGGCACAAACCAACAAAAGCGAAATACACTACTTGCCGATCCCATGCAGTGAGGTAAGAGGTCGGGCTCCATAATTCAGGAGTTCAGCCACTGACGAGTAGCTCTTGATGGGGTATTACCCCATTCACAACACATGGACAGCCAATTTGCGTGGACCCGACCGAAATTGATTACCTTGCTATCATTGGCTATGTTGACAAGGTATGGTTGTACAAGGCCAAGGTCTCTCATCCCAAAAAATGTCCCCAAGTAATTAGGGTCGCCTTATTAATCCTTGTCAGTGTCACATGGACGGCGAGTTGTTCACAGCGCACATGCTAGGTGCTTCGCACATTACACTGTTGTTAAAGGCAGCTACGAAAAAAGCGGAGTGATTGATGCAAGTATAAGTAAAACTTTACAATGAATTTATTCAAACTGCGGATAATTGTGAAATACAGGTTCAAAGAGGCATGCCACCTAACAATTGTTTCACTTTTATGCATTACAAACGTGGTCCCCATTTAGCGCAAATCCAGTCCTTGTACATTTAATTCTATGAATAAGTCTATATAACAGGATGCGGCGCCAAAAAATTCATTTATTTGACTAAAACATTGTATATGTGTACAATAAGTATAATAGCTGAAATAATAAACATATTTATTTGGAGACTTCTTTATGTGTGCAGCTGTGCAATGCGTTCAAATAAATTTCATTGTGAGAAAAACGGCTTTTATCTTCCCGCGTATCTGTATGCCTCGGTTTCCGAGATATTGATCATTGCAGCAGCTATGGAATACCAAGTGGCTTCCGCTTGATCTAGCTGTACATAATCTCTGGTGAAGATCATAAGACCCACATTACATATACACGAGCATTCTTTCATCAAAATAAACCATGCATGCCAAGTGAGACAACACATGTGGTTACGACCGCTATGTTTATATTGCTGCTAGGCTTCAGGTGAAGATCCATTTATTATTAGCACTCGTTTCAAACACTTCCTTTTGTAAAATATGACCTGAGGTTATGCAGCAAAGATGCAAATGTCATATTGGTTGAAACTGGTTTTCATTTCAGAGCTTTACTCATAGGCTGTAACGATGTACTTTTAAGAGTTGAAACAGTAGGCATATTATCTACTCGTGGTTGTGTTCCAATCATGGTCCATCAAACCTTTAAACAGGATAACAGCAGCTTTTTAAGTGCCCTGAACATTGATAATCAGTGACATAGGGGGCCTTGACCAAGTTATCATCTTCATCATTTGGAGTTATATTGGTAATTGTCGTCGCGTGCTGTCGAAGGTTATTGCAGAAGTGGACCTATTATATTCTGTATCGGTTGCGTATATTAATCATATTTGCAGATATTCAATGTCAATGGTTGTTGTATGGTGCGAGTGCGAAGATAAAATGGCGACCAAGTATTAAGACATCACCAATGACATTCATAACAGCATAACATCAATAAAATGACAAATTTGATAGCTTCTACTGCTAAAATTTGCATTTATTGTTAGGTCGTGGCTAGACCGTGCTCGGAGGCAGATGAGCAAACCGTGAAGTTGAAAAATAACACATCTTTAACGCTGCAGTACATTGAATCACTATCACGTAAATACCTCGAGTGAAACAGTACATAAGAAATATTCAACATCACGTCAACAAATGGCGATCATGAACTTATCAGCATTTCCGCGCGTGGTAGTCTTTAGTGGGAGCTTATATTGGCACAAACCAACAAAAGCGAAATACACTACTTGCCGATCCCATGCAGTGAGGTAAGAGGTCGGGCTCCATAATTCAGGAGTTCAGCCACTGACGAGTAGCTCTTGATGAGGTTATAACCCCATTCACAACACATGAACAGCCAATTTGCGTGGACCCGACCGAAATTGATTACCTTGCTATCATTGGCTATGTTGACAAGGTATGGTTGTACAAGGCCAAGGTCTCTCATCCCAAAAAATGTCCCCAAGTAATTAGGGTCGCCTTTTTAATCCTTGTCAGCGTCACATTGACGGCGAGTTGTTCACAGCGCACATGCTAGGTGCTTCGCACATAACACTGTTGTTAAAGGCGGTTACGAAAACAGCGGAGTGATTGATTCAAGTATAAGTAAAACTTTACGATGAATTTATTCAAACTGCAGATAATTGTAAAATACATTTTCAAGAAGGTATGCCGACTACCATTAGCTTTATTTAATCAAGTTCATCTTTATCCGCAGCCTACCACCAATATAATCACAGCAGCCGTAACCACACTTATTTGCTAGATTAATATATATCGCATGGGTTTATTGATAAAAGACGTATGCACAGCATAATATAATATGAGGGGGAAATAAATGCTGTTACTTGGGAGGTGGGGGGAATATATAACCATTCTCCAGTGCATTTTATTCTTGGAGCTTTCACTTCTGTTCATATCTTATGCCAAATGTGACGGTTGCTCGTTGTGCTTTACCGGTTCATGCCATGAGTGTAAAATGGGTCATATATCTAAACTATCTTGGTGCAAATAATATTTGCAGTTGATCTCCAATGAGCCATGTAGGCGGTTAAGTTCATTATGATGGCATTTACCTGCGTGTTTTGTCATCTTCGGACTCATTTTATATCAATTATGTCTCGAGATTGACCTTGTTGTCAAGGGTTTATAGAATAGGTCGAAACCGTCTTGAACGACCACATGCTGCATATTTCATGTCTGTCCGGGTGTGCACGCTTGTCATAATGAATTACACTGTCTCGCTAATGAGCGTCCACGAGCAAAACAAACTGTTTGCCTGCAGGCTTTAGATGTATTCTTGCTTTCCAAATCCATTATATCATGCATCAGATAATATGTTGGCAGTCGGATTTTATCATGGATTGTAGTGTCTAGCGCAATATCTGTGTCCCACTTTTCGGGAGGACCAAGAGTGTATTTTATGCAAGATTCGGAGAGAGTTGAAGGCCTTTTGAAAAATGACGGTTAAAACATTATCGATACCGTATGTTCATTAGGTTTTATTTAATCGTCGAAACAATCACTAGCATAGGTCATTTATGCCCTGCAGTACGTTAAACACTAATGAAAAGCATGAGCGATATGAAGTTATTACGCGGATAAACCAGCGATTGGAGATCAGGTCTAATGCAAATATAAATCGCTTGATTCCGTTCTGCAACCGATCAACGCTAAACATGATTAATCCCAATTAACAGGTTTACGTTGGAGAGTGGAAACAATGACTATCAATGTTAAGTCGACCGCTCTCATTCTGAGACCATATGTTTGATTGAAGATGGTCACATGCATTTATAACTGGCTTAAATGTGATTATTATGCATCTCTGCTCCATGCTTAGGATTTCGCGTTTTGCTAAATTACTTCTACATTATTACGACTCATCGTACCTGATAGAGATGGCTTATGATTACTCTTGTTATCGGCTGTCATTATTAAACACCATGAAGTTTCGCATATTTGGCTTTAGCACACATCCTGCACATCACGTACTGAGTTTTCCTATTGCATCACTAACTTTTTGTTTCACCAGCCCTGAAGCTCAGGGATTGTATCGCGTCAGCAACACGATTCCTCATTGTACAAGTCAACAACCAATCATTGTGATATACACCACTCCGAAAAACCATGCGCCTTGCAACCAATCTATCACTCCCAGTTCTTTAGTGCCCAATTAACAACGCGCAATTTTTCCTGATCATGTTTTTAAGGTCATATGCTCTATCTTCACAAATTACATTTCTGACACCCCAGTTTTTGAATACATTCTTATGCTACTTAACAGCAGCGTGAGCCTGGAAATGTATAACAGCGCACAATTGGCGCCAGGGAATTCTACAGTATGCTGGAAACGACCGTATATACTCGGGACAATAACTGTATGTTCTGATTTCTCTTACAAAAAGCGTTGCTACCTAGTAATCATGATAAAAAACATAACCAGTTATACTGTTGTTCACAAATTGTTGTCAGTTGTATGTAACTGCTTTTACTAAGTAGTTATCGCCAACTTGCTGCCTTTAATAAAGACAGATAGCCAACAATCGGTGCTGACAGTCTGATATGAAAACCGTAATGTTATACTCATCGACCAAGTCAACATAGCCCTATGTGCGTTATCTCTATCTGTTACATTATGGCATCCTATTCCCAGTCATTATGTAATGATACAACCGTTAATGATAAAATTTCATATCTAATTGGCCGTTTTAGGTAAAGTCAGATTGATGCGGTAACAGTAGTAAAATAATGTATCGTTTCCAATTTACACTGTAGCTTAATTGCTTTTGTAATAGACCTTACGACTGCTTCTTATTCCATAAATGACATAATATTATTGCGAACACTGAATCACCGAGCTTAAGGCCACGGTCACTGAATAACAGATTATCCTATGACTAAAAACACTGCCTGAAAGCAATTCCATTAGGATTCACTCATCATTTATATCTTCATCTAGCTAAGTTACCCTCGGAATTTCTATTGCTTTACTTTTGCATAAAGAGTCACACGAGGACCCTCTATGGCCGGTAAAAAACACATATTCAGCCGTTGTTTTGTATTTTATGTTGCGAACCATATGACGGCGATTCAATACAATCACCTTAATTGTACTGCATACAGATATTTTCTTTATCGTGAATGTTGTCTCACTGCTTATTACAATATTTAGGCAAGATAATAAAAACTTAGTAAATGTGCAACAGGTGCATTATGTAAACTATTACTGCAATTGCTCTTCATCAGGGTCGCAGCAGAGGGTACAATAAATGTCATGTGACGTACACGGGCAATGTCAGCATCCTTAACTATTTCCCGATTCGTGCTATGTTATACATTGTACAGACGCAAGCAACGGTTACGTGGCCAACGGATGTATTCAAAAACAGGATGTTAATCAATGTAGTTGATGCAGCGGTAAAAACGTAACCATGAATTATTGCACACTATTAATTAGGTAATAAAGAAAGTGACGTTGGAGATTACAAATAAGATATCTGGCCTGTCGGAGCGGTGCATATCTTCAATACTGGTTGTTGACTTGTGCAACGAACGATCACGTTACTGAGGCAATAACATCCATGACCATCTATTACCATACTGGCACCTTAGGACTAAACCACGGCTATGTAATAGCAAACTTAGGTTCAAAACATTATGTGGAGGACGCATCACCTAACCATATGTTCCAAACCTAACGGTGCATGTAAAAGAGAGCGGATAGTAAGTCTTATTAAACGATTTGTGTCACAGAAAGACGGTACAATGGGTTATGAAAATATAGAAATAATTCAACTAAGTCCCTAATCGCTTACCGGAAGTGATCAAACCTGGGCCAATGTTTATTACTCATATATTGATATATCAGATATGCCTGATATAATTCCATGTGATCATGTGCGTAAGCGTAAACATATGGTACCTGTGGGGCTAGCTGACTAGTTACATAAAGGAAATCTCGGATTCTTAGTTGTAGTGGAAGTAATCGCCAATCGCGGGTTTACCTGTGTACGATACATTGATGTAGCTCACGCTTTCGACTTTGTCATTTCTGTGTTAAAAGGGTCTTAACTGGTGCTTGTGCCTGCTTTGACGGTGAAATAATGCTTAGTGAGCATATGGTATCGATAACGCTGAACAATATGTTTTGAAGGAACCTACAGCTCACCACAGAGTTGGTATAAAATTGTGACTTAGTCCTGCCAAATCGTCTAACAAGTCACTGGGGATATTCCGTTGGACGCTACATTTTATAATAAATATGGATTGATACATCGTAACATATATATGACACGATGGATTAGTCAAGCCAGAGGAATGCCAATAGGGACATATATAGGCTGCTTGACACAAGTTTCTCCCCTCCTTGACGCTCATTGGCGCGATAATGTGTATCATTAAGAAAAGTAAGCAATGTTCACTCCAAGATATATGTTATTTCTGCCTCATGTTGTTATTCAAGATGGTTAAGTATATCGTACATACCATAGGCAGCAGGTCTTATATGGTAGCTAGTTACAATTCATCCATGATGACTGTCCCAAATGACAAAGTAAGCAGATAATTTGCATTATGATGCACTTGACAGCGGTAACTGCTTCTTGGAGAATATTTCAAGTATATTTTGTCATTTGCTTCGAGATAACATCGACATATGGCCCATCTTACACATCTGCATGCATATTGCACACATTAGGGAAGAAAAAATGAACATCATCACATATGTTATATAAATAGAGGTAAAAACCATCTTCATATTCTGCAACCGTGAGTGCACCTACGGCGAAAATACACCATAGAAGAACCTAGTCTCCCCCAACAAAGGAACAACGTAAATTCTTAACAGCATTTAGTTCTGCTGTGTAAATGATGGTTGAAGGCTGTATATAAACATCCTCTTAATAAAAGCACCTGTTTCAAACACCTACTTTTGTGAATAATGACCAGAAAGTATGCGGCAAAGATGTAAATGTCATATTTATTGAAACTGGTAATCGTTTCATAGCTATACTCACTGGTAGTAAGGATGTACGTCCAAGTGGGTACACTGTAGGCTTATTATTTAGTGGTGGTTTCGATAACAGGCAAATTTATAATTGCAGTCGCGTGCTGTTTACGATTATTGCAGCAGTGGTCCTATTATATTACGTCATCACTAATTACACCTTAACAGCATAATCAATAAAAGGAGGTATTTGATAGCTGCTACTTACATTTGCATTAATGGTTAGCTCGTGGCTAGGCTGTGCTTTGAGGTAGATGGGCACAGCGTGAAGTTGGAAAATAACACATCTTTAACGCTGCAGTACATTGAATTACTATCACGAATATACCTTGAGTGAAACAGAACATAAGAAACAGTCAACATCATGTAAACAAATTGCACTCCTCCTAGCGACCATAACTTTGCCAGTATTTCCGCGCGTGGTAGGCTTCAGTGGAAGCATATATAGACGCAACCAGCAAAAGCGAAATACATTACCTTTCAATATCTTGCAGTTAGGTAAGAAGTTGGGCTGCATAATTCAGCAGCTACCCTATTCACAACACTTAGACAGCCAATGTGTGTTGACCAGACTATAATTAATGACCTTATTATCGTCGCTTATGTCGACAGGCTATGGTTGTACAAGGCCAAGGTCCCTCATCTCAAAAATGGTCCAAGCAATTAAGGTCGCCTAATTAATCGTTATCAATGTGGCATGGGCTGCATGTTTGTCTAACGTACATGCAAGGTGCTTCAAGGTTGTCGAAGTCAGTTACTTAAACAGCGGAGTGAATGATGCAAGCTTTATTTTAATGCATTTCAAACGTGGTCCCTATTTTAATACAATTCACATATGTGTGCGTTTAATTCTAATAATTCCCACATTACATGATACATTAATTTTGTGAGTCGTTTTGTGCAGCACAGGAAAATTGTAAGACATTTGAAGAGCACGTATATATTTACTGTCTGCAAATATGGTCTACAAACGCCACAGGCATAAAAGATCAGAGGACAAACGATGCAAGAATATTCAACAGTACATGATCACATATAGCTTGCAATGATGGGGGGGGGGGGTAACCTTGTAAAGGCCCCTTGTCTCGCTGATTACCTGGTTATCCTGTTTTACAGTATGAGGGATCCAGGATGGACCGCAACCGTCATTAGACAGTTAGGCTACGGTACATCCTCTCGAAGAAAAGTATTAGAATTGAAATCAGTTTCAAGCAATTAATCTGCGCATAGCCATCAACATGAGCTACGCGCGACAACGTGACTACAACCACTTTCAAACGCTGTTTATTACTAACCATCAATAGATATATATTTGATATATACGGTGCAAAGACAGTATTATTTACGCCTGACCATGGTTTTAGCGCGACAGCGATGCTGTCTCCAAGTCTCTTTTAACAATTTACCTATCCACAAACTTCATAACCGCAACTGTTGTATTAAATAAAAATAACGTCAAATCAACAGTTAATAATATTTATAGTCGTTAACGTTATATAACAATTGTCATAATATAATGCGGAATGACAAATAGCAACCAATACCAATCGTTTTGACGACTTTGTATTACTGATGTTTGTTACAAACGCATGATACCACGTTACGCAAACTTTGAGCAGAATGGCGAGCCTATAAAACACCATAATAATGTAACTGCAGCGACTAAACCGGAATGCATTTCTCAGCCATGGACTGTGACAACCCAAGTTGATGCTTCAATGCTAGTAGAGCAATTTCGTTTGAGTTGCTTGTCGTGGGAGGGATTTCTTTCAAATGGTTTAACAGAAGACTAATAATAAATGTGCCTTTGGGGGTGAAATAAGACACGACATGGCGAGGAAATTGTGACTGTATATTCTGCTTTGCCGAAATAAACCCTGCAGCCCTTCGATGCCTGAAATGACAACTCGGCTGTGTTATTAGCTCGCACGGTCAGGCCGTTAAAACTCACAAGGCTGCTATGCCACGCATAAAATATTGGTAAGTAGTTCTCCGAAAATGTGATACTTGCTTTTGATGATTTGTACATATTTCAGGAAAGTTTTTAACACCAGCACATTAAACATTACCATGGATATGCTTCTCATTGAAGAGGTGATATACAAATCAGGACATAACGAAGAACATCAATTTCACTTCTTTTATTTTTGTTAACGAAACGGGAGCGATTTTTCATAAACAGCAGATTAGACATTGACGAAGAATGACGCATCATTTCAACATATCATTTTTTGTTAATTCCTAAAGTGTACATTTGCATATTTCAGGACAATTTAGATGTAAGCGGTGGTCAAACAAGCAAAAGAAACAGATTCTAGCGTTTCCGTCTTTTTATGATCTTTCAGTGTAGTGCTGTTACTTGTGTGCAATGAGCAACCGTTTATGTTCACTGTTCTGGTGTAATTGTTTCTGAGGGCTGCGTCATCACAAACATGGAGATAATACTGGCTCTCACTTAACGATGCATAATTGCTCCACCGGAAATGAACTATTCACATTGTAAGAGAACGGGGCCAATATTACATTTAGTATAGATTGAGCAAATTGTAAAAGTACATTATGTATTTATGACTCTATTCTATATTGAAATTACCTCTCTGCTTGCAAGAGGTATGGGTAACCAATTATATATTCGACATCTTGAGCATACACATAGTCTAGAAATGCCCAGTCAACACCTTTTGAAATCCCTGTTTAGTTAGTCTCTGTCGCAAATAGTGCGTTGAGTGTTTATTATGCATAGATACGACCAAATTTCTAAACAAAGTCATTGCATGTATTAACCGAACAGGAGAAAGGCCTTAATTTAAAACATTGAATTCTTTATTAGACATAAACGCCTGTTTATGTAAATTGATAACGCAATTAAACTGACGGTATCTAATCATTCATTTTGAGGAGCTGCATGAAATGGTCCACTTACAGCTGCATTCTTCATTATGTGTTTTGTCAAGCGGTTTGTTGATTTTCAAATATCGGTTTGCTCACATTTTTCTATGGTTTGCGAAACTTTCTTTGTAATGAGATTGCATGTGTTTGGCACTCATAAGCTATTAAATTTTAATCTGACTCAGCTATTTAATAAGCACATTGATTTAGCAATGCGGATATTGATAGCATTTTATAAGCACACTGGTTTCCCGTTATAGCACCGAATGCTTTGCACTAAGGTAGGCAATGTAAAACTTGTGAGGCGCTGTAGATAATAATAGGCGATGGAATAACAACGTTTTATTTGCAATACAGCATCAAATGCCTTGTAATTGGGCTCGTATTACAACACGGAATGATAGGCATTACTATCGGCGAAATTGAAACGCCCCTAGAGGCAAACATGGACCTAAATGTGGCAAGCTCAAAGACAATAGTTATGGTCCTAGAATATGAAAGATGCAACAGAGAGATAAATCATTTAGAGGCTTCTTTGTTCACAGTCCACAGGTAGACATTTATTAGGCTGCTAGTGCATGTCGGAAGCAAAATGTGCAACGAAATTACTATGTATGAATAGTGATTAAGGCAAAGTAGACCACAGGCACCGCTCGGCCGGACCGAGCAGAAAAAAATCGTTTCATTTCCTATCTTGCATTGTGTCCCAGTAGTGTGTGGGTCACAATGGATGAGTTGTTACATCTAATGCAGTATTCGACCGTAGTATAAGCATAAGAAGTAGTAGAAATATCAGTCGAAGCATCGGTATGGTTTATAGCAGCAAAAACAGGAACAGCAGTCTTATTAGTGACTGTTGCAGTAGCAATAACAGTAGAAGTAGAAGCAGCAGTAGTAGTAGAGAAGAAGTAGTAGTAGCAAAAGTAGCAGTAGAAGCAGTAGCAAAAGATGTCGTAGTAGTACCAGTATATTAGTAGTAGCTAAGTAGTAGTATAAGTAGTAGTATAAGTAATAGCTGTTGCCGTCTTGTAAGTAGCAGTACTAGCTAAAGTTGCAACAGTAGAAGAGGAACTGGTAACAGCAGCATCCATTTGTATCGATTGTACATAACTGATCGGGGTGACTCAATACCTGCCATTCAAAATGTCCGTGTCAACAGTCAATAAATAAGTGCCAGACTTGTTTACACGCATGATCATTAGAGTGATTGTCATTTAACGCATCAATTAGCAGTTACTCTCAACCGGCGTCGAGATATGTAGTTGAAGCAACGTTATTCTTGAGTTGTGAAAGACTTTTTACGGCATGCTAACAAGTATGCCTATATATGCATGCGGCAAAGTCATTGAAGGCAGTCAACAATACACCACTGGTTGGATGACAAACGTTATCCAGCATCAATGAAGATATATTTGTAGCATTTTACAAGGTTATTATTGTTTACTGATGGTTTATCTCGCCAATGACAGACAAAAGGTAAGATAGATGCGCAATTGTACCAAATATCCCTGGGTCACATCATAGACACAATAGATATATACACTACCGTGGAAATAATTATCTATATCGGCCTCTGTCATGAGGATAAATTACGCTTACAGTCCCTGCAAGCAAATCGTGTAAGTCATGTGTCATGAGGGGATGCACACGTTGGTTCAAGAGCAAATGTCACGCCACAGAGCTCTACGCGGGTAGGTTAAGACGGATGATATGGATATAATGAGATTAAATAGGGACCTTTATTCAGTTGATTCACAGCCGCTGACAATCATCGCTCATCCCTTGGTGTTATCTTATATCCTCCAACCATTCAAACAACAACAACTACCAACTGACGTGACAAATTGGCAGGTCCATGAACTGTCATCTATCAATGCGCAAGTACAGTAAGGTGCAAAAGCATCAAGGTAAATGGAATGACGAACTAGTTTCATGTAAACTACGTAACGTCGATGGCATAAGTAGTGCCTGCATATAATAAATATCAACTAATGCTTGCAGCGAATAGCAAGGCGCTCCGAATGTTTATCATTTAAAGAGTCAAACGAGTCATTTTATCCATTAACAGTCACTCTTAAATGGCGTCGGGATGTGTAGCTGAAGCTTATTCTTCAGTTTTGAAAGACTAACTATTTTACGGCTTGCCAAAAAGAAATCCAATAAATGATTGAAGCGCACCAACTGTTGACGAGACCCCTTTAGACAACCATAATCGCTATTTTATGAAAAAGGGTGTTGTGTTTTTCAATCACTGCCAAATTATTTAATTGGTTGAACTGCTGCTCTCAAAGACACGAAGCTAATATTTGGCGAAACTAATATCGTGAAAGCACAAAGCGCGACAGCTTACTTCCTATGTGTAATTGCTTGTCAGATATGTAAATTGCATGCAATCAGATATCAGCTCGCTTGCAGAACCCGATTCCTTGTATATACTCTGTCATTTACAAAACACGAAAATCTCACGTCGTATATATTCGGATTTATTCGTGAATGCAAAGCGTACCTGAAATATCATATATAAAGAAATTTATATATATTTATAAAAATGGTCAAACCAATATATTTTTAAACATTTTGAAATTTGTGGAATGATGTACGACGCCGACATGTAGACTCGGTTCTGTACCATTGTTTTGGTTCGAGAATGCTTTAAGATTGGGCTCAAAAGAATAACAGGCATGTGAGAAACAGCACAGGAAGGTCACCTTGTTAGCCATAGGTTTTGCCCTTGCTAGATCAGCTACTTACAGGACTATTAGAATATAACTCCTTCACAATATGCTGGATGCAAAAATCCCGCATTGTAAGGATCAATGATTTATAATGAGCGCATATTACTTGCCACAGTTGCGCTTTCCTATTCTTACTACTGCCAAGTTTGCTTGTTCCGATGCATTACACGCTCCAGGTATTACCGAACGCTACAATGATGCCTAAGTCTCGTAAACATCTGTTTTTGCGTATACTACACTTTATATCAATCCTACTATATTTGACCTTAAGGCTAAAGATCAATACCGGTATAACCAAACACATGTACACTATCTTGTTATGGGCTATAAGAATAATGCACATACTGCGGCAGATTTCTTAGCCTCATTGTTGGTTGGTAACGCAACGAATATCTGTAATAAAAATGGGCTATTCACTAGCAGCACGACGAAGGTCCCGGGGCGCATCAGCGCAAGATCGTAAATAATGAAAATGGTGGCGGTTTTACATGCGGTAAAAAATTACATTAACAATATTAGCGTCATATGACTCTTAATCATCCAAACAGGTGTAGTCGATGGTTAAATCAGCTATATATCTCAATCAGTCAGTGGCGATCTCAGTTTATGCATGGTTTTGCTTTTACAGCGAAATCTAGGGCCCACAATAGCCACAAGTTGGCGGAAAATAAATTGACAAGCTAACATGCAATTTTTAAAGCAGCTGGCATTGATCTGCAGGTGCTTTTCTTCACTGTCTATACCTCTGCTCCACTAACAGACTTTGCAATACCGATAAATTGTTCTGGCTATACATATTTGCCGCAGACTATGTATATCCCACTTCGTACTTGATTCTTAGAAAAAGCGGTAATTGGCTTTTGCACACTGGTTTTGCAGTGAAGTCAGCCAACATTATTGTTTCCTTAGTAGTGTGTTTTGTGGATAAAAGAGGCAACAAATATGGCAGGCCTAGATAATGCAGCCTGTGTATGTTGAATCACGTGGGTACAAGCACACAATAATATGTAGTGATTAACGCGAAAATTCTTGGATTATTAGCCTATTTCGATGGTTATCTTAGCATCTCTTAGCGGTAATTTAAAACGCTGTACCACTGCTGAAGCCAAACACTAAGAAAAATACTTATGTTGTGAACATAAATAATTTTGCCTCGTTGCGTTTGCTGTTGCAAATAAGTTATTAGCAATACGAAAGCGAGACAAGACGTTCTCTTTCAAAAAGACACTTGTGTTTAGGATGCTTAAGTATATTAAATAACAGTCAAGTTGGTGGCCTTACGTTTGTGACTATTCAGACTCAATAATTTGCGCGCTGCTGGAGTTAAGTGAAGTGCAATGCCTCCTCTGAGACTATGTGATACCCCTCCCTACACGTCCGCTACTACATTTCCGTGGATAGTCTTATAAAACACATCATCGAAATGATATTGATTATTTGGTATTCGCATTGAAGCTGACTGATATTGACAGGAATACAATTATTTAGATATATATATATATATATATATAATATATATATATATATATATATATATATATATATATATATATATATATAGAGATAGATATATATATAAATATATTGATATATTTATATATATACATATATATATTGATACATATATATATATAAAGATATATATATATATATATAATTATATATATATAAATATATATATATATATTATATATATATAGATATGCATGTATTTATATATATATATATATATATATATCTATATATATATATATATATATATATATATATATTTATATATATACGAATGTATCCTAATAATCAATTGTGGCTGTATGATCCTAGTGTGCATATGAAAGGGCGACCAAATAGTAGGACATCAACTATAACATTTATAACAGCATAACATCATTAAAATGACGTATTTAATAGCTGCCACTGCTAACATTTGCCTTAATGATTAGCTCGTGGCTAGAACGCGCCCCGAGACAGTTGAGCGCACCGCGAAGTTGAAAGTAAAACATCCTGAACGCTGAGTACATTAAATCAATATCACGTATATACCTAGAGTGAAGAGGTAATTGAGAACCATTTCTGTTTTTCCCCATTCGACATTTGACAAGTAACATCAAATTGCACTCCTTTTAGCGACAATAAAGTTTTCAGTATTTCGGCGCGTGGTAGTCGTCAGTGGGAGCATATAAGGACACAAACCAACAAAAGCGCAATACATTACCTGTCAATCCCTTGCAGTGAGGTAAGAGGTCCGGCTACATAATTCAGGAGCTCAACCCCTAACGAGTAGGTCTTTTAAGGAGCAGTTACCCCATTCATAACACTTTGACAGCCAATTTTGCGTGGACCCGACTGAAATTGATTACCTTGTTGTCATCGCTTATGTGGACAAGCTATGGTTTTACAAGGCTAAGGTCTCTCATCTCAAAAAAGTTCCACGCAATTAGGGTCGCCTTATTAATCCTCGTCAATGTGACATGGGCGGCCAGTTGTGGACAACGCACATGCTAAATGCTTTACGCATTAAACTTTTGTGGAAGTCGGCGCAGTGAGGCACGCAAGTATAATGTTGCGATGAAATAATTCAAGGAATAGCAATAGCTCTATTTCAATGCTTGTCAAACGTAGTCCCCGTTTAACACAAATCATATCTGTGTGCGCTTGATGCTAATAATTGTCTTTATAAAACTGGGTGTTGCACCAAAATGTGCATTTAGTTTGGCTGTAGCAGTTCATATGTGTACGATACGTATAACAACTAAAAAAATAATATATTTCTTTTGAGGCTTTGTTATGTTTGGAGCCGTTCTTTGCATTAAAATTGATTCATTCAGAGCAAAAAGGCTTTTATTTTCGCTAGTGTTTGTATACCTCGGTTTCCAAAACATCGAACACTGCAGCAGCTTCGAAAAACCTAGCGGCTTCTGCATGATCTAGCTGTAAATAGTGCCTTGTGAAGATCATATGACCCACATTACATGTACTCATTTGTGCAATAATTCTGTGTATTATGCAAGCACAGATGAATTGTTAGATAATTGAAAAGCACGCGTCTTTTTATTAACTGTGATTATGGTTAAAAAACGCAACAGACCTGAATGATCAGAGTACAAACGATTCAATAACATTAAACAGTACGCATAGACAATAATATAGAAAACTCGCAATGTTTGAAGGCGATAACCTTGTCGCTTGCCCCTAGTCTCTCTGATAACCTCGTTGTCCTGTTTTACGGTTTGGTGTACCCTAGGTGCCATCATTAGACAGTTAGCCTACGGTACATTCTTGTGTAGAAACGTTAAGGGATCGACAAAACAAGTTCCAAACCATTTGACAACAATAGCAGTTAGAAACCTTTGCTTGTACTCGGTGGATACTTATCTGCAGATAACCACAAACATGAACATCGCGCTTGCGGCTGTGACATCATCCGTTGTCTTAATTAAGAACCATAAATAGGTTTATATTTATGTTACAGCGGTTCAAAAATATCACTATTATTCAACATGCCTGGCCATATAACCAATAAGCAATACAACAATCTGCTACATCCTTCAGGCTCTGAGTATGTTATACTATTCTGCTGTACGTAAGATCGGGAACACTACGCACGTTACATCGCGCACCATTATATGAGGGCGTTACATATCTAAGGGAGACTAGCTTCTTCTTCAGTGCATTTATCCAGTGCAGCCATGATAAAAGAGGGCGATTTCGCATCCGTTCATAAGTTATAACAAATGTGATGCTGCTTATTTTGCCTCTAAGATTTGTACCATCTGTATGAGAGTTGCGTAAAACTGGCCATTTATCAATGTTCAGGTGCGGCAAATGAAAATGATGCCTGCAATTACTCTCCGAGGAGCCATACCTGCTTTTCATTTGCACAAGATCCAAATAAGCTGCTTTCTCTGTTATTATTGACTGTTATTATACATGAATTACGACTACTCCGCTGTTCTTGTTATTAACATCAACAACGATTTAATGCAACAAGCATGTAGATTTGCTTTTCAAAAACTTACAGACCAGGTCACATAGATGAAGATTAATTGGATTATTGAACAGAAGATGCGAGAGGAAAGGCCGTGAACAACCCAAGTTTGTGCATATCAGGCAGGTGTTATCTGCGAAATTGGATGGTTACAAAGGTATCAAATGTAACATAACATATAGTGCATCTGTAAAGCGTCTGCTTGCAAGATATAATATTGCCTAACGGGGCTGAAGGTGGCAGATATTTGCAATATAATTAAATATAAAGAAATGTCTTGAGACTGGATTTAAGTGATGCAAGCGTTTATGACCGACGTCAGGTCAACGCAAAGTTGTTGAACTAATGAATTACGTTGCCAAATATGTTTCCTCATTGTAAGGGGTCGACAGGTAATTAATTTTGCCTCAGCTGGTTTATGACAATACATGTTAGCACGGAAGTCTACCATAGGCCGAAATACTGATATGTGTATGGTCGTTATAGGGGTTGCCAATTGTTGACATGATGTTCCTTTTTGTTTGGCATGCCGGTAAAAACAGGTCCATTATATTGTACTCTAGGCATATAAATGACGGCGATGCAACTCACAGCAGCATTAAAGATGTAATTGCTCTCTCTCTCTCTTGACATTGAATAATTATTTGCCACATATTATGATAAGCTGACATTCAACGGTTGTTTCCGTCCGTTAAAACTCAAGCTCAATGTGCATGCGTTGTACTTTAACTTTCATATCTTCGACATATCCCTAGGTTCCATGTTTTCCCCTCACCCACTGGCATATTGCAATACTACTTACCATGAAGTGCTGCATGCAATTTGATCAACGCCAGCAGTTCGATCAATGGTCAGCCTCAGAGCAGGGCTTATACACCATGATTGCCAATTGCAGTAGTAGCAGCTATTACATTTCTCATGTTAGTGATGTTATAGTTGCAGGAATGTTGTTAAATTTCTTCGCCATTTCATATGCACCCTCTGCACATATAGCGAATACTGACATTCACTGTCTGCAAGCTTTAGTTCTCGCATGGCCTGGTGGTTGATGTTAGAAATAAACACGATTACGTGAAGCGTTGATTGTGCGACTTCGCCCAAAAATTATCACCGTCTTGCGCTTACTCTTCAATCTCTCGATCTGATGTTGGTCTCTTACACATATCGCTTCACCTCACTAAAGCCAGCCGCCTTCCAAAACTGGCTGACTAATCACATTCAACCACATACCTTTTCGGACCGACACTCAATGTTGTGTAACTATTAATTAATACGATGAGGGATATACAGCCAATTTACTTAAAATGGTGTAATACTTGAGTTAATCGTTTCTAACATACGATGCTATGGTAGTGGTATATATGTTGCGTGCAATCTTAAGCTGAATCATATGCATCAATATGAATTAAAAGTTCATTACACCAAGAGATCAGTTGTGTGGATCAACTTATATAATACAATGTTCGTACAATGTTATATGCTATCAATGTTATATCCGGATATGTTCTTGGTTATGCACATCTACTATTTCATGTTATTCACTAAGGAATGCGCTTCAATGTTTCGTTCTCAGTATAACCCAGGGTGATTTGTCAGTTATTCTGCTCTTGATTCTTGCCAAGGTTGTCGTCCCTTAGACCGTGCAACCAATCGGCGTTGTCTAGCTTTGAATATGCTATGATTTCGCTTCTCGGGGAAAAACCAATGAGAGGTGGTGTTACCGTGAATTTTCGATCAGGAACACGCAACTGGATTTGCATTCATCATAAAAGATAGCCGGCGATATGAGACAAAAACCTGGCTTTTTATCAAGCTGTGATTGACTAAGAGCAAGGTGCCATGCAATAATTATGATAAATGTACGCAACCGACACATGCAATCAGAGGAATGCATAGGAAATGATAAATATAACTCATTAAGATGAGGATGATAGACCTGTCAAGACCATTACTTACGCTGATTACCACGTCTCGGGCACTTGTTCAGCTACTGATATCGGAACTAATGACTGAAAGTAGCGACTAACGATGTTAAGGAGACCGCTTTCATGCAGACACAATCTGTTTGATCCAAAACGACCAAATGCAATTATAACTGGCATCACTAGTCTATCAAAGCGTAAATATGCATCTGTGCTCCATGTTCATGTTTAACTAATTCCCTGTGAGCTATTTGGTGCTTTCTTAAATTACATCGTTATTATTATTATGACGCATCGTACCTGATAGAGATTGCAAATAATGACGTTTGCTATCTGCTCGCATTATTATGCACCATGAGGTTTCGCATGTTTGGTTTAGGCATACATTCTTCACATCACGTACTGAATTTGCTATAACATCACTTACCCTTGGTTTCACCAACCCCTGAAGCTCAGGCAGCGAATCGCGTCAGCAACACGATTCCTCATTATACAAGTCAGCGACTAATCATTGTGATATACACCACTTCAAAAGACCAACTGCCTTGCTACTAATCCATCACGTCCAGTTCCTTAGTCTCCAATTACCAGTGCGCAATTGTTCCAGATCGAGGGAACAATTGTTCCTACCGTCCTATGCCCTATCTTCATAAACTATATTTCTTTTGAGCATTTTGTTTGCTTTTTGTACAGCAGCTTGAGCCTGTCAAATGTATATTTACTCACAGTTAGTGTCAGGAAATTGTACAGTACGCTGTAAAGACTGTGCCTACTCGTTACAATAACTGTATCTTCTGCTGTCTCTTCCAGAAAGCATTGCTACCTAGTAGTCATGATTAACAACATTAGCAGTAAAAAGAGTTGTTCGCAAATTGTTGCCATTTGTATTCAACGGCTTTTACGAAGTCGTTATCGCCAACGATAAGTTACTTGCTGTATCGGATAAAGACAGATAGCCATCAATTGCTACGTTACTGGGGATTTTGCGTTGGACGCTACATTTCGTAATAAAATTTGACTGTTTCATAGTATATGTATTAGTCAAACCAGGGGAATGCCAACAGGGACATATATAAGTTTGTGCAATAATGTGTTAAGACAAGTAAGCAATTTACACTCCAAGATATATGTAACATCTGCCTCATGTTGTTGTTTAAGACGGTTAAGTCATTTGTACATACCTTTAGACAGTAAAACTTATATAATGGCTAGTTATAATTCATGCATAATGACTGTCCCAAATGACAAAACTAGCAGATAATTTGCATTAGGGAACACTGAAGAGCGTCAACTGCTCCTTGGAGAATAACTCGTCAGTATGGCTCGTCATTTGCCTCGAGTAAACATCGACCTATGGCCCATTTAACGCATATGACATACATATTGCATACATTGGGGAGTGAAAACTAAAACAACATCTTATTCTATAACCATGAGTGCACCAAGTACGGCGATAATAATCCGCCGAAGAAGCTTTCTCCCCCACAAATGTACCAGCGTTAATCCAAGCAGCAGTTATTTCGCACTCATGGCAAGAAATACGTCATGCATCAATATAATCCATGCATACCTAGTGAGACCACGCGTTAGGTAACGGCTGCTGTGTGAATGATGTTTGCTGGCAGGCCGCAGATAAAGATTCACTTAATAAAACCAGCCGATTCAAACACCTACTTTTGTAAACAAGGACCTTGTCGAGAGTATGCGGCAAACATTTAAATGTCATATTGATTGAAACTGGCTATTATTTCCGAGTTTGCATATATATAACGGCTACCAAAAAGAAGGACATCAACAATAACATTCACATCAGCATTATCATAAAAAGGCGTATTTGGTAACTGCTAGGTCTCCCATCTCAGAAATGTTCAATGCAATGAAGGTTGCGTAATTGATCTTTATTAATGTAGCATGGGCTTTCAGTTTTTCCTAACGCACATGGTAGGTGCTTCAAGCATTAAACCCTTGAACAAGTCAGTAACAAAAACAGTGGAGTGATTAATGCAAGCATTATTTTAATGCATTTCAAACGTGGTCGCAATTCAATACAAATCTCATCTTTGTCCGTTAAATTCCAATAATTGATTCTATTTCACTCGTTTTCCGAGACATCGAGTATAGCAGCAGCGCTGGATCTAGTTATAATAAGTGCCTTGTGAACATCATTATACCACATCACACGGTACATTAATGTTGTGAATCGCTTAATGCAAACACAAGAAAATTGTAAGACAATTAAAAGGCACACGTCTATTTACTGTCTGCAAATACTGACTGTTAACAAACACAACAGACATGAATGATCAGAGGACAAACGATGCAAGAACATTCAACAGTACGCATAGATATACACAGCTCGCAGAGTTGAGGATGATGCGCTTGTCAATGCCCCTCGTCTCGCTGATAACCTCGTTATCCTGTTTAAGTGTTTGATGGACCCTGGATGAACCGCAACCATCATTAGACAGTATGTCTACGGTACATCCCCTTGGAGAAAAATATTGGAGTTGTAACTAGTTTCAAACCATTACTCTGAGGATAGCCATCGACTTTAACATAGTGTTTACGGTCGTAATGCCATGAATAGCTTTATTTTTATGACAAATTATCAGTCAACAGGTTTATCATTCAATAGATGTCGAGAATAATAATCATAAGGCGTGGTGACAGTTCCATTATTTAAAGACAGCATACAAAATATCATAGAAATGCATCACTTGTGTGCATGAGTGCATCACGATCAGCCCAAGTCATGCCATTCTTATAAAGACGTCACTGAATTAACAGTGTTACAGCAGAACAAAAACAATTACTTGTAAGCAGTCGCTTTTAATTCAACATACCTGTGCAAATAACCCATGAGCAATACAACCTTCTGCCATATCGTTTAGGATTTGAGTATATTATAATATCCCGTATGACATATGATCGGGAACACTACGCACCATACGCCGCACACCATTATTTAAAGGCATAAAATATGTAGAGGAAACTAACTCCTTCTTCAGTGCATTTTCGCCGTACTTGATGCATTACCCAGTGCAGCCAGGGCAATAGACGAGGTTTTCACCTCCGTTCATAAGTTGTGACAAATGTGATGCTGCGTCTTTTGCTTACATAATTTGTACCATCTGTATGCCAGTTGTGTATAGCGGGTAATATGTCGATGTTCATTTGCGGCAAATGACGATATATAATGCCTGTAGTTATTATTCAAGGAACCAAACATGCTTTTCAGTTCCTCAAAATGCAAATTACCTGTTTATTCCCTTGGTAGTCATGAAGTCGAAGTGATGTTAATGGGTATTCGGCTCTCCCAGGCACTACAAGTTAGTTGTTGCGAGGAATGGACCGGTAGTGTTTTTTTCCTTCGGTGATTTATGACAACACCTGCTGGCACGCCTAAATACTGATTGTCGCTAAAGGGTTTGCGAATTGTTGACGCGATGTTCCTTTTTGCTTGTCATACCGATGAAACCAGGGTCGCATTCAAATCTCAGATATTATACACCACGAATAGTAGCTGCTAATAAACACATCATGTAAGTGATGTTATGGTAGCTTAAATGTTTCTTAATTCTTTCGCCTTGTCATATGCACCATGAACAATATAGCGACTGACATTCTCTGTCTGCAGATGTTTGTTATCGCATGTTTCTTGGGTGTCCTTCTGAGTAAACACGATTACGTGAAGCGCCCGAGTGAGTTACTCCATATCATCCGCGTGATAATGCGACATCATACCTACACGCTATAATCACGCGCGACTTTGCACCAAATTATCGATTTGTATGTTGAGCTTCCGTGAAGGAAATTTCACGATTTGTGTTTTGGCTAATGGGGCTGACACTGTTCTTCCCTGTTCCTAAAATTTGTTCGAGAGTCAGCCGAGTCATGTTGACCTCCTATGGACTATAAATTTTCTCTTTATAATAAAATCGCGTAAAAGCAGCCTGTATTAAGGTCCTGTGTCGGGTAAACGTTGCTGCTACTAAAGAACACCATTCAAGAAGGGGCATGTAATGGTATGAGTAGTTATCGCAGATATATAAAGAATCCGTTGAGGACCATACATATAAATTCATTACGACCGAGTCCCTCGTTTAATCGGTATAACGCTTACTCTGAACTTTCTCGATCTGAAATCGCTCACTAACACGTATCCATCGCTAATATAACACATAGTGTCTTCCCTCGTTAGAGCCATGCCTCTTCCTTAACTGGCTAACCAATCATAATCAACCCCATACCTTGTAGGGCTGACCCCCTATACATGGTGTGCAACTATTAATTAACAAGGTTAGGGGTAAACAGCAAAGGTTGCTTAAAACATTGTTATCACTGAGTTAGTCGTTTCTCAGATAAGCAGCTTTGGTAGTGGTACACACACTATATGTTGCGTTCAGTCGTAAGCTAAATCAAATGCATCAATATAAATTAAAAAATCTTGATACTAAAAGATCACTTATGCGGATCAAGTTATAAAAAACAATTTGATAGGGCAGAGTTTCTTTCAATATTAGACTTTAATAATATTATATGCGGTTTTGTTCTTGGTTATGAAACTCTTGCCTCAGGAATTCGCTTCAATGTTTCGTTCTTAATATTAACCAGGGTTATTTGTCAGTTTTTCAGTTTTTGAATCTTGCCGAGGCTGTCTGGCTTTGCATTTGTTATGATATTGCTTCTCTGTTCAAACCGGAGGTGGGGTATTCCCGTGACTTTCTGACCAGGAAGAACACGCAACTGGATTTACGTTCACCAAGCAGATATTGTGGATATAGCACGGCTATCATGTGATATGAGACCAAAACCCAGCTTTTATCAAGTTCTTTTTTACTGAGAGGTGGTTGCCATGCGATAACTGGTTTAATGTTCGCAACTGACACGTGTGATCAGAGGACAACAGCTGCAAGCGTCACAATGAGCACGCATAAGGGAATGACAGCCATAAGATGAATATGATCGCCCTGTAAAGGCCATTAATCTTGTTAATCAACACGTTTTGGGCACTTGCCAAGCTGTTGGTATCCTGTTTGTCAGGTTAGACCACAACCACCACTAAATAATCTTAGAAGCACACCCTTACTTCCATAGAACATATATATGCAATGGAAGCCGTTTAATCATTATGACGTTAACATCAATATTGCGCTGCCTCAGATTTTTATCTGCAATCAACAATAAAAACACAACAGCTAAATCAATAGATATCCCATTGGTATATTGATGATAAACGAACACATAGCATAACATAATATTAGGGGGAAATTGATGCTGTTACTTTGGGAGGGGAATTATTTCTCCAAAGCATTTTCGTCGTTCGTGGAGCTTTCATCCCAAATCATAGCTGAGGCCAAATGTGATTGTGCACCGTTGTGCTTCACTAGTTTGTGACATGTGAGTAAAATGGGTCATATGTCTAAATTATCTTGGTGCAAATAATGATTGTAAGGAGCCATACACGTTGTTCAGTTCATTATGATGACGATTACATTCGTATTTTATCATCTTGTGTCTCATTATACTTCAATTATATATAGTCACTAGATTGGCACTGTTGTCTAAAATATATATAACAGAACGACCGCATGCTGCATATTTCATACCCGTCCCGGAATGAACGCTGGCCATGATGAACCACACTGTCTCGCTAAAGAGCGTCCACGAGCAGGATTCTGTTGTGGTGCAAACTATAAATGTATTCCCGCTTGTCTAGTCCATTCTATCATATAAGATAATACGCATTCAGTCCATTCTATTCTATAAGATAATTTGTATTCAGTCTTTATATCTATATATATATATAATCCTTTTAACTTCAATGAACAATTCTTTGTTTTAAATTATCGCTTGAAATGAAGAACATACAAATTTTGAATGAATATATAAATCAGCAGGACGGACGGATATAAAAAAAATGGCGATTTTACTGGGAAATCCGGGCATGTAAGTCTTCGTCAATTCATTTTTAGTGTTTTTTTTCTCAATATATATCCGTCTGATAGTGTTTTATTTAGGTTAATAAGAACAAATGTAGCACTTAAGCTGGGATTTTGAGACGCAGATCAGCATTCAAAACGTTTGGAGAATCTCACTGAATTGAGATACCGGTTTTCTCGATCTATGATGTGTAAAGTTTTAAGTAATAAATGAAAACATATCGTATCAACGGACTGTTTTTAACAAGGGAATGATTAGCCAGATTGTTTTGTGTTATCAGTTTGCTCATGACGTAAAATCTAACTGTCCCCACGAACGCATCCGCGGGCTCAAGCTGAAGGTTTATTTTGGGATTGTAATAATTCCAGCTCATGCCATACCGCGTGGAATTTCCGGTACACGAGCGAATATAAACAAAGCCTTTCAAAGGCGATCGGTCAGCCATGACCATTTTACACGCTCTGTTTCCATGTGATTATTGCTCGGTCAGTATGATTCCAACGTTTATAGATTTAATATCATTCATGTGATAATGAACGTTATTGTTGCGGGAAGAAATTTCATGTACGACTAATTATGAAATACCCGTAGTTTACAGTGGTTAGCGAGCTTCACCGGGCTGTTCCGCACGTGGGCTCTACGGTTCACACTCACACTAACTGATCACTAACACTATTCCAACGGCGAACAATACCCAGATACCACGTTAATGTTACTAGATGCCTGCAGCTTGGTTAGGCAGATCTACCGATTACCATTGATTTTTGAAAAAAATGTATTTCCTAACGTTCATTTAACCGTATTGACTATTGTCATTGGCCATTTTAGCGAACGGCTTTTGCGCCATCTGTCAGATGTAAACATTGCCTGATCTTGACAGCGGACATGCGCTCCGGTATCACAATAACCCGAACGCTCCAATTCGGTTGTTGAGTAAGGTAGAGGATCCTGATTCCAGGATCATCGATCCCACTCGTCTTCAGACTTTATGCCCTGTAACTCAAAATGTTATATGGTGGACTATGACACTAGCCACCACTAGCCACTAAGATGGCTAGTGTCATAGTACACTATATAACAACTCTGGTGGTACTGCGTTAGTGGGGGTGGGGTTACTCTTTCAAATGTGAATTTTTTTTTTCAAAGGTTGAAGATTGATATTTTGCTTTCGACATCATTGAATTTTTATACTTGCATCAGTAATGTTACCCTTAACCTTCCTTTTACAGTACTTTTATTGGACATGGAAATATTATGTATCAATGTAATACACTAAAACATTAGTTCTTTATTACATTCCAATAAGTTTGATTATATGTTACATGATAGTTCAGTCATGGACAGTGTCAAACTTCTGCCATCAATTAGTCAGGAAGTGATCCTTTAGATTTCAATAGAAGCTTTCAAAAAAAATGTTCATTGCTTGTAATCCGATTCTTTAATAGAACAATCACCTCATTTGAATCTATCAGATGTAGGCTATTAATGCCATGATCATTGGTAAGTTAGTCTTAAAATCTGTGCATCTGGTCTAGTTTTGATGGTGGTATTAAGCATATTTGAAACCCCAAATCACTTGAGGCCTTTTCAGGACAGTGCAGTTCCAAAGATGTAACAAACTGACTGGTTATGCATGACTTGGATGGTCCCTTTGATTAGTTTCCATCCCGGACATGTTGCATGCCACTTATAAGGTAATATTTATGGACCATCAGGCAGGAACCATTAATAGTTATGCTCCTCAGCACAGTTTTTCCCTGTCAATCTGTCTGCTTGTAAACTTTTGGTATCACATTTTTTTAATAAAACAAGCCACTGTTATATTGATTGTCACTTACAAACAAAATATCAGACCTTATTATTGAAAAATAATCTCTTAGCTATGTTAACCAAATAGGGAATACCAGTCTAAAATTAATCATGAACCACTCTTATATTGACCATTACTTACAAAGTAAATATCAGCTCTGCATGACCTTTTGTTCCTGAGAGATTTACATAATGGGGAATAATTCTTGATGGCACATTTTCTTATAATACAAGCAAGCAACTCCTCATTGACCAAATCTTCCTGCATAACCTTTGACCCCTGGATTATTATTGAATAATATCCTGTGCCTATAAACCCAATGGGGTATTAAAAGTTTTGATGTCACAAATTGTTATAAATTAAGCTAGTGATCTCAAATCCTACAAACGTCCTTCTCATGTCAGTATCTCTTTGCTAACTAGAAATCAGATCTGTATGGTCCTTGACCTCAGCCAAAATGTTAGGATTATTATCAATTATACTGGTCAAGTGAAAAATGGGGTTTATCATGTCCTTATATTCTGGCAAACTTTAAATTATAGCTTTATGGCTTTTCACCTCTGACGTGCTAAATTAAAGCCAATTAAAATTTCTTGTTCTAGAAAAAATGTTATTAATAGATCATGGGTGTTTGGGTGAATCATTTCTAAAAAACTTAAATTATTTGGGTTAAATGCTAAAACTACTTGGCGATGGACTATTGTTGCCAGACAAGTGGGTTTGGGGGTTATTGTTCAGCCCTGGTGTATCATTGAATACAAAGTTATGCTATAAAGGCTATGATTAAATGCTGTCATAACTTGTTAATACAAATCGTGCCATGGCGTTCTGTCTTTATTGTAAGGCAGTTAGATTGACTAAGTGTTTCCGATGACATTTTGCCTAGCAGCACTCATGATATGGTATAAACTGATTTACCTACTTTTCTGGGTTTAATATTATGGACCCAGCATCTCAAATGATCATATTGGAGATTCATATCCGCTGTGGTGGTTTATCAGCCCTATTTAGGAAATTTATTTGTTCAAGATGGGCAACAGTATCAGCTGTCCAAACATCACAATTATGCTCATCTATCTCTGCAAGATACCTCCTCATATCAAAGGGAGCATTGTTTTGCTTTAGGGCCGCTAGGCTCTTGCTTCGTGAAAAGAAATATTCTTTAGTCTTATCATTTAATAACATTTGGTGAGAAATGTATAGTTAAAGATAAAAATAGTGAGGAGGTCATGTGGCTTCATCTACATTACTGACAGTAATGTAGATGAAGCCACATGACCTCCTCACTATTCTACATAATGAGTTATTAAGGTCCATGTGCTAAACCACCATGAAAATTTATTTTCTTCTGCATGCATGTATATGGTACAACTTCGTCAATATTGTGGCTTCACCAGTTTTAGTGGCTTAACCAACATTGTGGCTTCACCAATACTGTGGCTTCACCAATAATGTGGCTTCACCAATATTGTGGCTTCATCAATATTGTGGCTTCACCAATAACATAGCTTCTTCCATACTGTGGCTTCACCAATATTTTGGCTTCACCAATGTTGTGGCTTCATCAATGTTATCCCTTCATCAATATTTTGGCTTCACCAATGTTGTGGCTTCACCATTGTTGTAGCTTTACCAATATTTTGGCTTCACCAATGTTGTGGCTTCATCAATGTTATCCCTTCATCCAAATTTTGGCTTCACCAATGTTGTGGCTTCACCAATGTTGTGGCTTTACTTATATTGTGGCTTCACCAATAACGTGGCCTCACCAATACTGTGGCTTCACCAATATTTTGGCTTCACCTATGTTGTGGCTTCACCAATATTGTGGCTTCACCAATTTTGTGACTTTGTCAATGTTGTGGCTTCATCAATGTTGTGGCTTCATCAATGTTGTGGCTTCATCAATGTTGTGGCTTCATCAATGTTTTGGCTTCTCTTGTTTATCATATTTCGTTGAGATATACCAATCACTCGGGCTTAAAAAGACATGTTATGTCTAAATGTAATTTTTGTTAAAACCCTCAGAATGACCAAAATGACCAAAACAATGAGTATTATCTGTATTTGTTGTGTGTGAGTATGGCTTCAACAGTCTGTTTAAGTACAAGTGTTTTTATCAGAATTTCTGTTTACCCAGTATAACTGTTAGGCTCCACCTGGTCCTGATTGATGGTCTTGCAGTTTTGATGTATGCACCTGTGTATAGTGTCTCATTGTTTTACACTTAATCTGCTCTGTATTTATCTGCAATTCATATCACCTCCTCATCACCAGCCCAGCATGACACAGACCTGGGGTTCGTTTTATTACCAGCCAGTCGTTACACTGACCTGGGGTTCTTGTCACCAGCCCAGTATGTCACTGACCTGGGGTTCTCCTAACATGGCATCTTTTTTGTTTGGAGGGGTAGAATTTCTTGAGGCCAGTTAACATCAAAAATGGTCACCAGGACAGGTCAGGACGGGTGACCATTTTAGTTAACTTCCAGCCCTGTTACTGATGACTGAACTAAGCTCTCTGGGCTGTAGACTTATTCTGAACATCTGGCTTTGTCACATAATCATCTCCAGATGAACATCATATATGTATGTCCTCATTTTCACTATATACTGATTTTCAGATGTGCACAATTGTAAATGTGACCTCAGGTTAAGGGTAAAGAGAGCTGGCTTATGTGGATGAGACACCATTTTATCAGTGGTTAAGTGACAGATGGAAGTGCACCATAGCCAACGCAGGGGAGCAGTCAAGCATTGAATTCTAGTATATTTATCAATGCTAAGCTCCAAAGCAACCTTCCTGGTGGTCACTAGTCAATGCCTGTTATCTCGATACCCAGAAAGAGAATGTTAAAGTTGCCATCAGTGGTCAATGAATGAAGGTAACATTAATTATTGATGGGTGAGCGGTTTGTTATTGGTTATATAATTGCAGTTTAAGTGCATATTGATAAGATCAGGCTTACAATGTGTTTTACCAATATTCTATTAGTTTATATTCAAATGTAGATTCAGTTTCTGCCACATGAGAGAGATTAGTTTTTACTTCCCTTACTTAATAACAAGAGATTGATTCATGTGACATGTTGTATTGATGATCAACCTTATCAGGTTGGTAAGAATTAATGTTGTGTAATGTTTTACACTGACTTCCTTTAGTTCTTATGATATAAGACTGATAGGCTGTTTGACAAGTTAACTTTGTGTGTGTAACAGAATGTGCCACTATAGCTGGGACACAGAAGGAGAATCATCTTTTGCTGAATCATGTGGACAAGCTGTTGTATGGATTCACTAATTGTGTCCTAATGGAAACCCACCAAGACTGGACCTCTTGAAAGGTTATTACTGATAGTGCAACATAAGGAGCTGTTGTCGAAGTTCCTGCTGATCATGTTCAAATTTATCTGTAGATATGCTTTGCTTGATTGATAATGATATCCTGATAATTGATTTCCTTATATTGTTAACCCTTATGAGGTCAATACATTCAGTCCATTAAGTCAATTTATTCAGCTGAATCAACTCTGAATGCCTATATTGTGGATACATTTTTTTGTAGTATTTAAGTGACCCTAGATAGGCAAGTGAAGAGCAATCAAAGTTTAATAATCAACAAAACAAATTCATCTTCTGCTTAGTCCTGACAGTAACAAATCCTCTAGCACATTGTCTGCAGATGCTGCTGTTTTTATTTGATTTTGTAACTACATGTTATTATGTGGCAATCCTGAGAGGATTTATATCATTCCCACTGAAAGATGGGATTCAGTTTAATTCTCAAAATAAATCTAATGTAAGGCAAGACGATGCTCTTTCGTGAACAGATAAAACATGTAATAATGAATCAATTGGAGGTCAGTTTGACTTTTGATGAAGCAAATTGTGAATAGATGCATGAACATATGCAGTTGGACACATCATTATATGACATGTACATACTTTGCTTATATATAAACACTTCTTCTTTCGTTTAATTGGAACTAATTTAAGATTATCACCTTGTTGCTTTTGTTGCACCAAATTTAAGCGGATTTTGCAACTTTGGCCATGTGCGTCAAGACTGTCGCCATGTCGCACGGAGATAAATAGTGACAGCTGTTTGGACTCTTCCGATTTAAGGGACGAGAGATGTTGTCCAACATCGTTGACAGACAGATTACAGTGTTCAGAGTGGTTAAATAACATTAATCCGCCCAGAGCAATCGATATGTATTATAGTTACAGCAATAACTTCAATGATAGCAGTTTAATTATCCATGAATCAGAATATAATTAGGTTAAAATATATGACCTACGTGCATTTTTGACTTGGAATCGTCCGTGCTCCAATATTAGAGACGACAATCTTCAGAATGTTAAGTATCACTAATTCTTGTTAAAACTCGCAGTACCTAAGTATAAACTTGTATCCAAATTAATAACGGGTACGTTGAAGAACTCCCTTCCTTAAAATAGGCGACTTTAATGCACATTTACTCCGTTCTCCACCTGCCGCTCGGCAAGGTTCGGAACTTTTCGGAGCAAGACATTGCGTCAGCATTTCGTGGAATCGCGCCGATAATTTAACTTCACTTTTTTCTTCATGGCTCGTTGAATATTGTGAATGTACAGATCGAATTATGTATAAACAATGAGAAATCGACAAAAGTTTCTTACTGTTCCCGAAAGACCTAAAAACGCGCAATACTTTGTGTAAGCTTGTTTGTAGGAATTTAATTTAAGTCGTTTATGGTTTCATAGACCTTCTACGCTTTGTAACCCAAGGTTGTATAAACGATGGTCTGTCAGTAGTAGGTTGGTTGGGATAATAATGGTTGGTAATAACGGAAGGCAAAAAGGGCTGGTCGGCTCATTTGTTTATTTTAATCGCCATATATGGATATATAAAATGGCCATAATGGTTGGTTATATAAAATGGCCAAATGGTTGGTTTTATAGAAAAGTTCCAAAATGGTTGTTTTTTTGCATGACAAAACTATCACACGCCTATTTTGGTACAACCATTTTGGCCTATAATTTTCATAATCTTCTAAAATAAGTTTTGAATGAAGATATAAACTGAAAGCTGTACAAGGCAGATGTATAACGTTTTGCATCCACGGATATCACATAATTTGAGCTTCAAAAAGCGAAATAATCGAATGAACCAAAATGGTCGGTTTTGTCGATATTGTCCAAAATGGTTGCAATGTGTAATATATATATATATATATATATATATATATATATATATATATATATATATATATATATATATATATAGATATATATATATATATATATATATATATATATATATATATATATATATATATATATATATATATATATATATATATATATATATATATATATATATATATATATATATATATATATATATAACAGTCGTAGACTCCGACAATTCGTGGATTTGCTATCATTAATTAATAATTATTGATTCGGCATATTGTAATTAGTATAATGAAAAAGTTTAATACGATTAAAAATCTTTTTGTCACTTTTTATTCCTAGTATGTAATTTTTGTCTTCTAAAGGTCGTACAAGACGGTAAAAATATATTAATTTATAGGTACCGATTCTACCTTTTGCGTTCATATATATTTGCGTATTTTTGTGATGTACCAATATCTTTTGTTGCAGAGGTGATTATAATGAAACACTGGAAGCGTTTCACAATCTTATTAATTGTTGTAGATAGATGAATATGAAAAAAAAAATTTTTCCGCAATAATAATTTAAATTCAATCAAATTTTTTAATACTTCAAACACACATAATCAACACTCATATTTAAGTATTATTTCGACCATTTGGGACAATACATCTATGGTTGCAGAGGAAATTGAGGTTTTCGGGTTTAGCAACAAATGGTTGTTAAAATTCCATTTCGCTATGATATTCACAATCCAAAGAAACCTCTTGAAAGATTATCTTTGTAAGTTACTACGACTAAGCAATCATATTAAAATGGTCAAACCAAAATATTTCTAATATTTTGAGGGAAAATGTGCATTGTAGTTATATGGACATAGTAGTATATCCTTCCGTGGACCCAAGTCTATCAAACGTTGGCGGTTTGTCTACTAACGGTCGCATTGGTGCTAATATGCATATATTATATATATATATATAGATAGATATATATATATATATAGAGATATATATATAGAGATATATATATATATATATAGATATATAGATATAAGATATATATAGATATACACAAATATATATATATATATATATATATAGAGTATGTATATATAGAGAGGTACATATATAAATATATATATTCTTTTCTATATATATATACTTATATTTATATACATATATATATAAATATATATCTTTATTTATTAATGTAAAGGAGAGAGATATATATTTATCTATATATATATATAAATATATATATTGAGATATATATATATATAAATAATAGATATATACATCTATAATATTGAAATATATAAATATATATATATATATATATATATATATATATATATATATCTGATCTATCTATATATATATATATATATCTATATATATATATATATATATATATATATATATATATATAACTTAACGAACGAAGCAACTACATCGTCTTGCCTTTTCAGGATCTCTAACTTATCAGTGTAACACTGGTTGCAAGATATATTTAGATCGAGCCAAAAATATGGCCAAGTCAGCTCATTAAATCAGCCAAATGTCTTTGAAACCAAGTATGCGGAATACGTTGACTTACCTGGTTCAACTTTTTCCAAACAGTCGCATAACATTATTAACAGTCGTTCCTGCCACAGCTGACTATGAAGCTCTATGAAATGATTATTACCTTGACAATGACCAACGAATGCATTAACTTCCAAGTAGTCATGTGTATTATGTATAAAGATGGATTTTTGAGCAAACGAGTTGTCGCGAAAAACGTAAAGCTTGAGGTTTGCAGGCTCTGCAGGTCATGGATGTTGTTCTCAACGTAGTTTGCGATTACCGGATTTGTGAGTATAAGAATGTGAGTGTAAGTTTTGTCTCTATGCTTAAAACGAAAAATGGGGCCGGGCATAAGTTTTGGGCTCTGATTGGTCACAATCACTGCCAATTTATCTTGTGTTTGCATTTCAATTGAACTATAGACTGATTGCATACCATCAGTAATCATTGGAAGACATTTGCTTTTCAAAGACGCCAAATTCCCTAAAATGTTGGCAGGTATGAATAATAACAAAAAAGAAGAAATTAGCGGAATTGAGTTAAATTGTGTTTCATATACAAAGACAAAATATACACTGTGCAACGTACAAAACCACTGTATATACAAACTCATTAAAGTCGTGAACACTTACATGCACTTATCAGCGGAACAGCTACAGCAGATGTGAAGCTATTAGCCGCTCTTTCCTCATTGAACAAAGCAAAGAGGTTGCCCTGTGTTAGACTTTGCTTCTTTGTGAAGAAAGCAAATCAATTAATTTAAATCGAGGCTGGTTCATTCAGCTCTGGAATTTAATCTCCGGATAACAGTAAACAGATTCGTTTTTCGTTCATGGATTGGTGATGCTGCAGTGTTTTTACTGATATAGGCGGTTGAATATGTTGGTGGGTTGTCATTTCTGCCTGCTTCTCATCCTCCTACCAACCCATCTACCTACCTACATATATACCTACCTACCTACCAACCTATCTACCTACCAACCTTTATAGCTGCCTACTCTACCCTACCCTATCTTACTCTACCATACTCTACCTTACCCTACCCTAGAAGGTACCCAAGCGCCTCAACCGTATGCCATCCCACACTCTATAGGGAACTTACGACCACCATCGTGTGCCACGCATGAGGCGGCTATGATGCGTTGGCAATGAGAGAAGTAAAGCTGTCTAGGACCGGTCAAAAAAATGGAAATATGTACTGATAATGTTAAAACTCAACGTTATAGCACATAAGTGATTCACACGTGAGTCAGGTATGAAGCTCAAAACCTGGGTACGAGTTGGTTTGGTGGCGAGTTGGTTCGGGTACGAGTTGATGCTAACTCCTAACAGTCATACATTTTACACAATTCATCATGTATTGCTCAGTTATTGCACTTCGATATACCCCTTTAATCAAAGTTATAGTTCACTCATGACTACAAAACGACGAGATATACGCAAGTTATATCTGTTCTATCCACATTCTCTTTTTAAGTCGCAGAAATATACATATATATACATTTGTAGATGATGCCTGGCACGAAAGAGTTATCAACATGGCCAGGTCATAAGAGAACTGTCTTTCGTCGGAAAAATGTATCAGTTTCTGTAGGGATAAGTTATATTGCGAAGCGCTCAGAAGCATACTTATGACAAACGTAGATTCAATATATAACAACAATCGATTAGATCAGTTCCGTTGTGAATTGTTTGCACAACATATTCATACCGAGTTGTATATGTTCTGCAAATACGCTTGCGTGTATTTTAAATGAATGAGAATATAGGAGATCGGTTACGGTGCAAATAATGTGTGTGAAATACTTGCAAGTCGTCCTAGATGCACTGGGTTATATATTAATGACGGGAAATAGCTTTGCGGAAGCATTCTGTCACGATGATATACGTTCCTTGCATAATATACGCAGCGGTAGCTGACAGCCAATTTGTCAACTTAATTTCCAAGGCCAAAAGGTATATACAGCATCAGATTACTGTACTGATTGCAGGATGAAAGAGAGCATTAAAGGATGACCGTCGATTACAACCAATGCCATAGCGTAAAACAGCAGTTATGCACCTAACTTGCTAACATCGGAGACTACTTACAATCGGACCGATTACGATTAGGCATGAAACGACGCTACCTGGCTTACGTCACATAGCGATAATAGCAGTATATCGTTGCTCCATTCTCTTTATTGTTGTCATTTTACAGATAACGACGCAGACCGCGAAAGCTAGAAATGAAAAAGTATTACTCCGTTCTCGCAGTAGTATGTATTGCCATACTCAGATTCATCTCCATTATAGAAATATTTAAGCGGAATGGTGACGTCAAAACATGATTCAAACGTAAATGAATAAAACACAGCATGGACGTAATTATGAATGGATTTGTGTTTGTTTGTGAACATGCAATTTTACATTTCCTCAATATAAGAATCGATACTCGATTGATATATAACGTTGTGACAAAAACAACCTTTCTTTACACACGCATTATGTGACACGCTATTGTTTACGCCATAAATCAGCTATCATTAAGCCGCTGCATTTCTAAAGTAAATCGATACAACAGACCATACAATCGATCTCCTTGGGCAGCGTACGACAACTTGACTACACGACCCTTTCAAACGTACAACATTACGAATTGAGTAAAAATTGCATTTCAATCACTAGAAATAAATAGCTACATATGATATTATATAGTATTACTAACTCCTAACCGTAGTTTAAGTGAGACAAGGATGTTTTCTCTTTGTCTCTTTGGAACGATTCACCCATCCACGAACTTCATAATCGCAGCAGGTGTGTCGATTGAGGTCGTTACATATGAAGGAAAAGGGGCTAACTTGTAATATCCCATAGGCATCGACATCACAGTAAGTCCAGCATAAATCGAATCCATATAACGTTATGCCGTTGATCTTAGTTAACATTGCGAAAAGGAGGTGAATAGGCAACTGCATGCTTGCTATTCGAACCACTAATGAGGCAGTATAGCCAACAAGATTAGCATTCTGGATTGGATTGGGTTCTCGTTAAGTCTTATGTCAAAAACATCTTCCATGTCTTGCTCCCTTATATCAGCTGGTTGCTCTCATATAAGATTGTCACAGTATGCGATATTGACCCCATATATGCCAACGACCTTTCAACGGCAGAATGGACGTTTGATTACTTACGTTTTTGAATAGACTATACTTAGCTTTTTAGCCATTCATTTATGAAATCAATAAATGTTACACACTAATAGTTGTTGACGCCAACATGCATATTCAAGTCCTGGTGCTATGCAATATGTGATGTATCGACCACCAATGGACACACATGCTGCTAGCAAATGACTTATTCAGCAATTTTCATGAGTTCCGATTGCAACTCCTGTCGGGGAGTTTCTTTTACCTTGCGTTGTGTAGTAATTGCAGGCATGGTGACCAGATATCGGGTGAATACAGATGTTCTTGCAGAATACTCTCCAGACGACTGGAGATGAACAGTTGCCAACATTTTGGAACGTTATTCTATGGTAATCTCTGTGTTTGAGAACTGCTTCAAATGTGCTCATTGCGACTTGACAGCGTACAGTTGAACTTAAGAGAAATTCGACGTCTTTGACGTCTATATATAATATATATATATATATATATATATATATATATATATATATATATATATATATATATATATATATATATATATATATATATATATATATATATATATATATATATATATATATTAGCACGAACGCGGAGATACAGCCAAACTTTCGTTGACTTGGGTCCACGAAAAGATATACCAGTATGTCTACATTAAGTCAACGCACATTTTCTTTCAAAATCATTGAAAATATTTTGCTTTGACCATTTGAATATGATGGTCTAGTCTTAGTAACGTACAAAGATAATCTTTCACGAGTGATTTATATCGATTTTGAATATAATAGAGAAATTCAGTTTTAACAACTAACCATTCGTAGACATAACCCTCAAACCTCAATATCTTCCATACAACCATATATACTTCGATCCAAATTTTCGAAATAATGTTTAATCATGTGTGTTGTATATGTTTATATGAAAAAATAATATATTTGATTTATTTTGTAATTTCTTTAGCGAAAACTTTCTTCTTTCCTTATTCATCTATCGACAACATTAAATTAGATCGCGAAATGCAACTAATGGTTCATAAGTACCACATTTACAACCAATATTATTGGTCTAATCCATGATGACTGAAAATGATTCCAAAATTTCAGTATTCCGCAAATATTCGAAAATATATATGGGCACGAAAGGTTGGATTTATACATATAAATTAGGGTCTTGACCTTTCATGGACGACCATTCGAGGATCAAAAGTATACACCAGAAATAAATAGTGACAAAAAGATTTTTATTCGCATAAAACTATTTTTTTGTATCAATTCAAATATGCCGCATAAACAATAGGTGATTAGTGATAGCAAAGACGTACTATAAGAAAATTTTCACGTATGGTTGGAGTCAA
>CM067351.1:52680423-52682923 GCA_034190875.2 Urechis unicinctus | reverse complement strand
CGGGATGGATGAAGGTAAACGCATCACGACGAATTGAATACTCTCTTCTGTGTTATCGCCCCTGGCGCTATATCGGTAGCAGAAACATTGGAGTTGTGATGAACGTGTACGCTATATGTCATAACGTTAGCCGTGTTTATTTGTCAAATACCAAGCTCCATATTGTCTAGCAGGCAGACATTGGGATTATTTTTTAAGCTTTATAGTGTAAAGCGTTGATTGTGGACAGCGGTGTAAACTACAAATTATCTGGAGTATGACGTTCCTCTGACGTCCTAAAGGTTGTGATGTTATAGCTAAATTATTTGCATGCAATGGGCGTGTCACACAAAGAAATATTTCTTGGTCACAATTCTTTTATTCATTTAGATTTCCATTCATGGTACTTCAAAGTTGTACATGACTGAGTCACAAACAAACGCAAAGCCACAGCTAATTATATCCATGTTTTTGATTATCCATTAAAATTTAAATCTCTTCTTTAACCTCACCAATCATCATAAATATTTGAATCGTGGATAAGCGACTAAAAATTTTATTACATATTAGTGCGAGGTCGGAGTGAAACTTGTTCGTCCGTTATTTGCGCGGTAAGCGTAATTTCACGTGTGATCATCAGAGTGCAGAAAATGTGGGAAGGACAACTACTACTGCGGTTAGGCGACGTTAGCTAGCTAGCGTCAATTCATGTTGCGCCCTCGCAGGTGGTGCGTTAGTCAATAGTCTTACATATTAGCTAGTCTGTTGACAAAACTGCTGCTTGTGGTTTTGGCATGGCCGGTAATATACAAAGATCCTTTAATGCTCTCTTTTATCCTCCAATCAGTGATATAATCTGATGATGATAACATTCTTTGGCCATGGAAGTCAGGATGGCAAATTAGCTGTCACCTACCGTTGCATATATTATGCAAGAGAAGTACATAATCTTGATAGAATGCTTCCACAAAGCTCTTTCTTGTTAGCAACATAGAACCCACGCTGACGTATTATCAGTGCATCTTGCACGACTTGCAAGTATATCATACAGATAACCTGCACCGTTACTGACCCCGCAGAATGTGGTACATATGTCACATAAGCCGGCTTATTATCAGCACATCTATGACAATTCGATATGAATATATGTTGCTACGTAATTGAACTAATAAAATGCTGATGTATGTTGAATAAAAGCTTGTTATTAGTATGTGAATGCTCACATATAACTTATCCGTATAGATGATGATGATATATTCTTAAGTAGAAGTAGAGTTATTTAATGGTGGTATAATTAGTCATGTTGATGTCTCGGACGTGCTCATATCATTATCATACGTTTATCGCTATGTATATTTCAAAGTGCGAACTATAATTTGGATTACAGGAGCGATCTAATATTCATGGTTTTTATCTGACTGCAGTCATTCAACAATACAGATAAATCGTCCGGGACAAGTAAGCGGCGTTCGCACAGGGGTAGATAAGAAATACTCAGCATGTCGTGGTTTAAGACAGTTAAGTCTCTTTAGAATACATCAGATATCGGGGCCAGTCTAATGACCAGTCATAATTGTCATAGGATGAGTCAGTAAGTGACGAAACATGCATCATTAGGAACTTCACAGTTCAACATGGACAAGCATCAAGAACAGAACAAAACCGAACAAATCATTCTGGATCATGCTGAGAACGATTCTTGAAAGTGTTTGAGGTGGTGAATGTGAGCCGATAATGATATGTAGCAAATGTATATTCCATGTCATTTATTTATTCCACTTGGTGAAGCAAACATAATAAATGATCTAAGCCGAGTATGTATGCTTATATATGCAAATTGTCGACTAAAAACATGATGCATCATCAACCGTGACCATGCTGATGAGGATGATGTTAGATCTTTTGGGTACATACCAATGTCGGAACGTGCAAATGTTTATGCTAGTGAATTAGCATTGTATGATGTAATTAGCGTGGTCTAGAGGTTAGATTTGGGTTGTGGCAATAGTTGTACCAATGAATAAAACAGTTACAAGTAAGCCTGGCTTCTATAGCGGTAGAAATAACTTATCTTACGGACATTCAAAATATAAAATCAGCGATGATTCGCCACATTACACACATGTTGTAACATCAATCCAGACATGCCCGATATGGTGCGTTATATATGATGTTCATTTTCGCTTTATTCATCGTATGCTAGAATGATTGGATGGACATGCTTCAGCCGCATGCAAAGACTTCACTCATCTGAGTGAGTAGCACATTTCCATTCCACTTTAAATGGCTTATGTTTCATGTACTCGAACTCGTGCATATGTTAATTGGGTTGCTCGATTTTCAAACGATAATAATTACAGTTAGACGTAACAGCTTAGTGAGCCATAGATATTTTAACGACCGATATAATTATTGAATGGAGTATTTCGAGACGCGAAACCTGGGGCCCTTAACTTTTAAAGCCTTTGCACATTAGACAGGTGCTATCTTCTAATAGTGTGATAACAAGGGCATCAGTCTT
>CM067351.1:52625423-52675423 GCA_034190875.2 Urechis unicinctus | reverse complement strand
TTTCTTGGGCGGGGCTACTTTCGAACTCTATTGTAGTAGACATTGGTGGGAGGGCCAGTACCCCATTGGGATTGCTAGTAGGGGGCCTTGGGGGGCCTTGTTTGGCTGGTAGAGGCTTTTTGGATTGCTACTCTTGGATTCCTCTATAGAGCTTGCTGGCCCTTCTATAGTCTATATTTTCGATAGCCTAGTGTCTGCACGTAGGTCTTGCACTGCTTCGTCGGAGAGGTTTTCTGCAGATGGCATAGTATTGGTACCAACTATAGCTCCAAAAAGTCTTCCATCCCACGCATATCCACACGCACACCCACGCCTATCTATTCTTCCCAACCCAGCCCACCAAGTTAAGGTATTGCTTTGCATTGCCAAGAAATACAGCAATTGCCTACCCATGAACCCGAGCCAGCCCAGTACAGTGCTATACCAAACCAGCCCACCCGGTTTAGTGTCATACTAAGCCACAACAATACTACAACAATGCTTCGACATTACTACAACAATTCTAAAACAATACTACAACAATGCTATAACAATACTACTACAATACTACGACAACACTATACCACACTCCTACCATATAGACAAAAAGATTTACATAGCCCTATCCATAGGAGATATTTGTTGCGCAGGAGGAAGTCTACCAAAATTTAATCGAGATTTATTTGTGGCAGCTGACGACGAAAAGAAAATGAATACCACTGCAATCCCACCAGTAGGTACCTCAGCGTCTGGCGGCTCTGGAAACAAAATTGCTGGGCATGTGTCGAAAGAGAATGCGAAAAGAAATGCATGGATGAGTGTGTGGCCCAATCTACATTGTGCAGTACGAGGATAGCTATGTGCCGTGTGCGGCAAACGGATATTGTTTTGCTCCTGGAGCTCCGACGTATCTGCTAGCTATACAGTGCGGGATTGCTTTGCGCATCCCGGGATGGAATGGCGAAGGATCGGTACTGGATGTGTATTGCTTCGTGTGCCCAGGGAATTGCTGTCCAAGTGTATTGCTGGAGTATTGCTTTTTCGCGGCAAAATAGATTGTATTCGCGGCTGGTGCAAACAGCTAGTGCACCCAAACTATTGCAGGCAGCCTGGATTTGTTCTTTGTCGGAGTAGTGCAGAGAGCACCGCATTTGCACACTATTTGGCCCTGTATTGTTTTTTTAGCAGTTCCGATAACCACTCTACCTATTTTGCCTGAAAGTGTTCATATGCTGCAAACTCGGCACTATCCAGCGACAGAAATAGTACCGTAAATTTAACCCTCGAAATATTGTCTTGGCAAAATGGGTGTATTTGTATACCTCCTCGCACATTGCTGTTGTGTGAACCAATAATGGGCTTTGTGGACTTTTGTTTCTACCAGATTTGTGGGTACAATCAGATATTCGCAATTGTGTCTAGGTTGATTGCTTTTTCTGCCGATGCTCTCATATTTTCTTGCATTGCGGTCGTGGGGACGTGTAGTACAGATATCGGGTTCCATGCTTATAGGTGGTTTGTTTGCTCCATTTGGCCGGAATGTATTTTCTTGTTCGATTTACAGCGAGAATGGCTTCTTCGTGCCTATCCAGTGCAGGTCTCTGCCAACTTTGTCCTTGCATGTTTCGAATTTTTCTTTGCATTCCTCGAGTATTTTCCCCGGCGCTTTGGTGAGCCATACCAGATATATATCTTCGGAATCTTACTTCGCCGCTAGCACTATCCTGGCCGATCCCCACCCCCCCCCCCCCCGGCAGCGATATCCGAGTAAAATACTGGCATATCGCATGGTTAAGTGGCGAAGAGACATCCGATTACCAGAGACAGTCAATTCTAAGGTCGTTGAAAGAAATAATAGATGTTAAAGAAAATTACTGTTATTTCGACAATTTCATCAATAGCACCAAAACAGAAATCAAGTAAAATGGTCTTACACTGTAAATGATTGCTAACCACCTTGCGTGTAATTATTTGGGCGGTAACGCATAGTTTTTGTAGGAGGTACGGAGGTTTGTAGTTTGATTCACACGATTGGATAAATGAAGTTCACATTTACCTCTTTGAAATCAAGCGGAACACTATCGAACCATCGAGTCATATTGATGCCCTTGTCACGTAATTGTCTTTAATGCACTCCATCATATAACTATTGTTTAGTTTGATACGTCTTTTTGCAATCAAGGCTATCAAAAATGTGTTTTTTAATGCGCCGGAGACCTATGTGACGCAGGCGATTGCGCTCGCATCAACACAACCAATGGCATGCTCACAAATGGCTACTAACACAACTAGAGGAATAAATCGTTCAGAGTACACGAGGTGCAATCGTGGTAATTATTTCTCGTTAATTGATCGAACACGCGACTTAAGCGAAGAGTGAAATAATTACAATTTGAAAATAACAAAGCTATCTATTGGGATGAAATGCACATTACGCAATGGCTTCTAATGCGAGGTTCATGGGAATGTTATTCAGTGAGTGGTTTGTTCACGCAACGTGCTCTTGAATCTGGCGATTTGAACGGAAAATAGCTGTCAATTAATTACCATGATTTATGGGACCTTTAGACCAATCAACTCCGATATTGTGTGCAGCATTTTTATTTGTGGATATATTCAAATAGCGATGAATAACATTGTACATGTCAATCGTCGAGTCTGAGTTTTTATTGGGTAATTTGCAGACTTTGTTCCGTCATAAACGATAAAACCGAAACATATCTGGGTTTACATGAATATAATTCATTTAGTCGTTTTGATAATAGTGAATCATTAATAAGGACCGTCACCCAATAATGTTGCGTGATGTATCAGATCAGACTTTGTGCTCTCCATCTACAGCTTTGTACACAGGAAGCACGTTGGTTGTACATGTTTAAGCTGTGTATGGATATTGCTTGCACCTGATCGCCGCGGAATGTATTACATTAACTGCTACCATGCGATTCCCCAATACCGGGTTTTCGGGCGATATTTAATATTTGCCAGACAACCAAAACCTTGAACTGTAGTGTGACCAGTGGTAAATATTTGGAGCTGCATTGTTGCTTATTGTCTTCAATAATATCACAGTCAACAAAATCAGCTGGAAATCGTTATGATTGCTAAACATGTTTGTGATGTCAATGAATAGAGATCATTGACATATGACACTGACAAACTTCTTTAGTTTAATCGAAATGCTTAACAATGTACTAGTCAAACAATTCATACAGCTTTTACGCTACAGAGACATGTTGCTCTTGTCCGTTGAATTGGAATTAACATCCTCTGCAATCAGCTCAATCCGCATCCGGTCCTAGGTCAATTGGCTCACAGTCGCTTATCACGGTGTTCACAGGCCTCGGGCATAATGATCGTGACACAAAGCTAACTACATTTGCTCATACCTTTGCTTCCTGTAGCAATATTTAATTAATATAGGACTTCGGAGAAGGCATATTCTGCGCGGAAAATCCTAGAAGCAATATCAAATTTGACATTTTTCAGGAAGCTTGCTGTTTCCCTGTGTGACTGCGTAGTTTATGTTGCGTTGCTGGTCCTGTTGTCACGGAAATTCACTTTCACGTTTGTAAGCGTGATACATTTATGTTGATTTTAGAACAACCATCACAAGCTTTTGGCAGCCTCATATTAGACTGGAATACATTTATGTCCTCGCCAAGGTTATATCAAGGAATAACTCGATCGCCTGCCTAATGAGCAGATTATTGTTATAATAACAACTAACTTCTCAGTATGCTGTTACTAAAGGTTCGAGGTAATAGACTCAAGTGAACAAACAGGTCTCGAAATGTGCAAGATGGAACATATATTAATTACTTGTGATGTTACATTGTCACTGAAAACTTACTTGATTTGCAGCATGCTGCATTGCAATCTCCATTTTGTGCAGTCAGTTATCGCTGTGTATAACGCTCTAGCGGCCGATATCATCTCGAAACTAGTGAAATCTTGTGTATCTGCATATTTATCAAGTTAACAACGGAATTTTCAATAGTGTTTACGGAACGAGTCGATGAAATTATGTAACCTGTCCTCTCCTTATTGTTTTATAAATGTTGATATCGATTAAGAATAAAATTTGTTGTTGTTATATAAGTAATGTCCGTAAACGGTACCACATATATGTTTGCAGTCACCTTATAGACGGTATACGGTAACGCAGCGTAGCATATTAGCGTCTCACAATATGCTATAAAAACATATGAGTAGACTTATATATTAAGCTTTGGCATAGATTATATCATACCTACCTCATTTTGAAGTAACATTTCAAAATTACGGTATACAAATTTCATAATGGTGTCCAGATGGTAGCGATGAGGCTTGAGATACATATACTTTTCATTGCTTAAAGCGCATACAGGCCCATGCTACGTCAATGCAGTTGTAACATGCGGCGGCTTAGTGATAATAACTATTCCTTCATTACCTAGTTTATATCCGCCATACTGCAATGATTATGTCACTGATTGAGTGTATGCTATGCATCATCAGCATTATGTATTTTTGACTGCATTTCTGCTACCTACACATAATATAGGTGATATTTCTGTGTTTAAGTTATTTCGCTTTGTTTACATTATGGAATTAATGCCAAAATGCTCAAGCGATGGATTGCATCGATTGCTTTAGCTTTACCCACTAAGAACTACCCTCTCAATTATTTCGTGATCGACATTATACACCCAGAAGTGGTCTCCGTAGGCAACGTACAGCTAGTGCTGGCTTCCTCGCTGAGGAATTATTAATTTAATTGCTTGTCACATTAAATAAGGCTCATGGGGGCTTGAATCCGAATGAGGTTGTGATATAAGTTAAATAGCTTTTATAATAGATCAATCCCGTGAAATTTGCTTCATGAATCACATGATGTAGGGCCGACTGCTACTGAAACAAACATAGACACATTCGAAATTGAATGACCATGTATTGAATAGTACATTTCCGATATCAGATATTAATTTTTCTAACACGCATGTATCAAACAATCGGCTGATGCGTTGCACTGTTGAGAAAAATCATTAGTCCCATAAGAGTAAATGTAGCCTGCTTCTGCAGGACGAAATTTAAACTTTCCTCTGATCCGACTTTATGTGGGTGTAGTTAATTTCCCAATTGTACGCCATTGTTCTATTTAATATGTCTGAATTATAATTTCACGTGTGGATATTGAGCAAAATTATAGCACTTCGTACCATTCGGAAAACCACTGCAATATTACGGATTGTTTCAATCGGAGTGTTTTCGGCTACATTCTCTCTTGTGTTTCGAAAGACATATTATGTGCAAAGTAAAGCAAACGCAGTTTCGAGAAATCCCATATGAGCATTTATCGGCATAATAATAATATATGAAATATGCAAAATGTAAGCGAATGACATTTTACCTCACCGATACCGTGATGGATTCCAATATGTGGGACGTATTTGCTCAGTATTCAATTCGAGGAAGCGACGTGATTGGTATGTAATAATACAGCCGTGTGCTTGCCGTAGTGAAGCATCAATGATTTATCTATAAATATGGCATGCGCAAGGCTTAGTTATCATTTTATACGTCTAATTAGCCGTCAAAATGTACTACATTCATATGTCGCTTAGAGGTATGTTTCCTGTGCTTAATTATGGTGAATATGCAAACATTTATATTGCGTCTTTTGTAACCGATCACGAAGTTGTAAAAACACTAAAGTATATATAATCGCATAAATGTGCAATATTTTCCCTTATTCTTAATTTTGCTTATTCGACCGAATATGCTTTCAAATGATCTACAACGCGCACTGAAATTGCTACTTGTGTTGAGCACTGATGGAAAAATTGGTGGGTATTCAATCATTCTGGCATTGCAATACATATTCTCGGTCATAATCCAACACAGTGTTTTTACTTTAATTATAATCATATAAATTTCTGAAATTCAATAACATTGAGCACTGAACGCCCGCTGGGTAAACAGCCATACCCATTGTAGCAAAAATACATTGCATCCTACATATGGATATTTAAGATTCTTTGATTCCATAAATGAGCGGTAAGCATCCATCCAGTTGAATATAGAATAATAATATCCTACGCGTCTAACCATCGAACCTTTTTACTTCAGTGACATGCACAGTAAGCATCAGCTGTACGATTAGTTCAACTGTCGTTTCATATATAAGTAATGTCCGTAAACGGTACCACATATATGTTTGCAGTCACCTTATAGATGGTATACGGTAACGCAGCGTAGCATATTAGCATCTTACAATATGCTATAAAAACATATGAGTAGACTTATATATTAAACTTTGGCATAGATTATATCATACCTACATCATTTTGAAGTAACACTTCAAAATTATGGTATACAAATTTCATAGTGGTGTCCAGATGGTAGCGATGAGGCTTTAGATACATATACTTTTCATTGCTTAAAGCGCATACAGGCCCATGCTACGTCAATGCAGTTGTAACATGCGGCGGCTTAGTGATCATAACTATTCCTTCATTACCTAGTTTATATCCGCCATACTGCTATGATTATGTCACTGATTGAGTTTATGCTATGCATCATCAGCATTATGTATTTTGACTGCATTTCTGCTACCTACACATTAATAGGTGATATTTCTGTGTTTAAGTTATTTCGTTCTTTTTTACATTATGGAATTAATGCCAAAATGCTCAAGCGATGGATTGCATCGATTGCTTTAGCTTTACCCACTAAGAACTACCCTCTCAATTATTTCGTGATCGACATTATACACCCAGAAGTGGTCTCCGTAGGCAACGTACAGCTAGTGCTGGCTTCCTCGCTGAGGAATTATTAATTTAATTGCTTGTCACATTAAATAAGGCTCATGGGGGCTTGAATCCGAATGAGGTTGTGATATTAAGTTAAATAGCTTTTATAATAGATCAATCCCGTGAAATTGGCTTCATGAATCACATGATGTAGGGCTGACTGCTACTGAAACAAACATAGACACATTCGAAATTGAATGACCATGTATTGAATAGTACATTTCCGATATCAGATATTAATTTTCTAACACGCATGTATCAAAACAATCGGCTGATGCGTTGCACTGTTGAGAAAAATCATTAGTCCCATAAGAATAAATGTAGCCTGCCTCTGCAGGACGAATTTAAACTTTCCTCTGATCCGACTTTATGTGGGTGTAGTTAATTTCCCAATTGTCCGCCATTGTCCTATTTAATATGTCTGAATTATAATTTCACGTGTGGATATTGAGCAAAATTATAGCACTTCGTACCATTCGGAAAACCACTGCAATATTACGGATTGTTTCAATCGGAGTGTTTTCGGCTACATTCTCTCGTGTTTCGAAAGACATATTATGTGCAAATAAAGCAAACGCAGTTCCGAGAAATCCCATATGAGCATTTATCGGCATAATAATAATATATGGAATATGCAAAATGTAAGCGAATGACATTTTACCTCACCCATACCGTGATGGATTCCAATATGTGGGGCGTATTTGCTCAGTATTGAATTCGAGGAGGCGACGTGATTGGTATGTAATAATACAGCCGTGCGCTTGCCGTAGTGAAGCATCAATGATTTATCTCTAAATATGGCATGCGCAAGGCTTAGTTATCATTTTATACGTCTAATTAGCCGTCAAAATGTACTACATTCATATGTCACTTAGGGGTATGTTTCCTGTGCTTAATTTTGGTGAATATGCAAACATTTATATTGCGTCTTTTGTAACCGATCACACGAAGTTGTAAAAACACTGAAGTATATATAATCGCATAAATGTGCAATATTTTCCCTTATTCTTAATTTTGCTTATTCGACCGAATATGCTTTCAAATGATCTACAACGCGCACTGAAATTGCTACTTGTGTTGAGCACTGATGGAAAAATTGGTGGGTATTCAATCATTCTGGCATTGCATTACATATTCTCGGTCATAATCCAACACAGTGTTTTTACTTTAATTATAATCATATAAATTTCTGAAATTCAATAACATTGAGCACTGAACGCCCGCTGGGTAAACAGCCATACCCATTGTAGCAAAAATACATTGCATCCTACATATGGATATTTAAGATTCTTTGATTCTATAAATGAGCGGTAAGCATCCATCCAGTTGAATATAGAGAATAATATATCCTACGCGTCTAACCATCGAACCTTTTTACTTCAGTGACATGCACAGTAAGCATCAGCTGTACGATTAGTTCAACTGTCGTTTCATATACCGCTTGCGGCATGCTAATTTCATTACTATAAATACAAATGCTTGTTCAGTTGCATTTGTCATGCTAGCCAACTTACCAATCCTTAAGATCTGTATACATTTATATATATGTATATATATATATATATATATATATATATATATATATATATATATGTATATATATATAAATAAATATATATATATATATATATATATATATATATATATATATTATATATATATTTATATATTTTTATATACTGACGATTAACCATTCGTGAAAAAAATTTGTAGTACATTATTGCTATCATTAATTATCATTTATTTATTCAGCATCTTTAAATTGATACAATGAAGTAGTTTAAAACGAATAAAAATCTTTTCGTCACTTTTTATTTCTGGTATATACTTTTGGTCCTCGAAAGGTCGTCTACGAAAGGTCAAGACATTAATTTATATGTATAAATCCAACCTTTCGTGCCCATATATATTTTTGAGTATTTGCGGAATACCGAAATATTTTAATCATTTTCAGTCATAATGGATTAGAAACATAATATTTGTTATAGATGCGATCATTATAAACCATTGGTAGCATTTCGCGATGTAATTCAATGGTGTAGATTATTGAATAAGGAGCAAAATAGAGTTTTTCGGTAATAAAATTTAAAAACAAATCAAATATTTTAGTTTTTCAAATAAACATATCCAACTGACATGATAAAACATTATTTTGGCAATATGGGTCGAAGTATATATGGTTATATGGAAGATATAGAGGTGTGCGGGTTATGTCAACAGTCAACAAATGGTTAGTTGTTAAGATTTTATTTCGCTATTATATTCAAAATCCAAAGCAAACACGCGTGAAAGATTATCTGTGTACGTTACTAAGACTAGACTACCACATTCAAATGGTCAAACCAAAATATTTCAATTATTTCGGACGAAAATGTGAGTTGACTTTATGTGGACGTCCTGGTATATCCTTCCATTGGACAAAAGTCTACGAAAGGTTGGCGGTTTGTCCACTAAAGATCGTGTTCGTGCTTATATATATATATATATATATATATATATATATATATATATATATATATATATAGAGATATATATAGGATCTATAGAGATTAGCTCTCTCTAGAGATCTCTATCTATCTCTCTATATATCTCATCTCCTCTGTATCTCTAGATATATCTATCTATCTATCTCTCTCTATATATATATCTATATATATATCTCTATCTATATATATATATATCTCTCTCTCTATATATATATATATGTGTGTGTGTAGGTATATTGAAAAATATGTATACTTGGCTGTGGGAATCGCAGTAATTGTGTTCACAATCTGAGAAAAATTATCAATCATAATTCGTGCTGCTGGGCGATACTACTTTCGAACACGACTATGTATGTAGTTCTGGGCGCATCATGCATACGTTAATTACAATCACAGTAAACGCGCAAGTGTACACGAACCTATATCGCATTTTATTTTTAACGCACAGTAACACCGGTTTATTCAACGGTTTATGATCCACACCTGATATACTTTACGATAGCGTATATGAGGGTGTGTGTTATATTTTGATTATTCACGACATCCGGGTTTTCTCGCTATTTTAGCTCTAATTCTTTATTTTCTGTTCCGATAACACAGCCGCACGTTCCCAAATAGAGAAATGAATAAAATGAGGCTGTCTATTACACTATCTGCATTGGATCTTACATTGCTAGACCGCAACTATGCGTGTCGTAAATATAACAGTTGTTTTCATTCTAAGGGATCATTTGAGTTTATCGTTCCTGTCCCGATACCCCGTATTGACACGGATATGGCTCACATCCGTCAAGTGCCATAACCCAAGGTGGTCACGATTCTCTGACGTTGAGTGGAAATGTGGTATATTTATAAAGAAATAGCCTATATAAGAACAATATAATGTTAATAAGCCGGATTTATGTCAGCCATGATTATCCGTTGTCCTTAGATATTTATACGAGGTTAACGGAGTAATACAGTAACAATTTCGCATTGTTACTTGGTTCATGTTTAAAAGTGCCTATCTCTCGGAGCCAGCAACCCATGTGATGAAATGTTAATTAATTTAGTACATGCACGATTAAGGAACGAAACCTACTGCCAGAGATCAACACTTTCTGCCAGAAAAAAAGATATTTCGGTCGAACGTTATTACATTGCTGCATTTAAGTATTATTAATGTAAGCGGTTGTCCGACCAGGATTCTCTGGCTGGTATTCCATAATATTAAGGTCAAATTGGAAAAGGTTCTACCGATGGTAACTTGTTGTATGTTTATATGCTGTTTAATTCGTATGGGCCATCAGTACATTGACATTCACAGTATCGGCGCAACCGAAATAGATGGCTTTAGAGTCGGACCATGGAGATATGGGAAAATAAAAATGAAACTGGCCAGAGGGGGTTCGGCAAACCGAAATCTATGTAATATCATAGGCGTCTTTTATGATCTCCATACTACGGGCGATATTCTCCACCTACATATATGCTGTGTTTTAAAACCCGATCAAATAAAGATGACAAGTTTTAGAATTATACATACATAAGAGGACGGGGTAATCAGTAACTCTTGCGCGCTCGTGTGTTTTTAGATGAATTACCATGGCAATTATTATAGGCTGAATAGGTATGGTTGGAATTACGCACCTGCAACAACGATAGTCTTGTACAGAAAGCATCAGAGTTACGGTGATAGAATAAAACATAAGGTGTATTTTCTCGCGCGAAATTATTGATATTTTTCTAGCACTCACGCGGCCGCTACCCGTTACAAGACCATCGTCAATACTTCATCTATGATACTGTTCCATGAGAATAAAAAACTGATGCAACATAACAACGCTGGTTAATTTCTGTCGCAATATCAATCAGTCACCATTAATGGTTCTTTGAAGTCATATTAGAGTAGCAACCATGTTGACGAAACAGTTATAATTAACCGTGGATATTCTGTCAACGTCCATCTACATGCTAAGCAGATGGTTAACGGCCTTTGAGATGTTACATATTTTGCGTTGCTGTTCCACACCTGATGATAAAATAATGTAACTCGGTTGTCACATTCACAGAATCATAATAGAATGAACAAATTAAAATTACTTCTGAAATGTTTTCAATAATTATTATCTAAAAGGCAAAGAAGTTTTATACTTGCGATAATAAATTTGTAAGAGAGAAGTTGCTGTCAACCCAGGAAATACGATATGCAGACCACTTATCACCGACCATTTTATTGGGCCACAATGCACGTAAAAAAGCTAAGATATCTGGTTTGGTGATATCCTAGCTACCAAGTATAACAAACGTACAATACACTGTACAGCAGTGTCATGGTATGTCGTATTTTAATACACAATAGGGTTAATATCAGGTATTAGTCTTCCATAAAACCCTAAAATAGGGTTAATATCACAATGTCGACACTATCACGAAGAATATATAACGCGAATGAATCGTAATGATAACTAACGAATATTTTAAATTCAACCAATGATATACATTGAGCTACATTTTGACAATGATGAGTAATTATAGCATCATATAATATAGCCTACTGTCTACTGTGATGTCATATACATATACAAGTGCATGAATTATATGGTAAATTTATCCTAATGGTTACTCTTATCAAATAGGATAAGACTGCTACTTCATTACTGAGTCAGATTGGTGGAATGTCTAGCAAACGTAGTATGTCCCATTGTAAGCTTTTCAGGAGGCGGTGTCCATTAACCCCATGCATCTCATTAGCTCATATAAAAGACACGGCATGGGGACGATTTGATATATCGTTGAGCCTACACATCAAAACACGGCCTTCTAATTAACGTTGAACAGGAAAATTTTGTTTTAATATAAGCATCGAGGGTAACAGGAGAGGTACGATGCTCTGTCACATTGTGACGCAAAATAAATGCTAAATATATATATATATATATATATATATATATATATATATATATATATATATATATATATATATATATATATATATATTTATTTATTTATTTGTTTATATATATACATATATCCTTGCAGAGCCTCGCCTTACTAACCATTCGATGGTGATCGCTTTATTAGGTCGTGACAATTTGATATGCGTTCCGTATGCAATTAAGTCAACTTACATTTTCGCCATTCACCAATAGGGTTGAATATGGCTATGATTATTTATGTGGGCTGATGGTTAGCAGTAAACAACACGATGTGAGCATTTACAGCAACAACACGTACCGCATTTGCACACGCTGCAAGCATCTTGGCTCAATCGTGACAGACAAAATCACAGACAAGTTCTGATCAGCCTATTTCCTGCCAGTACAAAAGCAATTAATCATTCCAGCTTTGGAAATAAAACAGAACCGACACCTAAACAACAGTATTAACTGCAATATCTAACACAGAGGACCTGTTTACTGGAGCCAAGGTAGCCTCTTCTATTGGTTGTGGCATTCGGTTGCTAATTTGCCGTATCAAATAATGCTGCTCAGGATTAATGTTTTTCTGTGATTACATGTGGCTATGCGACTGAGGTTTTCTGTCATAGATGGAATAATTATTTGCCCCAAAAATATTTATTCGTTGTGCGTTTCACCACTTTATGGACTATCAATCAACGTTTACTTGGGTCATTCAGAAATAAGTATAAGCCTGGCTGACCGCGCGTCTCTTGCGCCTCTTGAGTCGTTATATCACTGCGATGACGTAAAATAAGTTTTGAGAAATTTGCGGAAATACTGGATGTGTCCGTTAAAAAAACTTCCCTGAACAAAGCGTTATGCGCTTGTGAGGCATGGTGTTTTAAAATTGTAAGATAGAGTGTGATTCAGCTATTGCGTGCTCAAACTCTGGAAGCACAATCGCAATATTAGTTTTACGCACGCTGTGCGTCATCACGACTCAGTTCCATTAATTACATTCCTTGTGGAGCATTGCCCGGGTCCATAAATCTTGTACGATATTTGTTCCAATGGAGTAGGTGTTCAATGAGGGTCGCGTTTCGATAGTACAGTGTGAAGCGAAGCCTTGGGTGTACTTTATCACAAGCAGAACAACAATGGTTTGGGTGATCATGATCTTTACGTTTTCACATAAATGCCTTTGATTTGACATCCTGTAATATTATAGTTGACAATGATTATTCACCACTTCGGCGAATGATTTACAATGCATGATGTCGAACTCCCAGTACGTAGAGTCAGTTGATAAGAACACATATTTGATCGTGGAATTGATGAAATGTCCCATGATGGATGCGTCTTTATATAATTAGTGAGCGTTGCCAAGACAGTCAGCTTACGAACAACCTTCAGCAAATATCATTCGATTTCCATAACCGGAAATGGACAGAGCCACAAAAGAACTTGCTTACAGAGTAATATCGCTTCTTCTGGAAAAATTGATAATGACAAGTCACAGCGCAGGCAACATCCAAGAAAATGAACGCACCATCTTGCATTGTGTGTATATAGCAAGGTCAATATTAATGAAACCATAGCAACCAACGCAGTAGCACACTGTTTATTTCCGCTTATCACACTGTCTGGGAATTGATTAGCGCAGTAGAATGATAATAATTGGCATTATCAAGAGTGACAGCAATTATCATATAGCCCAGGAGCTGGACAGATTACGCTGACCGAACATTCTATGCTAAGACATTGTCGCCATTGCATATTGGAATGTACGTACACAAACGTGCGTGTACATATACTTATCCCTTCAGCCTCGCTCAATAAACAATTCTTATCTTATCTTATCTTATATATCTCATCTCACTCATCAACGCATTGAAAATATACTTGATGTATGTTTTGTACAACTCTTATATGTGCATAATTATTCAACAAAAAAGTAGAAGAGTGTTTCATCCCAGCACACCTGTATTGTTTCGCAAACTACAGTACAGTGTAAACTGTGGTATATTGCCGTATATGACACCAATATCAACGTTTCTAGTGAAGTAAGCTTTCTTCCAAAATCCTGCAAAATGAATTTTGTATCATAAGGAAAAAGGCAGATAACCGTCAAAATGCATTGAGAACATTGAGATCAGAACAATGTTTTGTGTTGAGTTAAATATTTACAATATCTGCTTTCTGACCCGCTGCATAACAAGATACAAAGATAATTCCCACCCGCTGCTTGATAAAATCGAAGTTTCCATTGACTTAAATTCCAAAAGTACGACGCATATATATATCGTAATCAAAGCAAGTATTGCGACATACATTGACCTACCAGGCAGTAAATTATGCCTGTACCTGTGACACTAGAATTGTCATTCAATGTATATACTCATGTATCTATAATGTTTAATCAGCTACTGCCGCGTAGCTTTACGTGACATAATAACGGATCTCTGTCCACACACAATGTACGTATCGAACCGATTTAGTCACTCACATAACGGATATTGGCGCATAACAGCCTGATGTCCATATTGACATCAGCGATACACATAGAGTTGCAAGGGCATTATTTATCAACTAGCTTGACAAGCTTAATGAGAGCTATTACTGCTTAGTTAATTGATTACTTGGAATGACGTGCTTGGACAAGTCACTCACAGCATTTTATTGTAGATGTACTTTTAGCTGTAGGGCAACGTTAATGTTCCATGTTAGTCTTGGTGTGGGAAGAAGAAAAGTAATAAATAATAAATCATTCCTGACACTTGCACCGACACAAACAGGTCTCTAACGAGGTATTTATCAAAGCAAAGGTAAATACATTTTCTAACAGGTGGATCAACTACGCAAATCATGTACTGATTCTTCGCCACCACTTATAAATTACAATTAATCCAACTCACATATTGCTGCAGTGCTCTGGCAATAATGTTCAACCAGTTGAATTTGGCCAGTAACGCGGTAGAAGTAGAAGTACCCTTAATTCACTGCAAAAAAAGTAATTTATCGTCAAACGCACGAGAAAATGAAATACCAATCAACTGATATATTGTTTTTGACGATAAATGTACATTTAGACAATTACGACGCGATACTCGCGTGTTTACATTGAACGAAATATATTAGTTTTACTCCTGCAAACTGCAGTTTAACGTTGAGGTAAGTCAGCCAAATACATTAAAATCGAAACAGTTTTAGAAAGAATTCGAAATTTTTACCGTTAGATATGTGCTTGTGCAAGACGAAAACATGTCCTAATATGTTATTGGCACTTCCAGATTATATACGGCTGAGTAGGATTATTCACTGTCCTTAAAGCATGTTTTTGCTTAATTCATTCCAGCGACGTGATGCCATAAGAATGTGTCTCACGATGCTTTTCTAAAAATACTGCTCCTAGCTTCTTTAACGTTAACTTTGGTTAGAATAACAATTCAGTTTAACCTGGTTGTTAAGGTTTTATTTTCAGTACGGAAATAACGTTTGAACGGATGATGGATTCGTGTATTTCGGAAAATGTATGCAGTATACGCGTTCATGCAGTAAAGTATAGCGTAGTCGTAAATTATTTATGATATTAGGAGGGGGAACACAGCGTGATTGTCAAAATTGACAGCAGGATTCTTCTGTTACTATTCCATTATAAGCCACAACCGCATCCGTCACGATGATGATGTTTAAATATTAGACCAGATGCCTATCGAACACCCAAAGAGGTGTGTTCAATTTGATATCACGTTATGGATTTAGTTGTACTCGCTTGTGCACCCTTCCACCATTTACGCAGACCATAGGTATCACACTCGTGCGGCAGCACCTTAATCTTATCATAATTATATGACTTGATATTTGATGCCAGAGTTAGGTGGTGCCTTGTGATGTTGTGGGACTTCTTGAAATGAACTGCAAATAAACATTTTCCAGCCACCAAAACGGACCGTCGGTGCTCAACATATCGCCATTTTCAATCAATTATTTCGTAATTTGCCAGTAATGATGGTGTGGCGTTACTTGCCTAGGAGCACGAAAGAAACAGGATAACATATTTCGCAAATATTGAACAATTTGAAATTAGCGTTATAGAGACAAACAATAAACTGGAATGGCGCAGGTACGTGACAGCCCAAAAGTTTGCTGAGACTATGTATTGTTATCAATTATTGCTTACCTCCATGCGCAGTCTTGAATGAGTTAATGGACCATTTCTAACTGATATCAATTCTTACTCAGGTACCAATCGGCATTCATGTGATGTGTGTAGAGAAAGCTGTTGTGTAGATGCGAGATGTCGCCTTCATCATAATTGTTAACCGGTCTATTACCGAGTAATACATTCCTAACGATTTGTTACTCGTAATGAATTGATATGTGTAGTGCAGTGTCGAATGTTACCAGACGCTTGTCAAGTGATTACATGCATGATTAGAGTTAACATGTGCAATGGATCTTCTATCGTGGCACGCGTACGAGCCGAAAATATGTTATTTTATGGCTACAACGCCGTGTTGGCCAACCCAAAAGTGATGATTAGCTGCGGAGTATTTGATATTGATTACCTGCTTGCGCTACGTGATGTTCTGAAGTTGTATATAACTGAAAGAAGTATGGCAGTATATGTACACGAAGATCAGGTATGACTCAATGGATCTACAATGGCAGCCTCTGTGAGAGAACACCATTAGGCGGCTTTGTAGCATCGATATGTGTTTCCCAACTCATCACACCACGTTACACAAACTGTGAGAAAAAGACAAAATCTATAGAACGCAATAATAATGTCCAGTTACACAGACTGGAATATATCAGGCTGACGCCTCACGGCCAGTTATGCAATTTCGCATAAATTGCCTATCATCAGACGGATTTTTATCTAATGGTTTAATGGTAGACTTATCATTGTGCTTTGGGGAGTGAAAAAAATAAACGCCACGCGATCGTATCTATGCATAATAAACCCTCTATGCACTAAATACACTTACGACGACATGGACGAACTTAAGTGGCGTTGGCGTGGTATTTCGAGACAATGTGGTAAACCCATAAAGAAGAAATGTTTATTCGTGACACATACTTAATGCAAACGGCGAGGCAATTTCCGCATAGAATGGAGTCATAAAGATATAATGTAAATAGTTCCGAGTGCATTGTCAGTTTTTTTTAATGGCGCAATATAACTACATTCTTTACGTGCGCTGCATTTTTGTAGAGCATTTCAAAGCAATAGATTGCTGTGATAATTCTTTGACTTTGGCTACAGAAAGGGCATATTGCCGGAATTTACTGCATAGTCGGACTTTGTGCTAGATCAATACAATCATTCTTCTAGTAATCCAAGGGTAATGTTTTATATGCATTCGACGATTTGATAATTTAACCGATAAACGTGAACGATTACGTCGTCAAAACACACGGGGAAGCATTGTACGCGGAGTCGGTTCGTCTCAATACACATTTATTTGCCATAGAAGTTGCAAGAGACATATTCATTCTTTAATGAAGACTTATATGTGATTATGAAAAGCTTTAAGTTTGTAGCAAATCGCATTAATCTTTGGGCTTGAGCCATCGATTGCCAATGCAATCGCATGCATCCTTTAATTGTGGAAACAAAAACCATCGTTACAAGCGCCCGACTCTTAGCGGGCTAACTGTGCACTTGTTCGATTGTATCAATACTCCACTACGCTTTTTATCTTGTGGAACATTTACACTGCTCGCTTTATGCAAAACATATATGCTTAAAAATAATTTGCGCTGTTTAAGCCAGCCTAAACAAAAACGCAACAAACCAAGATCAGCATGTTGAGTCAATTTGCATTGATAATAAATTGTTTTCTTAATAAAGTGATAAAGGTTGAATGGATCGAAAGTGATATGACGACAATTCCGACCAAATGACCGGTTTTGTTTTACCAGGACCATTAATGGCTTCGCGAGATCCTATAGTTTAACATACGATCGGCATTTACGCATTATTGATTGCATTATGCTTTTTAATGCGTCATCCATTAGCTAAGTTGTTCAAAACCACAGCTAAATAACAAACTATTGAAACAACTGCTGAAGAGTAGTGATTATTCGCAGTTTTATCAACACCTCTGTAAGAATAATGGCAAGGACCCATTTTTAATTCTGCATCTCGCCACACATTGAGAACAACGCTTCTACGAATCACGTAGTGACTAGCCATATGGGCGTTCAAGAATACAGCGAATAGTGCCTGCTGTCTATTGAATGAAATTATTATGCTTCAGTAATTGATTATTCATGCATGCATCACCCGGTTAATCTAGCGAATATTCTTTACGGAGAAAGCTTACAGCCATTCGGGAACGTACATGAATGCAAAGACAACCAGGCTAGCGTCGACTGTGTATAGTTGGCATTACCTACGATACATAGGCAATCGGTCGGACAGCATCTTAGCAGCGCTGGCGCAGTTCGTCGTCTAAATTAGATAATTTGCATACAATTTGCACCAAACAGCAATATTGACAGTGAATAGTTAAGATGGCAACTTCCGGTCCACAAAGCAGTAAAATCTACTGTCATTATCACCATCGCTAGAAACATAGACGTATAAAACAGCCACAAAAATTTACAGGAAACAGTGAAAAATAAGATATCGGCAGCTGCAATTTTCTGCAAACCCTCATAGGATTGTATTACCCAAAGAACCTCAGTTGCCGATGTTTACATTCGCATGTCTACCTTAGGGTTCCAAGCAATTTAGAATAAACGCAATTTGCAAATAGTCGCTAATGGTTTCAACATAAAAAAAATATCGTGATTGTGCCTCCCGAGTTTGAACACGCGATAGCTCAGTCAAACTGATAAGCAAAACGCCATGCATCAAAAGTGCTTTACGCTATGGTCAAGGAGGTTTTTTCATGGACACATCGAGTATTTCCGCGAATCTCGCTAAACTTATTTCACGTCAACTCAGAGCTATAACGATTATGAAGGCACAGAAGACGCTTGGTCTGAAGAGATCATGGTTATTTCTGAATGTCTCGAGTTAACGTTGATTGATAGTCTATTCAGTCGCGAATTATACAACGACTAAATGCTTTTGGGCTCCAATGCAAATGATTATTCCATCTCTGACCGGCAATCTCAGTCGCATAGCAACATTTAATTACAGACAACATTATTCCTGAGCAACAACATTTGATAGGTTACAAATGGATTGTAATATATAGCAACTGAAAATAGAGGCACTACAAGGTCCTCGGTGTTAGATATTGTAGTTAATGCTGCTTAGGTCTCGGCCTAAATTCATTTCGAATGGGGGAACTATAAATTGCTTTGGTATTGGCCGGGTTTATGCTTATCAGACCATTGTCCTTAGTTTTGTCAGCTATGGTTGTGACTATCTGATTACAGCGTATGCAATTTCATCTGATGCTGTTCCTGTGAATATTTTCATCATGTTACCACCGCTAATCATTAGCACACCTAAATATCATAACCTAATTCGACATTAGTGGTGAACGGCGGAAATGTAAGTTGCGTTCAATGCACATTGAAAGCAGATCGAATTTCCACGACCTATAATCGCGATCATCATTTCATATGTTGATTGAGATTACATATAGAGATAAATATATATATATATATATATATATATATATATATATATAGATATAGATATATATATATGATAGAGAGATATATAGAGAGATATATATAGAGAGATAGAGAGAGAGAGGGATATAGAGAGATAGAGAGATAGATATAGAGACATAGAGATATATTTACATATATAGATAGATATATAAAGATACATCTCTATATATCTCTAGATATCTATATAGATCTCTATATATCTATATATATATATATATATATATATATATATATATATATATATATCTATATATATATATATATATATATATATATATATATATATATATATATATATATATATATATATTAACAATTAATATATATTCATTAACAATAAGAAATTTACCATTTTACCCAGAGGTTATTGCAGTAACTCTTCAACATGCCGTTTGTTATTCGGCACTTTTTGTTACTGGCTAAATGAACAGAGGCTGTTAAAAGAAAATTAGATTGCCGTTTGGTGATGTGCAGTGACAAAGAGTAGTCAAATCATCCCCAGCGCCGGCGCCTGTTATATGAGCTGGTGAAATATTTGGGGTTGATTGACCACAATGGACTTTTTTTATAAGTGTACCAAATTGGAGAAATTTTTCCTTATGATTTGTATACTCGTATATTCACATATCACCATAATGGACCGCATGTGGATATTTTATTATGCTAACTTTACGCAAGATAATTTATGAAGGACTCATTTTCCAAATGTAGCTCACAATACCTCTTTCTAGACCTGTTTGGGACAGTGCAAGTGTCACGAATGATTAATTATGGCTCTTTTCTTCGTCACACACCAAGGCTAACATGGAACATTAACGTTGCCCTATAGCAAAAAGTACATTAACTATTTAATGTTGTGGTTGGCTTACCCTAGCACGTCGCTCCAAGTAATCAATTACCTAAGCAGTAATAGCTGTCAATAAGCTTGACAAGCTTGTTGATAAATAATGCCCTTGCTTTTCTATGCGCATCTTTGATATCAATATGGGCTTCAGACAGTAATGCGACAATATCCGTTAAGAGAGTGACAATTTCGCAATGTGTTTTTGTATAAAACACCAGCCATATTGGTGGAATGCTAGCATTATCAAGTGTGGGCTGCTATTGGCTGTGGACTATAATTTTGATATATCCCGTTAACAAAATGCATATGATGTAGATCTGGCGCTCCTCGGAGCGCATGAAGCCTGTCACAATACTCCTCGAAGTAGTAACGACAGAATAATTTACAACATACCTATGGCGTAGATTTGTACAGTGAAAATACAGGCTTTTCCCTCCTGAATTGGTACAGGTAAATCTGAATGTCAAACAAAGTAATCTTTAGTCATTGGGGCAAATCGATATCAATTAACAATTGCCATTTACTAAGCATATTTATGTTTATTAACGCAAAATACAGGAAATAAGGCAACATTTCGTCATCATGCCATCTTGCTGGAGGCATGACGCCCCAAATTAAGGGAGGTGCAACGCAATCTAGATAATAAATGATCGAATCATCTGCAAAACAACCGATACGTCTCTCATTTTCAAGTTTATACGATTGATAAGACATCACGTCCAATAACAAAGGGACTTGTAATTCACAGACTAATTTAGTAACCATAGATAATAAACGCTGTTAGCGTTAATTGACTATATGTTCCTCTAGTGTGGGCGATGGCAGCTGTTACGAAGGTCAATATTATTTAATTATTTCCAAAGCAGCCGACATTGAAAGCTACTGGCTGACTTAATGTGTAGCATTGTTTATAGAAACTGCTGTATCCGATGGGAAATTAAAGCTAAATATAGTAGAAATAGAAGAAATAAAATCTGCGGAATAATAAAATACCTCTTTGTGAATCATTCCTATAATTGTTTTTAAAATATATAAAGCATTAGGGCAATGTTCAGTTTGCTTGGCAATATAAAAACGCGGGTGCGAAAACGCTACACAAATGACTTCGCTGCCCTTTTTAGGAAATGCTCTCGGTTGCTCTCCAAGTTATTGGGCACTCGATTGACTATACGACCCCAACGCAAAAAAGCACATCTTGTTGTTACTCGTTACTACGGTTACATCAACAGCTTTGCTAGGGTTGGAAAACATTACATGACTAATAGTTGACAGATGTATGTTGTTATAGTATGTAGATTTATTTCTAATAGGTATGATTATACCACATATATCATTTGTAGAGCAGTCCGCCCGTTTGTTTGGGAGTTTGATATTTAAACTCATGAATGATACATTAGAAACTTATATTTCATTCAAAGAAGCTGACAATCTTATTTGCTCCGAATTATTCAAATAGCACATGAAGAACCGTCTATTTTTCATTCATTTCCTTTAGTTATTTGTTAGGATGAACGTATATGAGACGATGAGCAAACGTAACTTAAGGCATTTCGATGATAAATGATATTTCATGCATTTATCTTAATTCATCATTAATCGCGCAGAACCTTATTTGTTCCAACTTCTATTTTCTTCGTTAATAAGTGCCTCACATAATATTTAGAAAAGTCTGTTTTATTCAACACATATGCTTACTACCACAAATCTGACGGGATGTAGGCTTGTCTTATATATATCGACGCACATATTTCCAAAATAAAACGCGGCGTTGCTTGAACCGGGAATTTTGTAGAATTCATTAGTGTATATCGATGTGCGAATATAAGCGTTAAACCTTCGACACATAGCTTATATGTGATTGCAATTCAGCAGTCGATATAATTTGCGACACAACATTTAATTAGGTTATATACTTATCAAATAAACAATGATGATAGATGAGTCATGTAGTAGATACCTATACTTGCAATGTGAATTAAAGCCCATTATAGCGCGCCTTAACAGTTATGCTTTTTTCTTATTGTTGGTGGTTTGTACTAGAGGAATATCTACCTGTAACTCACCTGACATGACAAATTGGATATTCTTGTCAAGAGGTGGGCGCGCATTGTCCTGGAATTCTAGTAGATATATATGGATCGTTATGCTATTGGGTGAAGTACGTGGAAAACGTATAACACAGGATCTAGCTTTTGGCATTTAAAGATAACTGCGAAAGTCACGGCTGCGTCTACCAGATAGCCTGTTACAATCCACTACAAGACTGTATTACAAATAACTGCTCAGAAGAAGGCAATAGATAATGTAAATATGACGCCTGCAGAGAGCGATTAAATACTGCACTTGCTTCGGAAAGCAAACGGCACCCTCTAAACAATCATATAACAAGCGTTCCCTATGAAGATTTCCAACGCACAATCAGCGCTGTGAAAAAACCCACCCTGCAATGAAGTTGGTATCAAATGTTATCAATTATTGGTCTGGTCAATATATCCTGTCACAAACGAAAGCAATAAACGACAGTCCTGCAGAAAAAGCAGCTGAGGACAAGTTGTTTCATCAATAGTTTTAGTAACATTTTACGCATTTACTACAAAGCCGGTCGTCACGGTTCTATAGCGCCTGAACCCCGCAATAAACATATGGCAGTTTCAAATGCAATAATCAATAGACAGGTCCGAACTGGTTGTATCAAATTGAACAGCTCAATCTTCTCGGCTGGCATTACCAAAATAGAGTCAATCATATATGTCAAAGTTCATTTGCTTAACAATGGATAAAGGCTAAATTGCACTCGGATAATTGTAATTCAGGTGAATAATATAATTATTGTTTTAATATGGCTGCAACGGTCGATTCATCCTTAAAGACATACCCTACCAACTAGCCTTTTGATCGCAGAGGCACCTAGGTGACTAAGTGCAAAACTAACAACGTTCACAACTATCCTGTAGTATAAAAAGATGGATCGGTTACATTCATGCAAGTTTTGATGGTATAATTTGCGCTTTTGAGCATGTTACTTTAATTAATACACCAAAACGTGAAAATTTCATATATTTTACACAAAGTTCTAGTCTAAATGAATGATGGTCATTTAGTCAGGTGCATCAGTTCAACGGACGCCGTTAAGAAGGCGTGATATTTCAATAATTTGTTTTCCTTGTTAAATAACGCCCTTTATGTTGTTTGAAATCGATATACCAAACTCAAGCGCTAGTATTGTGAGGGTTGAAAGCAATTAACTCATACACCTTGTTTGTTGATCGAAACTATTCAATTACAAAAGGTGTGATATAGTTGATATGTGACATATCTATGTTTCTAAACCAGCCCACATATCCATTGTATCAACACCTCCATTTTTCGATCATGTAATCACACTAAAAGCAACAGTAACGTTCTGCAAAACTAATCTTTTTAAACTATATTGTAATTATTGTATCTTATTTCCTGCAATTTAGTGATCATTTTGCACGAGTTAGATACGGTGGCCCTCGTTCCTATCCTAAACAGGATTGATAAACCAGGCTAATATACGAAATAGAATCTAAACACCACAATATATGCATCGTCCATCAGTTTATCTTTATGTGTGATTAACTCTCCGTTATGACGACATATTCGGGTTAGAATTGGTTCACATAATGGTAAGCAGTTTTGCTGCGCACATATTTTCTTAGGTCCTGTCCCTCGCCCTTTACGCCAAACTTAAATGGCTGCCTAAGAACAAACATATATACCAACAAAGTAACGACGTTCGGCTCAGATGCGTTCTAGTTAATTTAATCATTTCACTGACGGTTGTGTGTGGGCACTCTCCGGAGAGGAAGTTGGTCCGACGTGTTAAGCATCAACAACGCCACTCTTGTAAGTTGACAAGTATCGCAATGTGTGCATATGGTCTGTTAATCGATGTATTAAAGATCGTCCGAAATTTTTAAATATGGCGGTTTTAGCACTTCTGGAAGAAATGTCATTTTTCACTCTCGCTGCCACCTTTCTATACGTTTCTTGATTCTACCGCCGCCTTAAGTGCAGCCTAGATTGTAGTTTAACCTCTTTAATTCACCTACAAGTAGTTCTTAAATATATGCAAATGCGTAAAACCCTTAGTTGTCGCAGTTCGTTCATTCCACGTAATGATTAAGGCCAATATAAAGACCAAGTTGCTGCTATGTCTTCAATTCTTCTTAATATCATTAATTTACAGCAAACCATGTATATATTAGTGCATAATAACTGCATTTGTACCATGAGCCAATGCTGCTGTTTCCAATGGCGATTACAAATTGCTTCATATTCTTATGGAAGCTATCCACCCCAGCCTATTGCTGACAGTGTCAGTAAATACTGTAAAGCAACGCGCATAGAACCAGTTAATGGTAAACTAAGAGACTTGTTAGTGTATATCATGTGCCGAGAAGTGCGATACATTACCGAAAGATTTTTAACTCTTTCACCCAAAACATGCGTATGAATCACATGTAGCATTTATTCGACGGAAGAATGGAACTGTAACACAGACGAACAAAGCCATGTTTATTTGCTACAGCAAGATATCGGACAATTAAATTAGCACTCCTGTAACAGTCAAGCGTCCACAGCATGTCAAAGAGACGAGTGCTGATTCCCATGACATTTCTTCGTTCGAAAACTAACACCCTTCAATTAAAAGCAATCCGGGACCAAAGGTCAAATGTCCAAAGATCCCTTTCATCTAAGACGCCACATTATGCATTCAATTAATATGATGTGTAGGAATGTTTTGTGTAAAGTAATAGGGCGGAAGGAAGTTGTGTGTCAACATAGACCAACCAAAGGTTATTCATCATGTGGCGTAGAATTTGATATATTCTTTACCTAACTATGAATATATTTAGATGCAATGCTGTCACCAACGCGGTATGCAATACAATTGTGCTTCAAAATAATTTCCGGTGTTTAAGCCAGCGTAAACCAAACAGCGACATACGAAGAGCAGCATTTGCATTGATAATAACTTATTTTTTGTTTAACATAAGAGCACGTTTGCTTGGATTAATAAACCTTTAGAAGTCACATGGTTAATTAATCAGAAGTGACATTTTAAATGATAAAGGTCGAATGGGTCGAAAGTGATTTGAAGTTTTAGTTCTACCGGGACTATTATTGTTTTTACGAGATCACATACTTTAACAGACGATCGTTAACTTACGCATTGTTGATTGCTGTCCAGCATTATCCTTCTTAATGTGTCCATTCGTTAATTAAGTTATTCAAAACCACAGCTAACTAATCAACAATTGAAACATCTGCTGAGTAGTGATTATTTGCAGTTTCATCAACACATTTTAAATTCAGCATCATGCCACACGTTGATTACAACGCCTATATACATCAGTATCTCCTGGTGTCATGCTATCTGGGCGTCCCGTCATTCGACCAATCCATGACTGCAGGAATAGGGCCTGCAATCTATTGAGTGAAAGTATTATGCTTCAAAAATGGATTGATCATGCATGCATCATCCGGTTAATGTAGCGATTATTCGTATAGAGAAAGCTTCCAGCTTTTCGACAACGTCGATGAATGCAGAGACAACCAGGCTAGCGTCGATCGGTTATTGGTGGCATTACCTTATGATACACAGGCTACCAGGATGCCAAATCACAGGCATTTATGTGAAAACGGAATGACCACAATTCCCCCAAACCGTTGTTTTTTTCTGCTTGTTATATACGAACGCGACGGATGATAGGTTATGTAATTAAAGAGACAACTTGGCGCGAATAGTAATGTATGTATCGATATCATTCTGATGGCAGATGAATACTTGAGCCAATTTTGTTCAAAGAGTATTTGCATAATATATGGATGACCAATTACGCTTTGGTCAGGGAAGATTTTTATAGACACATCGTGTTATTCCGCCAATTTCGCACAACTTATTTTACGTCATTCCAGTGTTCTTGCGCAAGAGCCGCAGGTGACGGGTGGTCAGCCTGGCTTATGGCTATTTCTGAATGGCCAGAGTGAAACGCACAACGACTAAATACTTGATGTGCTCCAACGAAAAGTATTATTCCATGTATTACAAAAAAACTTCTGTCGCAGAGCCACATTCAATAACATCTAACATTAGTCCTGAGCAGCATTATTTGATACGGTCAATTGGGATTCTAATGGATAGCAACCGAAAGCCGCTACTAATAGAGGCGGCTACTTTGGTTCCTGTAAACAAGCCTCGGTGTTAGAAATTGCAGTTAATGCTGCTTAGGTCTCGACCCTCTTTCATTTGGCAGGTGGAACTATTAATAGCTTAGGCAATGGCAGCGAATGGGCTTATCAGACCATTGTCCGTGGTTTTGTCTGTTATGATCATGCCTAGCTGCTTTCAGCGTATGCAAATGCGTTAGGTGTTGTTGCTGTGAATGCTTTCATCGGGTAACACACCGCTAGCATTCAGCGAGCACAATAACCATAACCTTATTTGATCTTAGTGATGAATGTGAATATAAATGGAGCTGCATATGAAAAGCAATTTGAATTGCATATATATATATAGATATATATAGATATATATATATATATATATATATATATAGATATATATATATATATATATATATATATATATATATATATATATATATATATATATATCAATCAAGAGATTATATATATATAGATATATATACATATATATATATATATATATATATATATATATATATATATCTATATATATATATATATATATATATATATACTGTCAACAGTTTCAGTTATGCATTGTAAATATATTGCTGCTTTAAAGCTTGTGTATTTGTTTCGATCTTATTTCATACGAGCTAATCGTATCACAGACCAAATGAGTTTCACCTTGAAATACGAGTCGAGAATCAATTTGCAGATTATACTTCAATCATATTTACACCAAACAAATCGATTGCCTAGCATTGTGAGGACTGCATAGCCACAAATGACCGATAAATGAAAGGATACTCCTCGCAGTAACTCTAATACGAACTCTCCTAATCCTAATGAAGGACATGATTTATCCGCCGCCGATACCCAACATTAATCATCACCGGAGCCCCATCTTAAGAAAGTAAAAAGGCTACGAGAAGTAGAGCATGTCATTGATCATACTCAATTGTTCGAACAGGAAATATACACCAGATAACTCGGATGTAAGTCCCTTGATGCATCGCTAATTACGTCGAGGATGAAAGAGGTTCATTGAGTGCGACTTTGTTGTAGGTTGTAGTCTGTCGTTGGACCAGGCAAGTCGCTTGACTGCATGAGCCCTTGGTATCGCATGATTAATTGTGGAGGCGACATCGGAAGGCATTCGCACGCTCGCGTGATAGTTTATACTCTATAATCCCTCACTCCAACAGTTGTTGGTAAATTACGTCATATATCACTAGCAACTACTCCGCAATTTAAGCGGCGTATACTCAGTAGGAATGCAATTATCTAGCATGAATTATTAATTTATTGATATTATCGCTGCCGCTCACTGTGATGGCAGGTTTTGTTCCCCTCAAATATGATTATTACACCTGTTGTAATTATTTGTGCGAGAGCATTGTGGCTATAGAATACAACCATAAAATATAGCTTCGACAGGATCAACTCTTAACATAAAGGTGGAATACATAATTGGCATTTAATTATGTCGGAACTACAAGAACACTATGATAATAATATCGCCACGATCAGGTAGCAACACTGCTGAGTACGCAGTTATGTAGTCTGAAGTTGGCACCAAATGCGAGCCACTTTCTAAAAATTGATCTGATCCTCTTACCAAATAATGACATGACGCGTGATTCTTCCAACCGGCTAGTGTTGTATCTGGTAAAGCGCTGAAAAAGATGATCATGCATTGCATCAATTGAAAATAGAGCGATCAACCTATAAACCTATATAGATGACACATATAGTAGCAATAATAATTGTTACTATCACGGACGATAATACATCGGTTTGTCGTCCATGTAGCCTTGTCTGTGCTTTCAAAAATATTTGCAACTATGTTTTATACATTAGGCGGTGAACGCCAGCCATATATTGAGAATATGTCTCACTTATTATTTATAGCTTTGTTTATCGTGACACCGAGCTGCTTTAACAACGCATTGATAATAAGATTTTGAACACGATACGCTGTTATATGTATGGCGACAATAAATGGAACATGTAATAAAAAGAATGCCGTAAATATACGCTACACAGTAATGCCTTGTAAGATTCCTAGCACTATTTATGTTATGTAGATTGTACGTGCTATGTCGTAGACGTATATATGTACGATATAGCTCCGTTTATTGCTGAATACTCCAGGCACGGATACTAATATATCACATCTAGTCTATTTTTCTAAACAGATAAAGCGACACAGCGAGAATTACGGGTAATCCATACACTGCCACCATATACCGAGTGATTATATAAATGCCTGTTTCACATAGCTGCATATTTTCCTGTACACGAAATGGATACAAGAGATCATATGATGATATAATACATCCGCACCATCGAGCGGAAATTTATAATCCCCGTTCTCTAATGTGGCACCCACGTCTATCGAAACAGTAATATACCGCTTCATATCACCATATATTGCTCAGCATATTTTTATTCCCATTAACGAAGGTAAATCAATACATTAAGCAATCCCGTAATACCCTCATAACCACTGAGCAAACTGCTAGGTTTGATAATATCCTTGTCCATGAATGATATCGTAGGTCATTATTAAATTGTGTATCAGTACCGCAATGTTATGGGTCTTTCATATCACGACGAGTTGCGAATTAGAACATGTAAATGAAAAGAGTACTTGAGTATAATTTGAGTGGGTTTTTTTTACGTTGTATCTGTCAGCATTTATCATCACTAAATTTATCCTCTCTCCCGTCCTTCTCGATGATAGAGTGCCTGACAGTTCACATTTGGCAAATCACATAAGAATACATGTGAATGGTTCTGTAGCAGACGAACCGTAGATTACATATTGGTATACTTTACTTGCATGCTAAACAGGATGTTGGTGAAATAGCGTATTGTAATTTGTTGAGTGCTGGCTGAGTATATGCGGCAGTTAGGGGGACATCATCAGGGTAATTTCATCTTGCAGTCGTGGAATTGAGTGGTAAGGCTGGCGGTGTGCCAGAAGTCTTTTCTCTTTTATCCTACGGTGGATTTTATGTATTACCGTTAGCTCAAAACCTCTGCCGACCCACAAAAATAGGCGTTCTGAAATTAATTTGCTCACAATTCAAAGACATACCAGAAATATTCGCCATTATTCGGGTACATAAAACTCTGTAACATTTATCTCTGTGTGTTTCTTGTAGAATAAACCAACAGCAGCAGCCTCGGTATGAAATGATTAATGGTAATAATGTTCAAATACTACCGTTATGGCAGTTCGATAATGTTTTCTTCAAATGCAGGACTCTTTGAAATGCGTCTATATATGTTTGATCAAGGGCTACATAGACGCAACGAACAGTTTATGTGGTATCTATTGATCGTAGTTTAATGTTTTGAATAAATGCAGCTAATTACTACGCTGTAGTTAGTTCACCATAAGCTATTATAATTGCAGTGATATATGATCATTTGTATGAGAAATGACAGCATCTAATATTTTAGCGAATTGAATGCTATCATTTATGAGATATCTATTCACAGATAAAACATTCCACCATATATCATTAACTATAGCCATTGCGTAGTATTTTCATTCCGTGAATCTGAAATAATTTATTAACATACCAAGTAAATTCCAAACGATCCAACGACCCGGAATACATTAGTGAAGTGTTAAAGCACCTCATTGCGAATTATAAAGATACAGCAAATCATTTCAGGCTTGTTGCTGCTCCCGATGATCTTGGATAAGAAGAGGTAAGATATCATAACAGCAGAACTTAAATACTTGTCAATATTTTTAACAGTGTTGCAGTGTAGTGCACGAAAATGTTCGGATGTCTGCTATGCTGGTTTCCTTCATTATTTTGTATGTATATATCAATATATATATATATATATATATATATATATATATATATATATATATATATATATATATATATATATATATATATATATATATATATATATATATATATATATATAAATATAAATATATTTTTTATATATATATATATATATATATATATATATATATATATATATATATATATATATATATATATATATATATATAATAAATTAATTCATATCCGCGTCTATTCTTACCTGTAGTATGTATGCTGTAATGATATGTTTTAAACATAATGGTTGTATCGTATAAGATTATGTCGTGTTTTCGAACATCATGTACATGCTATTGGCTTGTCTGGTCACACTGGGTACATTCATTACTTTTCAAATCTAACCGGTGGAATATTATGCATTTACTTGCATTAATTTGTCAGTATCTTATATGTAATTCACACTTTCTCGGTGTCAATAGCGAAACTAATACAGCGCCACTTGTTGATCTGATATTGTCGTAACATACCGAAGTGAAATCAATTGTGTTTTCGATCCATAAGTTTGATCACTAGACCTTCATACTGGATGGTCTAGCCTGCGGCTTGGAACGTGGCCAACTTTGATGAATATCGTTGGCTTGTGATTGCACTCCATAGTGGCTGTCAATAGATATCAGCACTTTACCTCGGTGCATTTCGATGATCCAGTAAATATAATTGCGTGCACAATGATTAGCGACCTCTTGCTAGCGAGGTTTATTCTACGCGGCTGATATTACAGAATAAGCGAGTTTACATAACACGGTCTGAAATGTCTTAATACATTAGTCCTTAAACCTTACAATTTGAACGACAAGCAAACAGCTCGATTTTGATCTTTGAAGTGGGTAATAGCATTGCATCTGCCTTGATGTTGCATTAAGCCATTTCTGTGCCTGTTTTGTGTTCTCGACCGCCGTTCGTTCCTCATCCTACAGTAATGCACCAGTCACATGAGATGATTCTCAATTATCGTCCAAATATTAGTGCCACGGATTTCGTGCGTCGCTGCAAGAGTGCTTCTCCATGGCGAGATTAAATTACTTCCAGCTACACTTCTTCTGACAGCTTGCTGTCCAGTGCCGAGCGTACGATAAAAAAAAGCGTTTTCACATATTCAATCGCCACAAATTATGTTGCGTTTAGGTCCACATATGACAAGAAGGTGTGTCCCAAAGTGTTTGATATTGTGACAGTCTAATTGCTGTAACTGAGAGCTAGGTTCATGATGTTCTGCAACAATGACTCGCCTTACTACATTTGCTCGGAGCAGAAGCCGAAGTAACATGTAGAAGCTAGACCAATTGGATGGAGTGATATGTCGACATGTTTAGCTGCAGATGATGTTTGAAAGCGAAGAATTGATGGGCTGAATTTGTGTAGATTACCACAGTAACAAACAGGCCTTAGATCATTATCAGAAAACTAATCAACGGCGGGTGTTCAGCAGACAGTACTATCGTTGATGACGCTAAGATGGCTTATCAGCTACCTATAAGCCCCAAGTTATGATATGAGATAATCAGGATTTTACTAGTGAATTACCCCATTGCGAATGAAACGAATTGCTCGCCAATGATTATTAATGCAGCTCGCTACACATTGATGTTCGACGTGTCCTTGCTCTGCTCTCTACTATCATGTGATGGTTGATCGCAGTTCGGTACGTTTATTAACTATGATGGGGGAATGGCGATATAACCGACTCAATCATATAGTATGCATAAATTATGCTATCCGTTGTACCACTGTCTGTGAATACAGGACATTATGCTTAACGAACCGCGCACTTCACAACGGATAATGATGACGCGTCATCACTTTCGTGAATGATCACGCCCTCGATGCAATTAGCACCAATCTCAAGGGTTCTTCACAAAGAAGCAATCATTGTTTTTGGTAAGTTTGGGCAATGTAGTTTAAGATGTCTCTGCTACGGTAAGATGTCAAAGAAACATTACTTTAAAGTTAAGAATTATGCATAATGTTGCGACTAGATTCTGAAAGAATCCGGAATTCTCCTCTTCATTTGCCTAGGTTATGCAAGGAATTTACACAGATGGAGTCAGAAAAATCTACAGAATGCACATATTTTGACGAGCGCTTTGGTGTAAAACTGTGTCAGGCAAGCATCGGCCACTTTTACCCGGAAGCAAACCTATACGTTAAACTTTGAGGCACAAAACGTTCCGGAAAAGGTTGTTTTATGTTTGAAATTATCTTCAGCGTCACCAAAGCATCTTGATGAACAAGAGGCATAACGCATGCGACGTGTTAGTGGGTTTTGTCTGTTTTTCTCCACTACCTTGTTCAATATTTCTCACAGTATTCAAACATATTCAAAATAAATGCGTACTCGTTCAAGAAAAAGACATTTCAACATCCTTAGTAAAAGTGGTTTTAATTGACTTAGTAATACCATATGTATCAAATTTCATCAGCTATAAGCGTAAATGTATAAGACACCTGGATGTACTATTGTGGTGCCTCGAAATACATGACCATATCGGTCTAGCGTAGCAATATAGCGCGATTAGTATTCCAGCATCCATGGAAAAGAGATTCTACCATTGATGTTTCAAAGTTTTGGGGGAAGTTTCATTTATAGCCCAACTATAGCCCTTAAAGCACTCAGACAGAAACTGATTTGTTCGACCGCTTACACCACTCAGCAATGCGTTGTTTATATGGAGTGACCGTTTACTGCGCAAAGTGCTTCACTCGCATGGTCGTAGTCTATCCATGATATCAATCAACCGCAACATTTAATGGTAATAATCATGTCACAGAGCGTATATACACTTATCGGATCACTGTGCCACTATTAATCAGAACGAAATTAGTTACTGCCACTCAATGTTCAGTATGAGTGTTCATTGAAAAATAAACATACCGAGCACAATTATCGAACAGCAACACGAAATTCATTTCGACTGTTTGCCGATAATATATATGTACAGGTGGAGGAAACAAGTTACTGGAAAAATTAGTATCGTTTGTAATTCTCAGTGCTCAGAATTCATTGATGTATTTTCTGTGTTTGACAAGCTAATTTACGAAGCTGGAGGTCTCATCCGAAGAATTATTTCCTCGCATTTGTCTTTGCCTATTCCCCTGTTATTGTGCATCTGCAGACAACCAACATAGCGGTTAATAAACCTGACTACAATGGTATCAGAATATGTCAGGCATTGGTCGTATTTGGGGTAAAATGAGATTGCCAACCAATTATGGATGATAAGCATGTCTGAATGTCTATACGGTCAAAACTAGTCGATTAAATCCGAGTGTGGTTGCTTTACAAAGTGGTTAGCCTACTGAAAAGTGGTATCCTTATCTGAAGTTGGCCGGCACACATGGGACATCACGAATTTCCTGATAATGATACGTTGATTAAAAAGCGCCGTTGCAGGGAACGTTAGCGCGTGAATCCAACGTACATTAAAGAGGAGAGTGCATAAAAACTTCGAGACATCTTCTATCATATTTATGAATTGAAAGTAAATTCATTGCAAGAATACATCTTTATAGCTTAGTAAAACCTTCTGCCCAGTTAATTCGATCTAGCTGCATTTTAGATCAGTCACCTAATCTAGTTTCATTAACTGTAAAATAATTAATTTATTCAAAAGTTGCGACATATTGCCAGCAAAATAACTGCTTAATACTAATCGATATCGATAACATGGAATCGAATTGATTTCTAGGAATGTGGATGCTTCATAAAAGTGCGCCTACATATAGCTTGCTCAGTTGCTGCCAACCTTAGACATATCGAGATGAAAGTTGAATCGATACAAACAGCATCCTGTAATATTTTGCAAACGACATATTAAAAGTTTTCTTGCCCATGAATAATCGCTCACCAATCTGCCGCCAAAGCTTGCGATTACCGTGCTTCACCCAAGGCTCTGATTGTTTATATTATAAGACTCAGATGATTTATATTAAGGCTTAAAGTTGCGTAACATTTGTTTAACCAAGCCCATATGAGTTTACATTTTGCTCATTGAACTTTATATTGCCTGCTGAAATTAATGAATCAACTAGCTTTTCTGATCAGCCGTATCAATTACCTACTTATGATGTTCGAAAACAATCAGTGGTAGACGTCAATTCCGTCATTATATTTATGCTAGTACGGGTAGCTTTTGGAGCTATTCAATGGAATAATTACTGCTTCCGAATATAACAGAATAATTATTCGCAAATGAAAATGCTCACTATATTTTCCTCCGGAGACAAAGCACTGCGCCTTATTTTCGCAGATAAATGGCCAATACCAACTCAATTCATTGCTAAATTGTTATTGTCAGGATTATTGCGCAAGATCCTAGCAGTCACAAAAAGAAAAAGGTTATGAGAGATTGGAGAGACCACTGAATGGAATTGGAACCTGGCGTGTGAGGCAGAATAACGAAGCAATCGCTTGTGTAATTGCTGGTGAGAAAATTCACTCAACCCGACGCCTGAGTGCAGCAAAACGAGTAGTTTCATATGTTTCCTGCTATTAGCGGTTATTGGGTGAAGCAAATTTTTGACGTTTGTCATAAAAAATAAAAAAATCCACGACTATGAACCATGAACGCCTCAGTCGTGACGACTTTTACAGATGATGATAATTTTTTTTACTTTTAAGTTAATAGATGGACAAATCTGTTACAATTTCGGCCGGTGCGTCTAGAGTTAGAGAGTGCAGCTTCTATCGATAATACTGTGTGGCTTTACGGCTCATACCAGCAACATACGCCGTTAAATGGATCACTCTGCAAAAGTGGACTGACAAATAAGCTGTCTTTGTGTATTTCTTGACTGTTATGTGATTAACATTGATCTTTCATCTTAGTGGCCTAAGTGCGCTTTAGTTTAGAGATTAACTACCTTGTCATAATTGCAGGGGTAATGATAATGCTTTCGATTCTCGGACCTGTTTATGAAGTCGACTGATTCACCATTGTGTAATAACTGTACGGCTTACTTCATAAAGCCCAAATAGACACGCAATGAACAAAGTTCCTGAATATCGTTGCTTCCATGGATATATTGCGGGATGTCTCTGTCTTAAAAGTACGTTTTGCATGAATTGAAACAATACGGGCCACAAGAATAGTGTCATTAAGAGTGTATCAGTTTTCCGCCTACTTCAAACTTATATTCATTGCTTTATTCCGTATAATAAACCACATGTATGGGTTCAAAATGGCGTGATTACATTAAACAACGACACAATTTGTCACAAATAATACACTTAAGTCATTGCTTTATTTCATGTGCAGGTATCCCCGTATTTAACATTAAAATACAGGTATGGGTTCAATGCATGATTATGCAAGCCATTACACTTGTCAGCGGCGTGCTTAAGTGTGCCACCTACATTTAAGTTACATTGTATGGCTTTATTTTAGGAGACAATTACTCTGTCGGAAGAAAATAATTTCGAATTGGTAACAAGCTCTATCAATATAAAAAATTATGTTCCTCTGACTTCTCGCATGGAAGTTTCTCAGCGTTTCACATCCTTTTTCATTATAAATTGCAATATTATAATTGACCCGTGCTTCTAATAGGTCATGGGAATGAAACTGCGACGTGACTATGGTGTTATGTGAAGATACCAAATTCATAACTAAACTAATGAAGCCAATGGTGTTTGACAGTGCAGATACATTGACCATATAGTCTAATTGCAGCCACATATATGCTACTTAAAATATTGGCCGGAATGAATTTTGTTCTGTATTATTGGTCCGAGAGGGTACTGTTTATGGTAAAAGCGGAACATATCAACATACATACTTAGCTTTGATTGCAACAGCTGTTGCTCAGGTCATGCTGCACTCATACAGTAATAATAAATTTGTTTGTCAGTGTGTCATAGGCTCCAAAAGAAGAAAGCCATTGAAATAAACATTAACAGCTATCTGGAAAAAAAACGCCTGGCGCCAGACAGCAATTGCTGGCAAATCATAATGAATGTGATTTAGCGGAGAAGATAGGGCATATGCGTTAGCGGTATATGGAAGTATAGTCACGAATTTTCACAAAGGTCAGACTTGCATAGATCTTGGAAAGACCATGTCAATCTAATCATTATAGCGTGGGTTAATAACAGGAGAGACTTTGGTGGAGCATTGCTGTTTAGCATCTATTTACCCACAAAATCCTACACCCTTTCAATACATTGATGCATTGCACGTTAGCGAGTTGTGCAATTGCCTTTGCTAAATTCAATATTTATCTGGGTGTAAACATGGACGGAATATGTTCATATTGACACCTAGCACTAAGCAACATTCAAACCATCCTTTGTTTAAGGAGTGACCGCCGTAAGAGAAGCACTCAATGCTTCAAATTGAAGCCACATTCTATGGAACAGCCTCTATTTGATTTGGTCTTGGATTTAGAACCACTCAGTACCATTGACGCAGCTGGTACCATGCGCGCGAAAGCATGAAAGTCGGGCGTAGGGTTTCCTAGCACCCGTTGGCACTTATACAATGAATAGAACGATTTGATTGCCCCAATTACCACTAAATCGAGCATTAAGCTTATTCATTTAATCAGAACGACAGTTTATGGTAGTATCGATCGAACGGAGATTGTAGCCTCCCATATGCAATATATATAATCATTGCATGTCGGCAACAGTCTTGCATCTCGCTAAACTGAATGAGGACATTAAGCTTAATCATTGTTTTTGTTGTTCAGCACATGAATCGTATTTGGACATGAACCGTTTACTATGCGAGTGATAAGCGTTGTATAACACTGTGTGCACAGTCAAAGCGCGAATCACATTTGCACACAATGCAAGCTGCTTTGCGCTAGTCCACAATCGATACTGAAAGCAACCTATCTCCCGCAACAACCAAAACCATTTTTCATAGAAGCAATATAAGAAAGGACATATGCCTCCGTGTGATTCATCATTCAATCTTTATATAACATGCTCTGTAATGGCCCTACTGTGACTACTATTACCCGTACTTTGTTATTAATGTTACTAAGCAACTAATAATTGAATTAATCCATCGAACAACATTTTGTTTTGGAACCTTAGATGTAGTAAGACATGGTGCATATCTGCAAATGCTAGCGTTGTCCCTGTCCCCTGGAATCAACTGAGTAACGATTTAGCTCAAATGATAATATTTGACTAGAGATAAACCGAAAGCGGACACACCGATTTTACAGTCGTTGATCTTTCTCTGGCTTTGTGATTCATTTTAATCTTTGCATTCGAGTCGTTTTATGGGACCAGTGTTTTCCGACCATCCAATCAAGGCGGACTCTCTCTCTTGTGTGCGATGAACAGTTTGAGGCTTGGCCTAAATAAAGTCAGTGGCGTTTGTGTATGCCTTGGCTCCATAGAACCCAGTAAACGTCCCTCAAGTACCTCGTTCCTCGTTCACTCAAATTTGTCGTATGGTATCAGTTCATTGCATAAACTTAAATGATGTTATAGGAATACTATGAAGTGTTTTTTGTTAAATACAATATCTCATCCAGTATGTATATACATTATGTATATAGATAGATTAATTTCACCGTGCTGTCGAGGAGTACGTATATGAAAAAATGATTTGCGGTGCCAGAAGTCTCCGTTCCATTACCTTACGATAGATTCATTCATCACTGAATGCTTCAAATCGCTGCAAAAAAAACGAAAAGGTATTCCGATAAATCAATCTGCTCACAATTCATGGATATACCTGAAATATTCGTCAATGTTTGGACATTCCCAAAAATTGTGGTTCATCGGGTATTTTATCAACAAATACGTAATAAGTGATAGATGAATCAAGAATTGGATGCCGAGGACGAAAATCATATGATGCCATATGAAATGAAGTTTATGCTGATGGCCTCTTGATTTACGTATCATCTTATGAACGATTAACGGCTTTGTTTGTAACCGTGCGTCGACATTGGCCCATAAGGTTCACTCAATGCTAAACTTGATAACATATTTGCTTCGCAGCCTAACATTGATTAATATACAAAATCGAATTAAATCTGTTATTACATTAATCAGGTTATTTGCTTAGCTCATTTTACTTTCTCTGTTTGATTAGCCAGTCATCAACCATCAGTTTGCTATGACACAAGATTATCAAAAGCCGTATGTGTGCGCTGAGACTTGTCGTCGAGGCAAGTTATTTCATTTATCATTGATGTCGTTTGTAGTGTATCTGTATCAATGGGATGTAAAAACAATATAAACGTGTGAGATGTGGTACATTGTTTGATCCTAAACGGTCGGTTCTATATCATATAACCGGGCTGGGCTCAGGTTGTTCATCCGCCATAAATCTACGTGCCTAGCGATGTTTTCATGCTAAATACTACTAAGCAACCAACAACTGGTTTTTAACTTGCTGCTGTCGAATATATGAATTCGGATATGCAGTGATATTTCACTCACGGGGAACTTATATATTTATTAGGCGGGAGTATACTGATGCTAAGTTATAGAATAAACTAATCACTTTCTAATTGGTTGCATACATATATCTTGGCGTACCGAGATCGCATAACTGAAAGAATGCACAGCAATAGAGTAAAGTTGAGAATATATGTATGCTCTGCCATCAAGCAATACAATATCGCTGTTATCTCGTCAAGTGACAGATGAATTAGCAGATCCTGTCGTTTATCATCCAGCGGATGATCGGCGACACAATATAATCATGTCGGACGGGCCAGATATAATCTGCAACATTATTGATTGAAGCTTCTATGCTGATAACAACTTTGACGTCGATGAATCATGTAGGCTGTGCGAAGGACAGTTTATTAATAATATATTAAACCTAAATTAAACGACATCCTAACGTGTTTAATTTTGTGACAGTCTGCTTGTTGTTAATGTTTATATTGGTAAAACATTATCTACAAACGATTCATTTATCGGTTAAACCTATATCTAGAATTGTGCTGACCTATGTTACGTCATTTGCTGTCAGCACTAGCGCACCCCAAAAATGCAGTGTATATTGTCTCAGCTGGACTTATTGAATCACTTTGCATGTCGGGACATTAATTACATAAGCCGAGGAGAATGATGTTTGAAAGCCAAGACTTGTAGTTGATGAGCTGAATTTCTACAGGTTATTACAATGTCGCTGTCAGTTTATGTAAATGTTCTTGCTACATTATTCGAATAAATTGTGGCTAGAAAACCAAGTGTATCATAAATCGGCAGCTAATTTACGGGTGAGTTCAACTGACAGAACCTTATCGTTGATAAAGCTATCGCGGGCTTATCGGTTACCTACAAGCGCCAACTGACGAGTTGCGATAATCAGATATCACCAGCAAATAACCCCATTGCGAATGGACCGGGTTTTCGTCTGTGCCTACAAATATCACCCGCCGTCCGTTGATGTTAGACGTGTCGTTGCTCCTTTCTTCACTTTTATAGGATGGTTTAAAGCAGTTCACGACAATAATAATGCCAATGCAGGGGAGGTAGAAGCTATTACAGATATTAACCATGCAAGCCATTGCTCTGCTGTTTGCAAACATAGGTCTTTATGCGCACCTAATCGTCAGTGCCAGTCTAGATGATCAGTTTATAGAGAAACAATATTTTAGTAGATAACAGTCGATATATAATTCTGGATGTCTAAGTTGTGGAAAATATGATTATTTAATAATTTAAAAGTTGAGCACTATGTATTACATTACGGATGAATGTGGAAAGAAGCTTGAGGTGTTTCCTCGCGTCTTCGTTTGTCGGATTCCTCTGTAATTTTAGCTATGCACGATTTGCTATGGTTTGATTTAAATCCCCGATATTCGCATCATAACATGAAACCAACATTCAATCAGGCTCATCCAACCTGGCTTCTGTTTAGATCAAACACATAAACAAATTTCATTTATTGTAACATATTAGAATGGCATAATTTAAAGTAGTCGTAACATGCAAATTCAACAATGTGCGCCTGTACCTTAGTCGATAGTGATTGGATGATGCGCATTTTCTGTTGCCATTGTTCAACTAGACACGTTTTGATTTACCCTAGAGCACGCTTTTTATCTTGTAATAGCGCTTACACTTTCATAAATTATTTAGATAGTAATGAGTATCACCCTTTATACGCCACACCCTGATACATTTGACACAAAAGACTCTACCAATGGTCAAGTTCAATACATCAGAGCAAGGAAAGGGCCATCTAATACATGCAGCATATTTATTCTGTTATGCTGCAGTGCGAACGTTTTCAAATGGATTCACCACATAATGTTGTTTTAAATGCATTGATGTTACCTTTTACTGCTCGGAACCATGAATATCTGGACAGGATTTTTTTTCATTCGTACATGGTGTGTCAGGTTAACAGCAAAGCAGAAATATTGTAACAAATGGTATACGCTGCACCCAATTTCTTATTTATAACCCAATATGATGATAACAAATTCTGATGTTCAACCATAAAACACGGTTTGATGAGACAAAGGTTATTCGCTGTTATTCGCACTCAACCATCCCAAACATGTCAACAGGATGAGAGTTAATGTACAAGTAATATCCAAATGCAAAAGATAACACCCGCCCAAAATCTGAATTTGGGTACACAATATATCAAGGCTCGATGTTTCATTCAATCATGTTCGCCTTATCGTTTCCGCCAGATATAATAACAATTTCAAGGGAATGTTCAGTAGGCTGTGGTACTGATTAGTACAAATTATATATATATATATATATATATATTTATATATATATGTTCGTGTATGTATATATATGAATATATTTATGTAAATATATGTATATATATTTTTTTATATACATTTATATATATATATATATTAATGTATAAATATATATACATATTTATATATATATAAGTATATATATATATATGGCACATAATTATAAATATATATATATATATATCAATATATATATATACATATATTTATCAATATTAATATATATATGTATATATACATATATGAATATATATGTATATATTTATATATATGAATACATATATATATGAATATGTATCATTAAATATATATATACATATATGTACATATATATGTATATGTATGCATATACAATTTATATATTTAGATTTATATATATAAAGAGCTATATACATATATATATATATATATATATATATATATATATATATATATATATATATATATATATATATATATATATATATATATATATATATATATTTATATATGTTGAGTGCCAAATTGATAACAAACCTACCCTTCATCATATCGTACCCTGTCAGTCATCAGTTGATGAAGTAACCCCCTACAGCTTATATTAATTATAAACCCCGGTTTCCCAGATCCACGAGTGACCTACATGTCATCTACCATTTCCCCCCTCTCCTCATACATACCCCATACTACAGAGCCACATAGACATCCTGCCCAGGCAACGCCCGAAGGTTCCAACCCTCACAGACCTGGCTACGGCATTTCCCATGATAATTGTGATGGCGTGCCTTAGTCGTTGAGGGAAGCACTTTACATTTCAAAATCAGTTCTCTTCTGGCCGCCGAGCCCTACATATATATATATATATATATATATATATATATATATATATATATATATATATATATATATATATATATAGATATATATATATATATATATATATATATATATATATATATATATATATATATATCTATATATATATATATATATATATATATATATATACTATATATATATATATATATATATAAATAAATACGTATATATTTATGTTTATATTATTAATGTTTATACATATACACATATAAATCTTATACGATTCCGACCGGTTTGTCTTGAGTTATAGTATACAGCTTCTAACGTTAAGACAGTGTATGATTACGTCTAATATCTACAGCAAACCCCGTTAAATGCAACACTATAAAACTAGTGTGATGACACATAGTATGGCACAGTATAGTGCAATTTTGTACCTCGCTTTTATATCTGCATTAATGTGGAAAAAACATCGCGACCTCGATTAAGTATCGTTAAGGGTACAATGCGCTTTCGTTATAACATAACCATTCTTGTCGTTATTACAGGAATAATTATAATGTGTTCAACCCCTGGATCTGTATATGAGGGCACACCCACATGCCCCTATGTAAATGCGTCGGCATATTACCATACCGACACCGATCGATATAAATCAATACCTTTATTGTTTTATTACCTCAGCGGGGCAGTCACTAGTGTATGTTCGTATATCGTTTTGTATGATAGCTGAACTTTAGCGATTCCACCCTTTAGACCTATAAGTGATCATGACTTAGCAGATTTGTAGGTTTTTACCCATACATTCTAAACTTTGTAGTAACTGTTCGTGCGTATTCAATTAAAAAAACATCGATATTCTGCTTTATGGAGGTAATCAAATCTATCTATCGGGAATGAGGATAAGCTTTTTCCCATTTCCGTCCAAACTCCGCACCACAACTGTATTAACTTTGAGGAAAAAACTATATCCGGTTAGGACACTGACAACTCCCTCAGTGTCGATGAGTGATAGCTATCAAGTCACCGCTACCTATGAACGAGAGATCCGTCTGATGATAATAGTAATCATTATAGCACACCCGTTGTCGGCTCTCATAAGTTATAGTAAATTCGACGAATTAAGAGAGACATGAATAATTGCCTAATGGCCAATTGCACTTTTAGTGAACTCGGGATCGTCAAGGGAATATCATTTAAAACAGCTTAGTGATTTGTTCGCAAAAAAACATTCGCAGACCCACAAGAGCTGGGTGCATATGTAAATGCAATATCGCCGCACTATACCGGTTCAATCTCTTGCCTAAGACAACAATGGTACTACAAGCATTGTTGTTAGTCTCCAGTTGCCCCGGATAAAATACTGCTATCGTATTTGGCCTACTGTAAACATTCATGGCTAGTCTCGTTGATATTGCTTGGCATAAAATTGGCAAAAAGAGTGACCTGACGATGTGCAATATTATGCAAAAGAGCTATCAAGAATGCGAAGCTGATTGATTCGAAGTGGTATACTATGTATTTCATGTGCTGGTGCGTCTTCAGGTGACACAAATAGCGTTCCGGAAGGTGCAATTACTGCCGTTTCTTTTGATTGAAGTAATGAGCATTCATATTACCTATCGATGCTGGGTAGCATTAATCGAAAGGACCATCATCTATTCTGTTTGATAAATGTCAAATTATTACAAAATCAATACATCGCCTCATACATGATGACAGAAGGCTGGCATGACCAAATTCGGACACGTTGAGAAAGCTGATCTTCAATTATTTTATTCCCATCACACTGGAGCTAAGTATCAGTAAAACAATTCGGGGGCGATGGAAAAGCAGTGATAACATTTCATCCTTTCACACTACTCTATGTAATGTTAAGGTACGCCTCACCGTTTTACATTTCATTTTGAGGTCACATCTCGTATTTGTGACAGCTAGGATTTTTGGGTTTTTTTCTCAAAGTTTTTGTTACCCAAATGGTTTTGGCGTTCAGCGTTTGAGAGCGTCCAATTGATATTGAAAAATGGATCCACCTGAAGGAGCGGTAGCTGCAAACAACATTATAGACACAAAGAAATGTCTTGATGATGTGTAGCTCCCGCCTCTGGACAGGTGGTTGTGACGTCTTATGCATTACACTCCATAGTAGCTGTTAATAGATATCACCACTAAACCAAGGTACATTTCGATTCTCTAGTAAATATAATTGTTGACAAAGTTTGCGGTGCACGGCATGCGCTATGATTCGAGAGCTTTCGCTAGTAATGATTATTCTACACGGCTGATATAACTGAATGGGCGAGCTTACATAACCCGGTCTGATATGTCACAATGCATTATCCCTTAATCCTCACAAGTGGAACGACAAGCATATAGCTTGATTTTTACGTTTGCAGTGGTTAATAGCATTGCATCTGCCTTGAGGTTGCATTAAGCCGTTGCGGTGCCTGTTTTGTGTCCTCGACCGCCGACCGTTCCTCATTGTACAGTAATGCACCAGTCACATGAGATGATTACCAATTATCGTCCAAATATGGCTGTAACGTCAATACAAGAGTGCTATTCCACGGAGAGATTAAATTACTTTCAGCTACTCTTCTTCTGTCAGCTTGCTGAACCGTAACGAATGGACGATCAACAGATTTTTTCACATAATCTATCACTATAAATCAAGTTGCGTTTGGGTCCACATATGACAATAATGCGTGTCCGAAAGTGTGACAGTCTACTTGCTGTAACAGAGGCCTAGGTTCATGATGTTCTTCCATAATGACCCGTCTTACTACGTTTGAAATGAGCAGAAGCCGGAGTAAAATGTAGAAGCTAGACCAATCGTATAGAATCAAATGTCGGCATGTTTAGCTGCAGATGATGTTCGAAGGCGAAGAATCGATGGGCTGAATTTATGAAGATTACCACAGTCCATGTCGATTGATATTAAAGAACACGTGCCGCTTGATACAACATGCAAATATAGAGTGACTTAACAACCAGGCCCATTATATCATAATCAGGAAACTAATTAATGGCGTGTGTTCAGCAGACAATACTCTCGTTGATGGCGCTATAGAGTGCTAATCAGCTACCTATTAGCCCAAAGTTATGGTATGAAATAATCAGGATTTAACCAGTGAATTACTCCATTGAGAATCGAACGATAGCTCGTCAATGCATATTAACGGTACTCGCTAACCATTGATGTTCGACGTGTCCTTGCTCCGCTCTATACGTTTATGTGATGGTTAATCGCAGCTCTCAACGTTTATTAACTTCGATGGGTGAATGGAGATATAACCGAATCAATCATATAAGTAGTATGCATCAATTATGCTAGCAGTTGTACAACTGTCTGTGAATAAAGGGCATTATGCGTGACTAACCGTGTCATTCACAATAGATAATGATGACACGTCATCAGTTACGTAAATGATCACGCCCTCGATGCGAATGGTACCAGTCTGAAGGGTACTATTCAGAGAAGCATTCTTTGGTCTCGGTTAGTTTTGGCAATATAGTTCAGGATGTCTTTGCTCCATAAAATGTATAAGAAGCATTGCTTTAAAGCTAAACATTATGCATGATATTACAATTAGATTTGGCAGGACGCCAAGGTATTTACACTGATCGAGTCGGAATAATCTACAAAATATACTTTTTCTTCGAGCGATGAGGTGTAAACCGGCATCGGGCAAGCATCGGCCTCTATTACCTGGAAACAAAATGACTCTTTTTGAAGGCACAACGTTCCGGGAAAGGTTGTTACAGGTTTGAAATTAACTACAGATGCACAAAATAATTTTAATGAGCAAGAGGTCTAATGCATGCGACGTGTTAGTGGGTTCGTGTCTGTTTTTCTACTATCTTGCCCAATATCTTCCAAACTAATAAAACATTTAAAAAACAAATGCGTACACGCTCTAGAAAAGAAGATTACAGCATCCTTAATCAAAGTCGTCTGGTTGTGCTTTTGTGGTACCTCATAATACATTACCGTATCGGTCTAGTGTAGCAATATAACGCGATATGTATGCAAGCATTCGTGAAAAAAAAATTAACCATTGATGTTTCAAAGTATGGTGGAAAGTTTCATTTATTATACTCAACAATTGCCATCACTGCTCTCGGACAGAAACGGATTTTTTCCGACCATTTACACCACTCAGCAATGCGTTGCTTACATGTAGTGGCTGTTAGCTACGCAAAGTGCTTCAATCAAATGGTCGTAGTCTGTCCATAATATTATTCAACCGCATCATTTAATAGAAATAATCATATCATAGTGCGTAAATATTTTTATCGTATTACTGTGGCACTAATTATTCCGGACAAAATTAGTTGATGCTCAATGTTCAGTATGAATGATCAATGCAAAATACATCGGGTGAAGAGAAACATACGGAGCACAAATATCAATCAGCATCACGAAATCGATTTAGACTGTTTGCATACAGTATATTTAGAGTGGAGGAAACAAATGACAGGAAACATAATTATTGTTTGAATATCTCAGTTCTCAGAATTTATCGACGAAATCTCTGTTTTGAACAACCTAATTTACGAAGCTGGAGGCCTCATCAGAAGAATTATTTACTCGCATTTGTCTTGGCGGATTCCCCTGTTATTGTGTATCTGCAGGATTTGATATAGTTTGGTTTAGATTTCTGGCATCTCAACCTAGCAGTTAACCAACATCACGGTTAATAAATATGACTACAATGGTATAAAAATATGCCAGGCATTGGTCGTATTCGGGGTCAAATGAAATTACCAACGCATTATGGATGATATGCATGTCGGAACCTCTCTACTGTCAACAATAGTCAATCAAATCAGAGTGTCGTGGCTTTTGAAAGTGTCTAGCCTACTCAAAAGCGATATCCTTATCTGACGCTGTGCAGTAGACAAACTGAATGATACGTTGATTGAATAGCGCCGTTAACGCGTGTATCCAACGTACATTAAAGAAGATAGTGCATAAACACATCCAGATTGGTCTAGAAGGTGCTGCTGAAAGATGAATAACATATGTTGCAAGTTAATACATCTTCGCTCGACTAGATTTGGCGTCATTTAATACCCCTAGATGAAATTTTAAGCCATATAGACTGTCAATGCACATGCTATTTAGCAAAATTCGACATATTGTGCATTCAAAAGTTGCGGCATATTGCCAGCAGCATAACCACTTGATTCTACTAAATCTATATAAGACTGAATCGAATTGATTCCTTGGAATGTTGATGCTTAATATAAGTGCGCCTACCTATAGTTTGCGCAGTTGTTGCCAACATGAGACATACCAATAATAAAAGTTGACCAGCTGGCATCGACATAAAAAACGCATTCTGGAATATTTCGCAAACGACATATTAAAGGCAGAGATTCTTACTCATAAATAATTGTTCACCAATGCACAGCCAAAGTTTGTTTTTACTCATGTAGCAAGTAAATGCTGTTATAACCAGTTAGATCAGGTAGATGCGAAGGAAAAAAGGTATTTATGTAATGACATGGACCCAATTGACTTTGCAATATAAAATGCTGGTGATTAGCGACTCGTGCTTATTTTTGTAAGAACCATATAATCGTAAAAATGATCCCTTCATCACTCTCACAAAAAGCACTCTCGTAGCCTCGCATTTATGAACATTCGTTTAATCCGAGACATTTGAATCACTCTTTTGAGGGTAAAAACTGTAAGGTGTAATTATTTGCTGCTGAAGCAACCATAGCCGCAAATAGTCTTTGCTATCTAATCTACCTTCATCACTTTCAACAAATAACAAAGCTGTCACTGGCCTAAAAGCAACTCTTATTCGAATTGAACCCAAGCACAAAAAATATTTAGTCTAGAGTCCAGTGGTAGAAAATTATTTATGCGTGAGCTCGAACAGGATCGTCTACCGAGTGACAGCTATATGGGTAACATTTCCATAATCAAGTGATGATAATGGTAAAATTAGTCACTGAATATTATAATGACATGCTACAAGCTACACCAGTTGTTTCGACATGTTGTTAGTAACAGTCATCGTGGTGAGAATCAGTACTTGGTACAGAATATCCAAATGCACTATAATCACTGCGTGTCGTGGCAAATGACTGTCGTTATACCACAGCAGGGCATATTTTTAACAGCCTTTGTGTGGACCCACCCAGTGTTGAAGAGAACGATCAACTCCGCGTATGCATCGTTTGCAGCCTGCAGAACCTCGATGTGGAAATGTGTTCGATATGTCCCAGATTACCCAGGTTGTGAAGGGAATTATCAACTCGATGTGCCCTTGTTACTTTAAAAGCATTCTCCTGTTAACTGCTCGCACTTCTACACCGATAATTAATGAAATAGCTCCAGTGGTGAGCTTTCTGTATGCGCAGCCTGACATTTCCGACCCGTGGCCCGTGCAATAATGAAGTGTTTGGATCGAGTGGCGACGGGGAACATGCCCAATGCTACCCCGTGACAACTCCATGGACAGGTGCATTGCTGCAATGTGAGCAATGTGACTGAAAGCCTCCATACTTAGCGTGGCATTAAATGAAACCACAGTTTCACGTTACGTACGCCTCATATTTAGTTACTACGCATATATAGTCACAAGTTAACAATAGGCTTCTACGATTCAAGGCTCGGCATACACAGACGGCCGGCAAGGCAAACTTTACTTAACGCTTACGTTTTAGGCAAGGTACTTGAGTAAATATCATATCACGATTACCATCGAGATTCCCGTCTCACGTCCACAAGATACTATAACAGCTTGCTGCAGCGCTCATAAACATGATCTATATCTGTTAAATTCACTGCCAACGCATAGTTATATCAGCGATAGTGGTCACCAGTTAAGTTGCCCACTCTAGTGCATCTGCATGTTATCTTAAGTTTAAGCAAATTGTTAAACTACAACAGAATAAGCAATTTATATATTCCATTATCCGTGATTACTACAACTATGCCATTGCGGCACATGGTACCATGGGCTCCACAGCGGGCAAGTCGGGCGTAGAGTTACCTAGCACCCGCTGGCACTAATATGAATACTAGAACGACTTGATTACCCAAATTCCCACTTAATGGCGCATTACGCTTATTCAAGTAAACCGACTAACCTTTTGCATACTATGACAAAATGCAGTATATCCGATATCGCTTGATGCAGGTTGCGAAATGCGGACATTAACAATGCTAATTCACCTAACTGGATTTCTGACCTTTATTTGTAGCTCATTCGTGTTCTGCCTTCACTCAATTGACTCATTTTAGTGTACACTGACTTTTCACAGAAACATGGGCTTTATCCCTCTAACTTTATCTATTTACACTGGCAAGCTCCACAATGGCTTGCCCTCTCTAGGAGGTGCTATCACCCTTCAACATAGCCGCAAATATGCTTCATGGGTGCACTGAGAGGAACCATAATTATTTTCGCGCTTGTCTATAGGTTCAGTTCCAATCCCCTATGTCGTTAAGCCCAATGATGCAGCATTTGCACTTTTAAATAATAGTCAAGCGCTGCAAATATATGCAACGTAAAGATACTTTGTCGAACAAAGACCACCTAATCACCTCATAGAAAATGTTGAACAAACAATTCACGTTTTTTGGGGGAATTCAGTACATGCTCAAACATATTTATACCACACAGGCGTAGCGTGCAAAAAAAAAAAAAACCCGGCAGTGTGTAAGGAATTCGGGTCGGCGCGCCCTAGGGATGTTTGCCCACTTGTCGAAGCGCCCCTGCCGGGACAATGCATCCTAGGATCGAGAGCCCCGAGTCGATCCGCTTACAGAATTATATATATATATATCTATA
>CM067351.1:52564533-52615205 GCA_034190875.2 Urechis unicinctus | reverse complement strand
AATTACATTTGCTTATTTCATACCTTCGCTTCCTGTAGCAATATTTATTTAATTTAGGACACTGCGGAGACTGCATATTCTGCGCGGAAAATTATTTCAGAAGGGATACATTTATGTCCTCGCCAAGGTTATATCAAGGAATAACTCGATCGCATTATTATACTGCTGCCTACAATGAGCAGATTATTGTTATAATAACAACTAACTTCTCAGTATGCTGTTACATAAAGGTTCGAGGTAATCGACTCAAGTGAACAAACAGGTCTCGAAATGTGCAAGATGGAACATATATTAATTACTTGTGATGTTACATTGTCACTGAAAACTTACTTGATTTGCAGCATGCTGCATTGCAATCTCCATTTTGTGCAGTCAGTTATCGCTGTGTTTATAACGCTCTAGCGGCCGATATAATCTCGAAACTAATGAAATCTTGTGTATCTGCATACTTATCAAGTTAACAACGGAATTTTCAACAGTGTGTACGGAACGAGTCGATGAAATTATGTAACCTGTCCTCTCCTTATTGTTTTATAAATGTTGATATCGATTAAGAATAAAATTTGTTGTTGTTATATAAGTAATGTCCGTAAACGGTACCACATATATGTTTGCAGTCACCTTATAGACGGTATACGGTAACGCAGCGTAGCATATTAGCGTCTCACAATATGCTATAAAAACATATGAGTAGACTTATATATTAAGCTTTGGCATAGTTTATATCATACCTACCTCATTTTGAAGTAACACTTCAAAATTATGGTATACAAATTTCATAATGGTGTTCTGATTGTAGCGATGAGGCTTGAGATACATATACTTTTCATTGCTTAAATCGCATACAGGCCCATGCTACGTCAATGCAGTTGTAACATGCGACGGCTTAGTGATAATAACTATTCCTTCATTACCTAGTTTATATCCGCCATACTGCAATGATTATGTCACTGATTGAGTGTATGCTATGCATCATCAGCATTATGTATTTTGACTGCATTTCTGCTACCTACACATTAATAGGTGATATTTCTGTGTTTAAGTTATTTCGCTTTGTTTACATTATGGAATTAATGCCAAAACGCTCTAGCGATGGATTGCATCGATTGCTTTAGCATTACCCACTAAGAACTACCCTCTCAATTATTTCGTGATCGACATTATACACCCAGAAGTGGTCTCCGTAGGCAACTTACAGCTAGTGCTGGCTTCCTCGCTGAGGAATTATTAATTTAATTGCTTGTCACATTAAATAAGGCTCATGGGGGCTTGAATCCGAATGTGGTTGTGATATTAAGTTAAATAGCTTTTATAATAGATCTATCCCATGAAATTTGCTTCATGAATCACATGATGTAGGGCCGACTGCTACTGAAACAAACATAGACACATTCGGAATTGAATGACCATGTATTGAATAGTACATTTCCGATACCAGATATTAATTTTGTAACACGCATGTATCAAAACAATCGGCTGATGCGTTGCACTGTTGAGAAAAATCATTAGTCCCATAAGAGTAAATGTAGCCTGCTTCTGCAGGACGAAATTAAACTTTCCTCTGATCCGACTTTATGTGGGTGTAGTTAATTTCCCAGTTGTACGCCATTGTTCTATTTAATATGTCTGAATTATAATTTCACGTGTGGATATTGAGCAAAATTATAGCACTTCGTACCATTCGGAAAACCACTGCAATATTACGGATTGTTTCAATCGGAGTGTTCTCGGCTACATCCTTTCTTGTGTTTCGAAAGACATATTATGTGCAAGTAAAGCAAACGCAGTTTCGAGAAATCCCATATGAGCATTTATCGGCATAATAATAATATATGAAACATGCAAAATGTAAGCGAATGACATTTTACCTTACCGATACCGTGATGGATTCCATTATGTGGGACGTATTTGCTCAGTATTCAATTCGAGGAAGCGACGTGATTGGTATGTAATAATACAGCCGTGTGCTTGCCGTAGTGAAGCATCAATGATTTATCTATAAATATGGCATGCGCAAGGCTTAGTTATCATTTTATACGTCTAATTAGCCGTCAAAATGTACTACATTCATATGTCGCTTAGAGGTATGTTTCCTGTGCTTAATTATGGTGAATATGCAAACATTTATATTGCGTCTTTTGTAACCGATCACACGAAGTTGTAAAAACACTAAAGTATATATAATCGCATAAATGTGCAATATTTTTCCTTATTCTTAATTTTGCTTATTCGACCGAATATGCTTTCAAATGATCTACAACGCGCACTGAAATTGCTACTTGTGTTGAGCACTGATGGAAAAATTGGTGGGTATTCAATCATTCTGGCATTGCAATACATATTCTCGGTCATAATCCAACACAGTGTTTTTACTTTAATTATAATCATATAAATTTCTGAAATTCAATAACATTGAGCACCGAACGCCCGCTGGGTAAACAGCCATACCAACTATAGCAAAAATACATTGCATCCTACATATGGATATTTAAGATTCTTTGATTCCATAAATGTGCGGTAAGCATCCATCCAGTTGAATATAGAATAATAATATCCTACGCGTCTAGCCATCGAACCTTTTTACTTCAGTGACATGCACAGTAAGCATCAGCTGTACGATTAGTTCAACTGTCGTTTCATATACCGCTTGCGGCATGCTAATTTCATTACTATGATACAAATGCTTGTTCAGTGGCATTTGTCATGCTATGCCAACTTACCAATCCTTAAGATCTGTAAACATTTATATATATGTATATATATACATATATGGTAACTTGTTGTATGTTTATATGCTGTTTAACTCCTCGTATGGGCCATCAGTACATTGACATTCACAGTATCGGCGCAACCGAAATAGATGGCTTTAGAGTCGGACCATGGAGATATGGGGAAAAAAATGAAACTGGCCAGTGGGGGTTCGGCAAACCGAAATCTGTTTATTTCCGCTTATCAAACTGTCTGGGAATTGGTTAGCGCAGTAGAATGATAATAATTGGCATTATCAAGAGTGACAGCAATTATCATATAGCCCAGGAGCTCGACAGATTACGCTGACCTAACATTCTATGCTAAGACATTGTCGTCATAGCATATTGGAATGTACATACACAAATGTGCGTGTACATATACTTATCCCTTCAGCCTCGCTCAATAAACAATTCTTATCTTATCTTATCTTATATATCTCATATCACTCATAAACGCATTGAAAATACACTTGATGTATGTTTTGTACAACTCTTATATGTGCATAATTACTCAACAATAAAGTAGAAGAGTGTTTCATCCCAGCACATCTGTACTGTTTCGCAAACTGCAGTACAGTGTAAACTGTGGTATATTGCCGTATATGACACCAATATCAACGTTTCTAGTGAAGTAAGCTTCCTTCCAAAATCCTGCAAAATAAATTTTGTCTCATAAGGAAAAAGGCAGATAACCGTCAAAATGCATTGAGAACATTGAGATCAGAACAATGTTTTGTGTTGAGTTAAATATTTACAATATCTGCTTTCTGACCCGCTGCATGACAAGATACAATGATAATTCCCACCCGCTGCTTGATAAAATCGAAGTTTCCATTGACTTAAATTCCAAAAGTACGACGCATATATATATAGTAATCAAAGCAAGTATTGCGACATACATCGACCTACCAGGCAGTAAATTATGCCTGTAGCTGTGACACTAGAATTGTCATTCGATGAATATACTCATGTATCTATAATGTTTAATCAGCTACTGCCGCGTCGCTTTACGTGACATAATAACGGATCTCTGTCCACACACAATGTACGTATCGAACCGATTTAGTCACTCACATAACGGATATTGGCGCATAACAGCCTGATGTCCATATTGACATCAGCGATACACATAGAGATGCAAGGGCATTATTTATCAACTAGCTTGACAAGCTTAATGAGAGCTAATACTGCTTAGTTAATTGATTACTTGGAATGACGTGCTTGGACAAGTCACTCACAGTATTTTATTGTTGATGTACTTTTAGCTGTAGGGTAACGTTAATGTTCCATGTTTGTCTTGGTGTGGGAAGAAGAAAAGTAATAAATAATAAATCATTCCTGACACTTGCACCGACACAAACAGGTCTCTAACGAGGTATTTATCAAAGCAAAGGTAAATACATTTTCTAACAGGCGGATCAACTACGCAAATCATGTACTGATTTCTTCGCCACCACTTATAAATTACAATTCATCCAACTCACATATTGCTGCAGTTCTCTGGCAATAATGTTCAACCAGTTGAATTTGGCCAGTAACGCGGTAGAAGTAGAAGTACCCTTAATTCACTGTAAAAAAAGTAATTTATCGTCAAACGCACGAGAAAATGAAATACCAATCAACTGGTATATTGTTTTGACGATAAACGTACGTTTAGACAATTACGACGCGATACTCGCGTGTTTACAGTGAACGAAATATATTAGTTTTACTCCTGCAAACTGCAGTTTAACGTTGAGGTAAGTCAGCCAAATACATTAAAATCGAAACAGTTTTAGAAAGAATTCGAAATTTTTACCATTAGATATGTGCTTGTGCAAGACGAAAACATGTTCTAATATGTTATTGGCACTTCCAGATTATATACGGCTGAGTAGGATTATTCACTGTCTCTAAAGCATGTTTTTGCTTAATTCATTCTAGCGACGTGATGCCATAAGAATGTGTCTCACGATACTTTTCTAAAAAAAACTGCTCCTAGCTTCATTAACGTTAACTTTGGTTATAATAACAATTCAGTTTAACCTGGTTGTTAAGGTTTTATTTTCAGTACGGAAATAACGTTTGAACGGATGATGGATTCGTGTATTTCGGAAAATGTACGCGTTCATGCAGTAAAGTATAGCGTAGTCGTAAATTATTTATGATATTAGGAGGGGGAACACAGCGTGATTGTCAAAATTGACAGCAGGATTCTTCTGTTACTGTTCCATTATAAGCCACAACCGCATCCGTCACGATGATGATGTTTACATATTGCGGCAGCACCTTATCGAACATAAAATAGACTTGATATTTGACATCACGAGTTAGGTGGTTTAGTTGTACTCTTGTTGTGACTTCTTGAACCATGACGCAGCAAATAGGTATCACACTCGTGCACCAAAACCTTAATCGGTGCTTAAGATTACGTAGTTTGCCAGAAATGATGGCGTGGCGTTACTTGCCTAGGAGCACGAAAGAAACAGGATAACATATTTCGCAAATATTGAACAGTTTGAAATTAGCGTTATAAAGACAAACAATAAACTGGAATGGCACAGGTACGTGACAGCCCCAAAAGTTTGCTGAGACTATGTATTGTTATCAATCATTTCTTACCTCCATGCGCAGTCTTGAATGAGTTAATGGACCATTTCTAACTGATATCAATTCTTACTCAGGTACCAATCGGCATTCATGTGATGTGTGTAGAGAAAGCTGTTGTGTAGATGCGAGACGTCGCCTTCATCATAATTGTTAACCGGTCTATTACCGAGTAATACATTCCTAACGATTTGTTACTCGGAATGAATTGATATGTGTAGTGCAGTGTTGAATGTTACCAGACGCTTGTCAAGTGATTACATGCATGATTAGAGTTAACATGTGCAATGGATCTTCTAACGTGGCACGCGTACGAGCCGAACATATGTTATTTTATGGCTACAACGCCGTGTTGGCCAACCCAAAAGTGATGAGTTGTAAATCACAAGCTGCGGAGTATTTGATATTGATTACCTGCTTGCGCTACGTGATGTTCTGAATTTGTATATAACTGAAAGAAGTATGGCAGTATATGTACACGAAGATCAGGTATGACTCAATGGATCTACAATGGCAGCCTCTGTGAGAGAACACCATTAGGCGGCTTTGTAGCATCGATATGTGTTCCCAACTCATCACACCACGTTACACAAACTGTGAGAAAAAGACAAAACCCATGGAACGCAATAATAATGTCCAGTTACACAGACTGGAATATCTCAGGCTGACGCCTCACGGCCAGTTATGCAATTTCGCATAAATTGCCTATCATCAGAGGGATTTTTATCTAATGGTTTTATGGTAGACTTATCATTGTGCTTTGGGGAGTGAAAAAAATAAACGCCACGCGATTTTATCTATGCATAATAAACCCTCTATGCACTAAATACACTTACGACGACATGGACGAACTTAAGTGGCGTTGGCGTGGTATTTCGAGACAATGTGGTAAACCCATACAGAAAAAATGTTTATTCGTGACACATACTTAATGCAAACGGCGAGGCAAGTTCCGCATAGAATGGAGTCATAAAGATATAATGTAAATAGTGCCGAGTGCATTGTCAGTTTTTTTAATGGCGCAATATAACTACATTCTTTATGTGCGCTGCATTTTTGTAAAGCATTTCAAAGCAATAGATTGCTGTGATAATTCTTTGACTTTGGCTACAGAAAGGGCATATTGCCGGAATTTACTGCATAGTCGGACTTTGTGCTAGATCAATACAATCATTCTTCTAGTAATCCAAGGGGCATGTTTTATATGCATTCGACGATTTGATAATTTAACCGATAAACGTGAACGATTACGTCGTCAAAACACACGGGGAAGTCTAGTACGTCTCAATACACATTTATTTGCCATAGAAGTTGCAAGAGACATATTTATTCTTTAATGAAGACTTATATGTGATAATGAAGAGCTTTAAGTTTGTAGCAAATCGCATTAATCTTTGGGTCTGGGCCATCGATTGCCAATGCAATCGCATGCATCCTTTAATTGTGGAAACAAAAACCATCGTTACAAGCGCCCGACTCTTAGCGGGCTAACTGTGTACTTGTTCGATTGTATCAATACTCCACTACGCTTTTTATCTTGTGCAACACTTACACTGCTCGCTTTATGCAAAACATATATGCTTAAAAATAATTTGCGCTGTTTAAACCTAAACAAAAACGCAACAAACAAAGATCAGCATTTACAAGTGTTGAGTCAATTTGCATTGATAATAAATTGTTTTCTTAAAACAATGGAGCACCTTTGGTTGCATTAATACACCCATTTGTAGTCACTGGATAAATAAATCAGAAGTGACATTTTGATAAAGTGATAAAGGTTGAATGGATCGAAAGTGATATGACGACAATTCCGACCAAATGACCGGTTTTGTTTTACCAGGACCATTAATGGCTTCGCGAGATCCTATAGTTTAACATACGATCGGCATTTACGCATTATTGATTGCTGTCAAGCATTATGCTTTTTAATGCGTTCATCCATTAGCTAAGTTATTCAAAACCACAGCTAAATAACAAACTATTGAAACAACTGCTGAAGAGTAGTGATTATTTGCAGTTTTATCAACACCTCTGTAAGAATAATGGCAAGGACCCATTTTAAATTCTGCGTCATGCCACACATTGAGAACAACGATTCTACGAATCACGTATTGTCTAGCCATATGGGCGTTCAAGAATACAGCGAATAGTGCCTGCTGTCTATTGAATGAAAGTATTATGCTTCCGTAATGGATTATTCATGCATGCATCACCCGGTTAATCTAGCGAATATTCTTTACGGAGAAAGCTTACAGCCATTCGGGAACGTACATGAATGCAAAGACAACCAGGCTAGCGTCGACTGGGTATAGTTGGCGTTACCTACGATACATAGGAAATCGGTCGGACAGCATCTTAGCAGCGCTTGCGCAGTTCGTCGTCTAAATTAGATAATTTGCATACAATTTGCACCAAACAGCAATATTGACGGTGAATAGTTAAGATGGCAACTTCCGGTCCACAAAGCAGTAAAATCCACTGTCATTATCACCATCGCTAGAAACATGGACGTATAAAACAGCCACAAAAATTTACAGGAACAAGTGAAACATAAGATATCGGCAGCTGCAATTTTCTGCAAACCCACATAGGATTGTATTACCCAAAGAACCTCAGTTGCCGATGTTTACATTCGCATGTCTACCTTAGGGTTCCAAGCAATTTAGAATAAACGCAATTTGCAAATAGTCGCTAATGGTTTCAACATAAAAAAAATATCGTGATTGTGCCTCCCGAGTTTGAACACGCGATAGCTCGGTCAAACTCTATTTTAGGTAAGCAAAACGCCATGCATCAAAAGTGCGTTACGCTATGGTCAAGGAGGTTTTTTTCATGGACACATCGAGTATTTCCGCGAATCTCGCTCAACTTATTTCACGTCAACTCAGAGCTATAACGAATATGAAGGCACAGAAGACGCTTGGTCTGAAGAGATCATGGTTATTTCTGAATGTCTCGAGTTAACGTTGATTGATAGTCTATTCAGTCGCGAATTATACAACGACTAAATGCTTTTGGGCTCCAATGCAAATGATTATTCCATCTCTGACCGGCAATCTCAGTCGCATAGCAACATTTAATTACAGACAACATTATTCCTGAGCAACAACATTTGATAGGTTACAAATGGATTGTAATATATAGCAACTGAAAATAGAGGCGCTACAAGTCCTCGGTGTTAGATATTGCAGTTAATGCTGCATAGGTCTCGGCCTAAATTCATTTCGAATGGGGGAACTATAAATTGCTTTGGTATTGGCCGGGTTTATGCTTATCAGACCATTGTCCTTAGTTTTGTCAGCTATGGTTGTGACTATCTGACTACAGCGTATGCAATTTCATCTGATGCTGTTCCTGTGAATATTTTCATCATGTTACCACCGCCATTAGCAAATAAATATAAACCTAATTCGACATTAGTGGTGAACGGCGGAAATGTAAGTTGCGTTCAATGCACATTGAAAGCAGATCGAATTTCCACGACCTATAATCGCGATCATCATTTCATATGTTGATTGAGATTACATATATATATATATATATATATATATATATATATATATATATATATATATATATATAGAGATATATATATATATATATATATATATATATATATATATATATATATATATATTTTACATATATATATATATATATATATATATATATATATATATATATATATATATATATCTATATATATATATATATATATATATATATATATATATATATATATATATATATATATATATATATATATATCTATATATATATTATCTTCCCCCTTAATATATATTCATTAACAATAAGAAATTTACCATTTTACCCAGAGGTTATTGCAGTAACTCTTCAACATGCCGTTTGTTATTCGGCACTTTTTGTTACTGGCTAAATGAACAGAGGCTGTTAAAAGAAAATTAGATTGCCGTTTGGTGATGTGCAGTGACAAAGAGTAGTCAAATCATCCCCAGCGCCGGCGCCTGTTATATGAGCTGGTGAAATATTTGGGGTTGATTGACCACAATGGACTTTTTTTATAAGTGTACCAAATTGGAGAAATTTTTCCTTATGATTTGTATACTCGTATATTCACATATCACCATAATGGACCGCATGTGGACATTTTATTATGCTAACTTTACGCAAGATAAGTTATGAAGGACTCATTTTCCAAATGTAGCTCACAATACCTCTTTCTAGACCTGTTTGGGACAGTGCAAGTGTCACGAATGATTAATTATGGCTCTTTTCTTCGTCACACACCAAGGCTAACATGGAACATTAACGTTGCCCTATAGCAAAAAGTACATTAACTATTTAATGTTGTGGTTGGCTTACCCTAGCACGTCGCTCCAAGTAATCAATTACCTAAGCAGTAATAGCTGTCAATAAGCTTGACAAGCTTGTTGATAAATAATGCCCTTGCTTTTCTATGCGTATCTTTGATATCAATATGGGCTTCAGACAGTAACGCGACAATATCCGTTAAGAGAGTGACAATTTCGCAATGTGTTTTTATATAAAACACCAGCCATATTGGTGGAATGCTAGCATTATCAAGTGTGGGCTGCTATTGGCTGTGGACTATAATTTAGATATATCCCGTTAACAAAATGCATATGATGTAGATCTGGCGCTCCTCGGAGCGCATGAAGCCTGTCACAATACTCCTCGAAGTAGTAACGACAGAATAATTTACAACATACCTATGGCGTAGATTTATACAGTGAAAATACAGGCTTTTCCCTCCTGAATTGGTACCGGTAAATCTGAATGTCAAACAAAGTAATCTTTAGTCATTGGGGCAAATCGATATCAATTAACAATTGCCATTTACTAAGCATATTTATGTTTATTAACGCAAAATACAGGAAATAAGGCAACATTTCGTCATCATGCCATCTTGCTGGAGGCATGACGCCCCAAATTAAGGGAGGTGCAACGCAATCTAGATAATAAATGATCGAATCATCTGCAAAACAACCGATACGTCTCTCATTTTCAAGTTTATACGATTGATAAGACATCACGTCCAATAACAAAGGGACTTGTAATTCACAGACTAATTTAGTAACCATAGATAATAAACGCTGTTAGCGTTAATTGACTATATGTTCCTCTAGTGTGGGCGATGGCAGCTGTTACAAAGGTCAATATTATTTAATTATTTCCAAAGCAGCCGTCATTGAAAGCTACTGGCTGACTTAATGTGTAGCATTGTTTATAGAAACTGCTGTATCCGATGGGAAATTAAAGCTAAATATAGTAGAAATAGAAGAAATAAAATCTTCGGAATAATAAAATACCTCTTTGTGAATCATTCCTATAATTGTTTAAAATATATAAAGCATTAGGGCAATGTTCAGTTTGCTTGGCAATATAAAAACGCGGGTGCGAAAACGCTACACAAATGACTTCGCTGCCTGTTTAGGAAATGCTCTCGGTTGCTCCCAAGTTGTTGGGCACTCGATTGACTATACGACCCCAACGCAAAAAAGCACATCTTGTTGTTACTCGTTACTACGGTAACATCAACAGCTTTGCTAGGTTGGAAAACATTACATGACTAATAGTTGACAGGTGTATGTTGTTATAGTATGTAGATTTATTTCTAATAGGTATGATTATACCACATATATCATTTGTGCACAATCCTATTTGCGTATAAATATGAGTTACCGTCTTATATGAAGTAGGTCGTGCATTTTACGATAAACTTTGCCCACTGTAATTCATACGTATGTCATGGTAATATCAGTCAGTTTGTTAGCTAGTAGCTTTTCGGCACAGCACTATTTAATATCAGGCCTTAGATGTATACGACGTGACTGCTTTATATGCGGGATTCTATCATCAGTGATGAATATACCAAGCCTGGTTTCGTTTTGAGATTGCTGTCAATATGCATTGCTTTCAATATGCTAGTCGTGATGGTTTCGATTTCGGGCTACTTGATATCCCTGAGCTATGCCGTATGCCATCCCGAATCGTTGAAGTCCAATTAACTATACATTCGTTAATTGTTACCCAAATATTAAATTTGAATGTCAGCAGAACATTTAACTGCTTTTTTAATTTCCATAACCATAACTTTACATTCTACATGTGCGCTGCCCTTTCGTAAAGCATTGCAGAACAATGGGTTGATTTTATAATTCTTTTACTTTTGCTAGAGAAAGAGCGCCTTGTCGGTATTTTCCGCATAGTCTGACCTTGTGTTACATCGATGCGATCATGTATCTAGTTATCCAAGTGGAATGTTTTATATGCATTCGACGATTTGATAGTTGAATCGAAAAACGTGAACGAATGCGTCTTCAAAACATACGAGGAAGTCTTTTACGCGGAATCTTGATCTCAATGCATATTTATTTACTACTAGAAGTTGGGATAGACATGTAAATTTTTTATGAAGACTTATATGTGATTATGAATGGCGTTAAGGTTTTCAGCTAATCGCATTAATCTTTGATTCGGGGTTATCGATTGCAATTTAAGTCGAATGCATGCCGTATTAATGGAAACAAAAGCGCCATACTCTTAGCGAGCTAACTCTGTACGATTGTAGTAATGCTCCTTTGCACTGTTTATCTATTGCAACTTATACACTCCTCGCTGAATATTGCAAAACATTGGCTACACACCACGTACTGTGCTTTTGTATAATCGATATTTGCAATAAACGAGTCAGTCGTTCAATATGGAGTACTTAGTTATTTTTTACAGACACTCCCCAGCGCGCCGTATGCTACCAGTTGCTAATTGAAGGTGCAATCATATCGAAGTAGAGCAGTCCGCCCGTTTGTTTGGGAGTTTGATATTTAAACTCATGAATGATACATTAGAAACTTATATTTCATTCAAAGAAGCTGACAATCTTATTTGCTCCGAATTATTCAAATAGCACATGAAGAACCGTCTATTTTTCATTCATTTCCTTTAGTTATTTGTTAGGATGAACGTATATGAGACGATGAGCAAACGTAACTTAAGGCATTTCGATGATAAATGATATTTCATGCATTTATCTTAATTCATCATTAATCGCGCAGAACCTTATTTGTTCCAACTTCTATTTTCTTCGTTAATAAGTGCCTCACATAATATTTAGAAAAGTCTGTTTTATTCAACACATATGCTTACTACCACAAATCTGACGGGATGTAGGCATGTCTTATATATATCGACGCACATATTTCCAAAATAAAACGCGGCGTTGCTTGAATGGGAATTTTGTAGAATTTATTAGTGTATATCGATGTGCGAATATAAGCGTTAAACCTTCGACACATAGCTTATATGTGATTGCAATTCAGCAGTCGATATAATTTGCGACACAACATTTAATTAGGTTATATACTTATCAAATAAAAAACAATGATGATAGATGAGTCATGTAGTAGATACCTATACTTGCAATGTGAATTAAAGCCCATTATAGCGCGCCTTAACAGTTATGCTTTTTTCTTATTGTTGGTGGTTTGTACTAGAGGAATATCTACCTGTAACTCACCTGACATGAAAAATTGGATATTCTTGTCAAGAGGTGGGCGCGCATTGTCCTGGAATTCTAGTAGATATATATGGATCGTTATGCTATTGGGTGAAGTACGTGGAAAACGTATAACACAGGATCTAGCTTTTGGCATTTAAAGATAACTGCGAAATTATGAGTCACGGCTGCGTCTACCAGATAGCCTGTTACAATCCACTACAAGACTGTATTACAAATAACTGCTCAGAAGAAGGCAATAGATAATGTAAATATGACGCCTGCAGAGAACGATTAAATACTGCACTTGCTTCGGAAAGCAAACTGCACCCTCCAAACAATTTGGTCGACCAATCATATAACAAGCGTTCCCTATGAAGATTTCCAACGCACAATCAGCGCTGTGAAAAAACCCACCCTATGAAGATTTCCAACGCACAATCAGCGCTGTGAAAAAAAACCCACAGTCCTGCAATGAACAAGTTGTTATCAAATGTTATCAATTATTGGGTCTGGTCATATATATCCAAATGCAATCACCGAACTGAAAATTGAACAATAAAAAATAGAGTCAATCATATATGTCAAACTTAATTTGCTTAACAAAGGATAAAGGCAAAATTGCACTCAGATAATTGTAATTCAGGTGAATAATATAATTATTGTTTTAATATGGCTGCAACTGTCGATTCAACCTCAAAGACATACCCTACCAACTAGCCTTTTGATCGCAGAGGCACTTAGGTGACTAAGTGCAAAACTAACGACGTTCACAACTATCCTGTAGTATAAAAAGATGAATCGGTTACATTTATGCAAGTTTTGATGGTATAATTTGTGCGTTTGAGCATGTTACTTTAATTAATACCCCAAAACGTGTAAATTTCATATATTTTACACAAAGTTCTAGTCTAAATGAATGATTGTCATTTAGTCAGGTGCATCAGTTCAACGGACGCCGTTAAGAAGGCGTGATAAGCATCAACAACGCCACTCGTGTAAGTTGACAAGTATCGCAATGTGTGCATATGGTCTGTTAATCGATGTATTAAAGATCGTCCGAAATTTTTAAATATGGCGGTTTTAGCCCTTCTGGAAGAAATGTCATTTTTCACTCTCGCTGCCACCTTCCATACGTTTCTTGATTCTACCGCCGCCTCAAGTGCAGCCTAGATTGCAGTTTAACCTCTTTAATTCACCTACAAGTAGTTCTTAAATATATGCAAATGCATAAAACCCTTAGTTGTCGCAGTTCGTTCATTCCACGTCATGAATAAGGGCAATATAAAAACCAAGTTGCTTCTATGTCTTAAATTTTTCTTAATATCATTAATTTACAGCAAACCATGTATATATTAGTGCATAATAACTGCATTTGTACCATGACCAATGCTGCTGTTTCCAATGGCGATTACAAATTGCTTCATATTCTTATGGAAGCTATCCACCCCAGCCTATTGCTGACAGTGTCAGTAAATACTGTAAAGCAACGCGCATAGAACCAGTTAATGGTAAACTAAGAGACTTGTTAGTGTATATCATGTGCCGAGGAGTGCGATACATTACCGAAAGATTTTTAACTCTTTCACCAAAAAACATGCGCATGAATCACATGTAGCATTTATTTGGCGGAAGAATCGAACTGTAACACAAACGAACAAAGCCATGTTTATTTGCTACAGCAAGATATCGTACAATTAAATTAGCACTCCTGTAACAGTCAAGCGTCCACAGCATGTCAAAGAGACGAGTGCTGATTCCCATGACATTTCTTCGTTCGAAAACTAACACCCTTCAATTAAAAGCAATCCGGGACCCAAGGTCAAATGTCCAAAGATCCCTTCCATCTAAGACGCCACATTATGCATTCAATTAACATGATGTGTAGGAATGTTTTGTGTAAAGTAATAGGGCGGAAGGAAGTTGTGTGTCAACATAGACCAACCAAAGGTTATTCATCATGTGGCGTAGACTTTGATATATTCTTTACCTAACTATGAATATATTTAGATGCAATGCTGTCACCAACGCGGTAAGCAATACAATTGTGCTTCAAATTAATTTCCGGTGTTTAAGCCAGCGTAAACCAAACAGCGACATACGAAGAGCAGCATTTGCATTGATAATACCTTATTTTTTGTTTAACATAGGAGCACGTTTGCTTGGATTAATAAACCTTTAGAAGTCACATGGTTAATTAATCAGAAGTGATATTTTAAATGATAAAGGTCGAATGGGTCGAAAGTGATTTGAAGTTTTAGTTCTACCGGGACTATTATTGTTTTTACGAGATCATATACTTTAACAGACTATCGTTAACTTACGCATTGTTGATTGCTGTCCAGCATTATGATACTTAATGCGTCCATTCGTTACCTAAGTTATTCAAAACCACAGCTAACTAATCAACAATTGAAACATCTGCTGAGTAGTGATTATTTGCAGTTTCATCAACACATTTTAAATTCAGCATCATGCCACACGTTGATTACAACGCCTATATACATCAGTATCTCCTGGTGTCATGCTATCTGGGCGTCCCGTCATTCGGCCAATCCATGACTGCAGCAATAGGGCCTGCAATCTATTGAGTGAAAGTATTATGCTTCAAAAATGGATTGATCATGCATGCATCATCCGGTTAATGTAGCGATTATTCTCATAGAGAAAGCTTCCAGCTATTCGGCAACGTCGATGAATGCAGAGACAACCAGGCTAGCGTCGATCGGTTATTGGTGGCATTACCAATGATACACAGGCAACCAGGATGCCCAATCACAGGCATTTATGTGAAAACGGAATGACCACAATTCCCCAAAACCGTTGTTTTCTTCTGCTTGTTATATACGAACGCGACGGATGATAGGTTATGTAATTAAAGAGACAACTTGGCGCGAATAATAATGTATGTATCGATATTAATCTGATGGCAGATGAATACTGGAGCCGATTTTGTTCAAAGAGTATTTGCATAATATATGGATGACCAATTACGCTTTGGTCAGGGAAGATTTTTATGGACACATCGTGTTATTCCGCCAATTTCGCACAACTTATTTCACGTCATTCCAGTGTTTTTGCGCAAGAGACGCAGGTGACGAGTGGTCAGCCTAGCTTATGGTCTATTCTAATGGATAGCAACTGAATGGCCAGAGTGAGAAATTGCGCAGGTCACCCTCTTTCACGACTAAATACTTAGAATGGCAGCGAATGGGCTTATCAGACTATTGTCCGTGGTTTTGTTTGTTATGATCATGCCTAGCTGCTTTCAGCGTATGCAAATGCCTTAGGTGTTGTTGCTGTGAATGCTTTCATCGGGTAACACACCGCTAACATTCAGCGCGCACAATAATCATAACCTTATTCGATCTTAGTGATGAATGTGAATATAAGTGGAGCTGCATATGAAAAGCAAGGGAATTGCATATGTATATATATATATAGATAGATATATATATATATATATAGATATATAGATATATATATATATAGATATATATATATATATATATATATATATATATATATATATATATATATATATATATATATATATATATATATATATATATATATATATATATATACGAGCTAATCGTATCACAGACCAAATGAGTTTCACCTTGAAATACGAGTCGAGAATCAATTTGCAGATTATACTTCAATCATATTTACACCAAACAAATCGATTGCCTAGCATTGTGGAGGACTGCATAGCCACAAATGACCAATAAATGATACTCCTAGCAGAACCTCTAATTGGAACACTCCTATCCTAATGATATTAATCATCACCGGAGCCCCATCTTAAGAAAGTGGCTACGAGAAGTAGAGCATAGTAGTATATTTACGTGCCCCTTCACACCTCGGATCGAACACTGGACGGTGGACGCGTCGATATATATGTTTCGTTGGTGGACATGGCCTGATGAAATTCCCTCAGATATTTCATCATCGACCTTGGGTAAGTGAAGTAATACCTCATGTCAATACATTGTGATATTTGGATGACATCATTTTTGACAGGTGTATAGTTTGGGTTTGGTGGGTTGGTGTTCTTGGTTGATGAGATAAGTTGTCTATTGAAAAGTTTTATAAAGTGTTGAAGATATGCTAATGATGACTTTGTGTGGGGGTGTCTTTGAAAGGAGTTTGTAAGTGATCATTAATTTCCTCTAGCCAGGTTATGAGGTATTTACCAAGTGGTGGTGTTCTTGGTAGATTGGGGTGACAAGGGTAGTGTTATTGGTGATGTGAGTTTTCACCTGTTTCTGTTGATATGAAGATGGTCTTTATTGAATGGGGCTATTAACAAGGTGATATATTAAAACGTCATTAACTATTGAATACATTTTACTTTGAGAGAAGTGTGTTCTAATAACTTGCAGGTGGATTAGCATGTGATGATTGGATATTTCTCAAAATTGGGGTTGAGTTAAGGGTTACAAATAGCGGATGGTAACTTTACTTCAAAATAGTTTTCATTTGAAATATTTCCCGAATAACAAGCATGGAGCACATTTACGCCAATCATTATTTAACATCGGACCGACAAAGTCAAGATTTTACGAATCCAGCTATTCTGGTTTAGTGAACGAAACAGTGGAAAATCCAGATATAGAGGAACATTTTGGGATACATAAAAACAGTTCATTATAAGCGATTCGAATATGTAGTTGGAGTCACAGGGGCGTATCCTGGATATATATCGGCACCCATCAAGTGGGTTAAAGTCATCACGAAGGGCGGGTCTCTCATAACAGGCTATCCTATACTATACTCCCATGTGGTGAGGGTCCATATAAAACGCTATACGGACTCATACGCGATTTGGAAGCCTGCAAACTGTTTACAATTATAGTTTATCTGAAGATGTGCCCAACCTCAACCATATATATTTTAGGAATGCGATTCAGCCTTTAAAATCAACGGGAGTTATGGATTCTTATTACGTCACAAAGAAACAGACGAATTGTGCTATTTTCACTCGTCACCTCTACGGAATAACGACGATTTTGACAGGGCTATGCGTGAAATAACACAAACAGACTTGATCTACGCCCAGAATCAACGACCTGACTCGAGTGTGGAGGCAGTAACAAATTTGACCGCTTTTGTGAACCCAATCGAAGATCACGTGATCGGCTACCCACCACCTGTTATACCGGATTACCTGAAAACAAACAGAGCCATCAACTTGTTAGACCAAAAGAAAAGTAAGTGGCTATTAACTTACGGGAAGGCCTGTGCATACACACGCTTTATTGGGCTAAATGAAGTCAAGGTTCAGAGAGTGACCACGTGCGCGGAGAGAGCGCCAGAGGGGGGTTAAACACCAGAGAGGAAGAGGCTAATTACTTGCTATATTAAAGACTCAATAGGACGATAATGAGGTGTTATATATCTCACCTGATGAATCTGTGGTATAATTACACAGTTGAGTGATGTGATTTACTGATCGTCGAATTCACGATGCGCTTCTATGATCATTAGGTAACGGTTCGTGTCAAACGATTTGAGTCATTGTTAGTTGCGGCCCCATAGCGATAAAGACTAGTGTATATCATTGTCAACCCTGGGTGTCGGTCGAGCGTGACCCTCAGTTATTGAACAATCTCTGGGGGTGTTTCTATTCATTTGACATTGGTACATGAAGGTACTGACATACTCATATTATAACTGTAACAGCTGTACCGCGGATCCAGCTGGTTACATATTATGGTACACATCAATATTAACGAAAGCGATTATCGGAAGGAAACACGCAAACATCAGGAGATATATGTGTTCTTCATCAAACTCTTACGTGATTTCAACTTGGAGTGGCGGGGTCACTCTCCTATGGAGCAGAGATATGATATTCTACTTACACCTGACCAACCTACACACATTGCCTTCACTCCTCGCAATATACAGACACACGTGCATTTTCCCCAGTTTTTAAAACCCCAAGTTTTTAAACTATTACGCCAATAAGCTGATATATAAATAACTTTGAAATATCGACGATTGAAATAATTATTCACGTATCATTTTCTTTTGCAATTATTTTGTCGTAACTTACGATATGTGTTTAAGTCATGATTTACTCCTGCATATTCTTTCTTAGCACACTTAGTCATAATCATATTTTTTATTATACCTGCCTGTCATAATATAATTTTATATCTCATATCCAGTACTAATTACCTCCACTTTGTATTCTTCTGCGTATTGAACACTGAATAACAGTTAATCACATGTCTCATCAATGTCATTAGTAATCACATATTATAACCTTTTATCAATACCATATATTCTTAAACTTTTTGTTCTTTATACTTACCTCATGTTTCCATGTAAGTTGTACTTGACAATGACATTGTTAGTATTATACCATCCCATATCAACTTGTATGTTAAGAAACTATCTTATTAGTTTTATACCCTTTGACTTGATTCTTGACTCCTTCACAAAAATTACATATTTTTCCAGTTTGTACGATTGATTTACTCCATTAAAATGATAATATACATAACTTTCGAATGGCGACGATTGGATTTGTCTGTCCATGATGTCACATGTTGTTTTCATTTAATTGTCATAATCTAAACTTTTTGGGTCATTTAATTTTACCATCTGTAATTGGAGATACGGTTTTTCCAGTTTGTACATATTTACTCCATTAAAATGATAAATACATAACTTTCGAATGGCGACGATTGGATTTGTCTGTGTAAGGCCATCCTAATTAAACATGTTCCACAAGAAAAAGGAAATGTAACTAACCCAACAAATATTATATGTGAATATAATAGTCTTTGTTTATTCACTATTTTCAGACAGCCATTTTTTTTATTAAGATATTATGACCCTCAACATTACTATAACTAAGTACTGGATAGCGAGACTTGACGACGCAAGTTTTCACCTGATTTTAACAAATTCTTATTTTGACTTTAGTTTGCACGTGAATGAAAATTAATACCATGGCGGTATTCAGTTACTGATGAATGAAAATTACAGGAGACTTGTCATAATATACTGAATAAATTTTAATTCGAAGGAAGAGTTTTGTAACTCTCATAACTGAATACCGCCATGGTATTAATTTTCATTCACGTGCAAACTAAAGTCAAAATAAGAATTTGTTACCAGTTTGCTTCAAACTGTTAAATACTATTTCACTGACAGAGGCCGTATGCCAAACAAATGAATAGAAATTTCTCAACATCATTAATCCGTTCAAAGATCGATTTATTAATCTCCTCAACAAAGTTTCAATAAAATCAGGTGAAAACTTGCGTCGTCAAGTCTCGCTATCCAGTACTTAGTTATAGTAATGTTGAGGGTCATAATATCTTAATAAAAAAAATGGCTGTCTGAAAATAGTGAATAAACAAAGACTATTATATTCACATATAATATTTGTTGGGTTAGTTACATTTCCTTTTTCTTGTGGAACATGTTTAATTAGGATGGCCTTACAGAAACCGTATCTCCAATTACAGAAAAATTAAATGACCCTTAGATTATGACAATTAAATAAAACAACGACATCATGGACAGACAAATCCAATCGTCGCCATTCGAAAGTTATGTATTTATCATTTTAATGGAGTAAATATGTACAAACTGGAAAAATATGCAATTTTGTGAAGGAGTCAAGAATCAAGTCAAAGGGTATAAAAAAACTAATAAGATAGTTTCTTAACATACAAGTTGATATGGGATGGTATAATACTAACAATGTCATTGTAAAGTACAACTTACATGGAAACATGAGGTAAGTATAAAGAACAAAAAGTTTAAGAATATATGGTATTGATAAAAGGTTATAATATGTGATTACTAATGACATTGATGAGACATGTGATTAACTGTTATTCAATGTTCAATACGCAGAAGAATACAAAGTGGAGGTAATTAGTACTGGATATGAGATATAAAATTATATTATGACAGGCAGGTATAATAAAAAATATGATTATGACTAAGTGTGCTAAGAAAGAATATGCAGGAGTAAATCATGACTTAAACACATATCGTAAGTTACGACAAAATAATTGCAAAAGAAAATGCTACGTGAATAATTATTTCAATCGTTGCCATTCGAAAGTTATGTATTTATCATCATTTTAATGGAGTAAATATGTACAAACTGGGAAAATATGTAATTTTTGTGAAGGAGTCAAGAATCAAGTCAAAGGGTATAAAACTAATAAGATAGTTTCTTAACATACAAGTTGATATGGGATGGTATAATACTAACAATGTCATTGTCAAGTACAACTTACATGGAAACATGAGGTAAGTATAAAGAACAAAAGTTTAAGAATATATGGTATTGATAAAAGGTTATAATATGTGATTACTAATGACATTGATGAGACATGTGATTAACTGTTATTCAGTGTTCAATACGCAGAAGAATACAAAGTGGAGGTAATTAGTACTGGATATGAGATATAAAATTATATTATGACAGGCAGGTATAATAAAAAATATGATTATGACTAAGTGTGCTAAGAAAGAATATGCAGGAGTAAATCATGACTTAAACACATATCGTAAGTTACGACAAAATAATTGCAAAAGAAAATGATACGTGAATAATTATTTCAATCGTCGATATTTCAAAGTTATTTATATATCAGCTTATTGGCGTAATAGTTTAAAAACTTGGGGAAAATGCACGTGTGTCTGTATATTGCGAGGAGTGAAGGCAATGTGTGTAGGTTGGTCAGGTGTAAGTAGAATATCATATCTCTGCTCCATAGGAGAGTGACCCCGCCACTCCAAGTTGAAATCACGTAAGAGTTTGATGAAGAACACATATATCTCCTGATGTTTGCGTGTTTCCTTCCGATAATCGCTTTCGTTAATATTGATGTGTACCATAATATGTAACCAGCTGGATCCGCGGTACAGCTGTTACAGTTATAATATGAGTATGTCAGTACCTTCATGTACCAATGTCAAATGAATAGAAACACCCCCAGAGATTGTTCAATAACTGAGGGTCACGCTCGACCGACACCCAGGGTTGACAATGATATACACTAGTCTTTATCGCTATGGGGCCGCAACTAACAATGACTCAAATCGTTTGACACGAACCGTTACCTAATGATCATAGAAGCGCATCGTGAATTCGACAATCAGTAAATCACATCACTCAACTGTGTAATTATACCACAGATTCATCAGGTGAGATATATAACACCTCATTATCGTCCTATTGAGTCTTTAATAGCAAGTAATTAGCCTCTTCCTCTCTGGTGTTTAACCCCCCTCTGGCGCTCTCTCCGCGCACGTGGTCACTCTCTGAACCTTGACTTCATTTAGCCCAATAAAAGCGTGTGTATGCACAGGCCTTCCGGTAAGTTAATAGCCACTTACTTTTCTTTTGGTCTAACAAGTTGATGGCTCTGTTTGTTTTCAGGTAATCCGGTATAACAGGTGGTGGGTAGCCGATCACGTGATCTTCGATTGGGTTCACAAAGGCGGTCAAATTTGTTACTGCCTCCACACTCGAGTCAGGTCGTTGATTCTGGGCGTAGATCAAGTCTGTTTGTGTTATTTCACGCATAGCCCTGTCAAAATCGTCGTTATTCCGTAGAGGTGACGAGTGAAAATAGCACAATTCGTCTGTTTCTTTGTGACGTAATAAGAATCCATAACTCCCGTTGATTTTAAAGGCTGAATCGCATTCCTAAAATATATATGGTTGAGGTTGGGCACATTTTCAGATAAACTATAATTGTAAACAGTTTGCAGGCTTCCAAATCGCGTATGAGTCCGTATAGCGTTTTATATGGACCCTCACCACATGGGAGTATAGTATAGGATAGCCTGTTATGAGAGACCCGCCCTTCGTGATGACTTTAACCCACTTGATGGGTGCCGATATATATCCAGGATACGCCCCTGTGACTCCAACTACATATTCGAATCGCTTATAATGAACTGTTTTATGTATCCCAAAATGTTCCTCTATATCTGGATTTTCCACTGTTTCGTTCACTAAACCAGAATAGCTGGATTCGTAAAATCTTGACTTTGTCGGTCCGATGTTAAATAATGATTGGCGTAAATGTGCTCCATGCTTGTTATTCGGGAAATATTTCAGATGAAAACTATTTTGAAGTAAAGTTACCATCCGCTATTTGTAACCCTTAACTCCACCCCAATTTTGAGAAATATCCAATCATCACATGCTAATCCACCTGCAAGTTATTAGAACACACTTCTTTCAAAGTAAAATGTATTCAATAGTTAATGACGTTTTAATATATCACCTTGTTAATAGCCCCATTCAATAAAGACCATCTTCATATCAACAGAAACAGGTGAAAACTCACATCACCAATAACACTACCCTTGTCACCCCAATCTACCAAGAACACCACCACTTGGTAAATACCTCATAACCTGGCTAGAGGAAATTAATGATCACTTACAAACTCCTTTCAAAGACCCCACACAAAGTCATCATTAGCATATCTTCAACACTTTATAAAACTTTTCAATAGACAACTTATCTCATCAACCAAGAACACCAACCCACCAACCCCAAAATACACCTGTCAAAAATGATGTCATCCAAATATCACAATGTATTGACATGAGGTATTACTTCACTTACCCAAGGTCGATGATGAAATATCTGAGGGAATTTCATCAGCCGAAAACACCCAAAATAGAATGATGTCACCACCAAATACCGCGCACCGAATCCGCCAACGCTCCACCAACGAAACATATATTGCACAATCGACTTCGTCCACGTCGTCCAGTGTTCGATGTCAAAAACGAGGTGTGAAGGGGCACGTAAATATACTACTGAGCATGTCATTGATCATACTCAATTGTTCGAACAGGAAATGATACACCAGATAACTCGGATGTAAGTCCCTTGATGCATTGCTAATTACGTCGAGGATGAAAGAGGTTCAGTGAGTGCGACTTTGTTGTAGTTTGTAGTCTGTCGTTGGACCAGGCAAGTCGCTTGACTGCATAAGCCCTTGGTATCGCATGATTAATTGTGGAGGCGACATCGAAAGGCATTCGTACGCTCGCGTGATAGTTTATACTCTATAATCCCTCACTCCAACAGTTGTTGGTAAATTACGTCATATGTCACTAGCAACTACTCCGCAATTTAAGCGGCGTATACTCAGTAGGAATGCAATTATCTAGCATGAATTATTAATTTATTGATATTATCGCTGCCGCTCACTGTGATGGCAGGTTTTGCTCCCCTCAAATATGATTATTACACCTGTTGTAATTATTTGTGCGAGAGCATTGTGGCTGTAGAATACAACCATAAAATATAGCTTCGACAGGATCAACTCTTAACATAAAGGTGGATTACATAATTGGCATTTAATTATGTCGGAACTACAAGAACACTATGATAATAATATCGCCACGATCAGGTAGCAACACTGCTGAGTACGCAGTCATGTAGTCTGAAGTTGGCACCAAATGCGAGCCACTTTTTAAAAATTGATCTGATCCTCTTACCAAATAATGACATGACGCGTGATTCTTCCAACCGGCTAGTGTTGTATCTGGTAAAGCGCTGAAAAAGATGATCATGCATTGCATCAATTGAAAATAGAGCGATCAACCTATAAACCTATATAGATGACACATATAGTAGCAATAATAATTATTACTATCACGGACGATAATACATCGGTTTGTCGTCCATGTAGCCTTGTCTGTGCTTTCAAAAATATTTGCAACTATGTTTTATACATTAGGCGGTGAACGCCAGCCATATATTGAGAATATGTCTCACTTATTATTTATAGCTTTGTTTATCGTGACACCGAGCTGCTTTAACAACGCATTGATAATAAGATTTTGAACACGATACGCTGTTATATGTATGGCGACAATAAATGGAACATGTAATAAAAAGAATGCCGTAAATATACGCTACACAGTAATGCCTTGTAATATTCCTAGCACTATTTATGTTATGTAGATTGTACGTGCGATGTCGTAGACGTATATATGTACGATATCGCTCCGTTTATTGCTGAATACTCCAGGCACGGATACTAATATATCACATCTAGGCTATTTTTTCTAAACAGATAAAGCGACACAGCGAGAATTACGGGTAATCCATACACTGCCGCCATATACCGAGTGATTATATAAATGCCTGTTTCACATAGCTGCATATTTTCCTGTACACGAAATGGATACAAGATATCCTATGATGATATAATACATCCGCACCATCGAGCGGAAATTTATAATCCCCGTTCTCTAATGTGGCACCCACGTCTATCGAAACAGTAATATACCGCTTCATATCACCATATATTGCAGCATATTTTTATTCCCATTAACGAAGGTAAATCAATACATTAAGCAATCCCGTAATACCCTCATAACCACTGAGCAAACTGCTAGGTTTGATAATATCCTTGTCCATGAATGATACCGTAGGTCATTATTAAATTGTGTATCAGTACCGCAATGTTATGGGTCTTTCAATATCACGACGAGTTGCGAATTAGAACATGTAAATGAAAAGAGTACTTGAGTATAATTTGAGTGGGGTTTTTTTACGTTGTATCTGTCAGCATTTATCATCACTAAATTTATCCTCTCTCCCGTCCTTCTCGATGATAGAGTGCCTGACAGTTCACATTTGGCAAATCACATAAGAATACATGTGAATGGTTCTGTAGCAGACGAACCATAGATTACATATTGGTATACTTTACTTGCATGCTAAACAGGATGTTGGTGAAATAGCGTATTGTAATTTGTTGAGTGCTGGCTGAGTATATGCGGCAGTTAGGGGGACATCATCAGGGTAATTTCATCTTGCAGTCGTGGAATTGAGTGGTAAGGCTGACGGTGCCAGAAGTCTTTTCTCTTTTATCCTACGGTGGATTTTATGTATTACCGTTAGCTCAAAACCTCTGCCGACCCACAAAAATAGGCGTTCTGAAATTAATTTGCTCACAATTCAAAGACATACCAGAAATATTCGCCATTATTCGGGTACATAAAACTCTGTAACATTTATCTCTGTGTGTTTCTTGTAGAATAAACCAACAGCAGCAGCCTCGGTATGAAATGATTAATGGTAATAATGTTCGATAATGTTTTCTTCAAATGCAGGACTCTTTGAAATGCGTCTATATATGTTTGATCAAGGGCTACATAGACGCAACGAACAGTTTATGTGGTATCTATTGATCGTAGTTTAATGTTTTGAATAAATGCAGCTAATTACTACGCTGTAGTTAGTTCACCATAAGCTATTATAATTGCAGTGATATATGATCATTTGTATGAGAAATGACAGCATCTAATATTTTAGCGAATTGAATGCTATCATTTATGAGATATCTATTCACAGATAAAACATTCCACCATATATTATTAACTATAGCCATTGCGTAGTATTTTCATTCCGTGAATCTGAAATAATTTATTAACATACCAAGTAAATTCCAAACGATCCAACGACCCGGAATACATTAGTGAAGTGTTAAAGCACCTCATTGCGAATTATAAAGATACAGCAACTCATTTCAGGCTTGTTGCTGCTCCCGATGATCTTGGATAAGAAGAGGTAAGATATCATAACAGCCGAACTTAAATATTTGTCAATATTTTTAACAGTGTTGCAGTGTAGTGCACGAAAATGTTCGGATGTCTGCTATGCTGGTTTCCTTCATTATTTTGTATGTATATATCAATATATATATATATATATATATATATATATATATATATATATATATATATATATATATATATATATATATATATATATATATATTTATATATATGTATATATATGTATAAATATATATATATATATATATATATATATATATATATATAATATATATAATAAATTAATTCATATCCGCGTCTATTCTTACCTGTAGTATGTATGCTGTAATGATATGTTTTAAACATAATGGTTGTATCGTATAAGATTATGTCGTGTTTTCGAACATCATGTACATGCTATTGGCTTGTCTGGTCACACTGGGTACATTCATTACTTTTCAAATCTAACCGGTGGAATATTATGCATTTACTTGCATTAATTTGTCAGTATCTTATATGTAATTCACACTTTCTCGGTGTCAATAGCGAAACTAATACAGCGCCACTTGTTGATCTGATATTGTCGTAACATACCGAAGTGAAATCAATCGTGTTTTCGATCCATACGTTTGATCACTGGACCTTCATACTGGATGGTCTAACCTGCAGCTTGGAACGTGGTCAACTTTGATGAATATCGTTGGCTTGTGATTGCACTCCATAGTGGCTGTCAATAGATATCAGCACTTTACCTCGGTGCATTTCGATGATCCAGTAAATATAATTGCGTGCACAATGATTAGCGACCTCTTGCTAGCAAGGTTTATTCTACGCGGCTGATATTACAGAATAAGCGAGTTTACATAACACGGTCTGAAATGTCTTAATACATTATTCCTTAAACCTTACAATTTGAACGACAAGCAAACAGCTCGATTTTGATCTTTGAAGTGGGTAATAGCATTGCATCTGCCTTGATGTTGCATTAAGCCATTTCTGTGCCTGTTTTGTGTTCTCGACCGCCGTTCGTTCCTCATCCTACAGTAATGCACCAGTCACATGAGATGATTCCCAATTATCGTCCAAATATTAGTGCCACGGATTTCGTGCGTCGCTGCAAGAGTGCTTCTCCATGGCGAGATTAAATTACTTCCAGCTACACTTCTTCTGTCAGCTTGCTGTCCAGTGCCGAGCGTACGATAAAAAAAAGCGTTTTCACATATTCAATCACCACAAATTATGTTGCGTTTAGGTCCACATATGACAAGAAGGTGTGTCCCAAAGTGTTTGATATTGTGACAGTCTAATTGCTGTAACTGAGAGCTAGGTTCATGATGTTCTGCAACAATGACTCGCCTTACTACATTTGCTCGGAGCAGAAGCCGAAGTAACATGTAGAAGCTAGACCAATTGGATGGAGTGATATGTCGACATGTTTAGCTGCAGATGATGTTTGAAAGCGAAGAATTGATGGACTGGCTTTGTGTAGATTACCACAGTAACAAACAGGCCTTAGATCATAATCAGAAAACTAATCTAACGGCGGGTGTTCAGCAGACAGTACTATCGTTGATGACGCTAAGATGGCTTATCAGCTACCTATAAGCCCCAAGTTATGATATGAGATAATCAGGATTTTACTAGTGAATTACCCCATTGCGAATGAAACGAATTGCTCGCCAATGCTTATTAATGCAGCTCGCTACCCATTGATGTTCGACGTGTCCTTGCTCTGCTCTCTACTATCATGTGATGGTTGATCGCAGTTCGGTACGTTTATTAACTATGATGGGGGAATGGCGATATAACCGACTCAATCATATAAGTAGTATGCATAAATTATGCTATCCGTTGTACCACTGTCTGTGAATACAGGACATTATGCTTAACGAACCGCGCACTTCACAACGGATAATGATGACGCGTCATCACTTTCGTGAATGATCACGCCCTCGATGCAATAAGCGCCAATCTCAAGGGTTCTTCACAAAGAAGCAATCATTGTTTTTGGTAAGTTTGGGCAATGTAGTTTAAGATGTCTCTGCTACGGTAAGATGTCAAAGAAGCATTACTTTAAAGTTAAGAATTATGCATGATGTTGCGACAAGATTCTGAAAGAATCCGGAATTCTCCTCTTCATTTGCCTAGGTTATGCAAGGAATTTACACAGATGGAGTCAGAAAAATCTACAGAATGTACATATTTTGACGAGCGCTTTGGTGTAAAACTGTGTCAGGCAAGCATCGGCCACTTTTACCCGGAAGCAAACCTATACGTTAAACTTTGAGGTGCAAAACGTTCCGGATAAGGTTGTTTTATGTTTGAAATTATCTTCAGCGTCACCAAAGCATCTTGATGAACAAGAGGCATAACGCATGCGATGTGTTAGTGGGTTTTGTCTGTTTTTCTCCACTACCTTGTTCAATATTTCTCACAGTATTCAAACATATTCAAAATAAATGCGTACTCGTTCAAGAAAAAGACATTTCAGCATCCTTAGTAAAAGTGGTTTTAATTGACTTAGTAATACCATATGTATCAAATTTCATCAGCTATAAGCGTAAATGTATAAGCCACCTGGATGTACTATTGTGGTGCCTCGAAATACATGACCATATCGGTCTAGCGTAGCAATATAGCGCGATTAGTATTCCAGCATCCATGGAAAAGAGATTCACCCATTGATGTTTCAAAGTTTTGGGGGAAGTTTCATTTATAGCCCAACTATAGCCCTTAAAGCACTCAGACAGAAACTGATTTGTCCGACCGCTTACACCACTCAGCAATGCGTTGTTTACATGGAGTGACCGTTTACTACGCAAAGTGCTTCACTCGCATGGTCGTAGTGTGTCCATGATATCAATCAACCGCAACATTTAATGGTAATAATCATGTCATAGAGCGTATATACACTTATCGGATCACTGTGCCACTATTTAATCAGAACGAAATTAGTTACTGCCACTCAATGTTCAGTATGAGTGTTCATTGAAAAATAAACATACCGAGCACAATTATCGAACAGCAACACGAAATTCATTTCGACTGTTTGCCGATAATATATATGTACAGGTGGAGGAAACAAGTTACTGGAAAAATTAGTATCGTTTGTAATTCTCAGTGCTCAGAATTCATTGATGTATTTTCTGTGTTTGACAAGCTAATTTACGAAGCTGGAGGTCTCATCCGAAGAATTATTTCCTCGCATTTGTCTTTGCCTATTCCCCTGTTATTGTGTATCTGCAGACAACCAACATAGCGGTTAATAAACCTGACTACAATGGTATCAGAATATGTCAGGCATTGGTCGTATTTGGGGTAAAATGAGATTGCCAACCAATTATGGATGATAAGTATGTCCGAATGTCTATACGGTCAAAACTAGTCGATTAAATCCGAGTGTGGTTGCTTTACAAAGTGGTTAGCCTACTGAAAAGTGGTATCCTTATCTGAAGTTGGCCGGCACACATGGGACATCACGAATTTCCTGATAATGATACGTTGATTAAAAAGCGCCGTTGCAGGGAACGTTAGCGCGTGAATCCAACGTACATTAAAGAGGAGAGTGCATAAAAACTTCGAGACATCTTCTATCATATTTATGAATTGAAAGTAAATTCATTGCAAGAATACATCTTTATAGCTTAGTAAAACCTTCTGCCCAGTTAATCCGATCTAGCTGCATTTTAGATCAGTCACCTAATCTAGTTTCATTGACTGTAAAATAATTAATTTATTCAAAAGTTGCGACATATTGCCAGCAAAATAACCGCTTAATACTAATCGATATCGATAACATGGAATCGAATTGATTTCTAGGAATGTGGATGCTTCATAAAAGTGCGCCTACATATAGCTTGCTCAGTTGCAGCCAACACGAGAAATATCGAGATGAAAGTTGAATCGATGCAAAGAGCATCCTGAAATATTTTGCAAACGACATATTAAAAGTTTTCTTGCCCATAAATAATCGCTCACCAATCTGCCGCCCAAGCTTGCGATTACCGTGCTTCACCCAAGGCTCTGATTGTTTATATTAAGGCTTAAAGTTGCGTAGCATTTGTTTAACCAAGCCCATATGAGTTTACATTTTACTCATTGAACTTTATATCGCCTGCTGAAATTAATGAATCAACTAGCTTTTCTGACCAGCCGTATCAATTACCTACTTATGATGTTCGAAAACAATCAGTGGTAGACAACAATTCCGTCATTATATTTATGCTAGTACGGGTAGCTTTTGGAGCTATTCAATGGAATAATTACTGCTCACTATATTTTCCTCCGGAGACAAAGCACTGAGCCTTATTTTCGCAGATAAATGGCCTATTCTACCAACTCAATTCATTGCTAAATTGTTATTGTCAGGATTATTGCACAAGATCCTAGCAGTCACAAAAAGAAAAGGTTATGAGAGATTGGAGAGACCACTGAATGGAATTGGAACCTGGCGTGTGTGGCAGAATAACGAAGCAATCGCTTGTGTAATTGCTGGTGAGAAAATTCACTCAACCCGACGCCTGAGTGCCGCAAAACGTGTAGTTTCATATGTTTCCTGCTATTAGCGGGTATTGGGTGAAGCAAATTTTTGACGCTTGTCATAAAAAAATCCACGACTATGAACCATGAACGCCTCAGTCGTGACGACTTTTACAGATGATGATAATTTTTTTTACTTTTAAGTTAATAGATGGACAAATCTGTTACAATTTCGGCCGGTGCGTCTAGAGTTAGAGAGTGCAGCTTCTATCGATAATACTGTGTGGCTTTACGGCTCATACCAGCAACATACGCCGTTAAATGGATCACTCTGCAAGAGTGGGCTGACAAATATGCTGTCTTTGTGTATTTCTTGACTGTTATGTGATTAACATTGACCTTTCATCATAGAGGCCTAAGTGCGCTTTGGTTTAGAGATTAACTACCTTGTCATAATTGCAGGGGTAATGATAATGCTTTCAATTCCCGGACCTGTTTATGAACTCGACTGATTCACCATTGTGTAATAACTGTACGGCTTACTTCATAAAGCCCAAATAGACACGCAATGAACAAAGTTCCTGAATATCGTTACTTCCATGGATATATTGCGGGATGTCTCTGTCTTAAAAGTACGTTTTGCATGAATTGAAACAATACGGGCCACAAGAACAGTGTCATGAAGAGTGTATCAGGTTTCCGCCTACTTCAAACTTATATTCATTGCTTTATACCGTATATTAAACCACATGTATGGGTTCAAAATGGCGTGATTACATTAAACAACGACACAATTTGTCACAAATAATATACTTAAGTCAATGCTCTATTTCATGTGCAGGTATCCCCGTACTTAACATTAAAATACAGGTATGGGTTCAATGCATGATTGTGCAAGCCTTTACACTTGTCAGCGGTGTGCTTAAGTTTGCGACCTACATTTAAGTTACATTGTATGGCTTTATTTTAGGAGACAATTACTCCGTCGGAAGAAAATAATTTCGAATTGGTAACAAGCTTGATCAATATAAAAAATTATGTTCCTCTGACTTCTCGCATGGAAGTTTCTTAGCGTTTCACATCCTTTTTAATCATAAATTGGCAATATTATAATTGACCCGTGCTTCTAATAGTTCATGGGAATGAAACTGCGACGTGACTTTGGTGTAATGTGAAGATACCAAATTCATAACTAAACTAATGAAGCCAATGGTGTTTGACAGTGCAGATACTTTGACCATATAGTCTAATTGCAGCCGGAATGAATTTTGTTCTGTATTATTGGTCCGGGAGGGTACTGTTTATGGTAAAAGCGGAACATATCAACATACATACTTAGCTTTGATTGCAACAGCTGTTGCTCAGGTCATACTGCACTCATACAGTAATAATAAATTCGTTTGTCAGTGTGTCATAGGCTCCAAAAGAAGAAAGCCATTGAAATAAACATTAACAGCTATCTGGAAAACAAACGCCTGGCGCCAGACAACAATCGCTGGCAAATCACAATGAATGTGATTTAGCGGAGAAGATAGGGGATATGCGTTAGCAGTATATGGAAGTATAGTCACGAATTCTCACAAAGGTCAGACTTGCATTGATCTTGGAAAGACCATGTCAATCTAATCATTATAGCGTGGGTTAATAACAGGAGAGACTTTGGTGGAGCATTGCTGTTTAGCATCTATTTACCCACAAAATCCTACACCCTTTCAATACACTGATGCATTTCACGTTAGCCAGTTGTGCAATTGCCTTTGCTAAATTCAATATTTATCTGGGTGTAACCATGGACGGAATATGTTCATATTGACACCTAGCACTCAGCAACATTCAAACCATCCTTTGTTTAAGGAGTGACCGCCGTAAGATAAGCACTCAATGCTTCAAATTGAAGCCATATTCTATGGAACAGCCTCTATTTGATTTGGTCTTGGATTTAGAACCACTCAGTACCATTGACGCAGCTGGTACCATGCGCGCGAACGCATGAAAGTCGGGCGTAGGGTTTCCTAGCACCCGTTGGCACTTATACAAAGAATAGAACGATTTGATTGCCCCAATTACAACTAAAATGAGCATAATGCTTATTCATTTAATCAGAACGACAGTTTATGGTAGTATCGATCGAACGGAGATTATAGCCTCCAATATGCAATATATATAATCATTGCATGTCGGCAACAGTCTTGCATCTCGCTAAACTGAATGAGGTCATTGAGCTTAACCATTGGTTTTGTTGTTCAGCACCTAAATCGTATTTGGACATAAACCATATTCTATGCGAGTGATAAGCGTTGTATAACACTCTGTGCGCAGTCAAAGCGCGAATCACATTTGCACACAATGCAAGCTGTTTTGCGCTAGTCCACAATCGATACTGAACAACCAAAACCATTTTTCATAGAAGCAATATAAGAAAGGACATATGCTTCCGTTTGATTCATCCTTCAATCTTTATATAACATGCTCTGTAATGGCCCTACTGTGACTACTATTACCCGTACTTTGTTATTAATGTTGCTAAGCAACTAATAATTGAATTAATCCATAGAACAACATTTTGTTTTGGAACCTTAGATGTAGTAAGACATGGTGCATATCTGCAAATGCTAGCATTGTCCCTGTCCCCTGGAATCAACTGAGTAACGATTTAGCTCAAATGATAATATTTGACTAGAGAATAAACCGAAAGCGGACACACCGATTTTACAGTCGTTGATCTTTCTCTGGCTTTGTAATTTATTTTAATCTTTGCATTCGAGTCGTTTTATGGGACCAGTGTTTTCCGACCATCCAATCAAGGCGGTCTCTCTCTCTTGTGTGCGATGAACAATTTGAGGCTTGGCCTAAATAAAGTCAGTGGCGTTTGTGTATGCCTTTGCTCCATAGAACCCAGTAAATGTCCCTCAAGTACCTCGTTCACATCACTCAAATTTATCGTATGGTATCAGTTTATTGCATAAACTTAAATGATGTTATAGGAATACTATGAAGTGTTTTGTTAAATACAATATCTCATCCAGTATGTATATACATTATGTATATAGATAGATTTATTTCACCGTGCTGTGGAGGAGAGCGTCTATGAAGAATGATTTGCGGTGCCAGAAGTCTCCGTTCCATTACCTTACGGTAGATTCATTCATCACTGAATGCTTCAAATCGCTGCAGAAAAAACGAAAAGGTATTTTGATAAATCAATCTGCACACAATTCATGGATATACCTGAAATATTCGTCAATGTTTGTACATTTGCTGAACAGCCACAACGAACAGGTGAGTACATTTGAAATTATGCTATCCATGAAAGAATGTGGTAACTATAGATCGTAGTTATGTACTTTGAATGAACATTTGATGTAGTCTATAGCGCCACGCAATGATTGTACGGGTGCAGCTTATTGCTACGCGGTCGCTATGTTACTATTAGCTTTTAAAAATACAGTTCGGTACGGCCATTCACTTCGACGGAAAGTATCACTAGCCTCTTGCAAGCTATGTTGGTTTGCTTAATAACATAGAAAGCAATCCGATAAGGGATGCTTCGTGAGATATAATGCTCCTTTTATTACCAACGCTGTCATGCAAATACGTTTTTCAAAACTCATATATTTCTCTGGTGAGCAATTTGAGGACTATTATATATTGCATCTCTGACTGTATCTGACGATTGTTGTCGATGATTCGCTATATTTAAATCGTAACCGGACAACATTGGGGTTAACATTCCCAACAATTGTGGTGAGTTCATCGGGTATTTTATCACCAAATACGTAATCAGTGATAGATGAATCAATAATTGGATGCCGAGGACTTTGAATTCACGCCAACGAATTACTGTCAACTTACCATTACCGTCACTAATAGAGGCCGTGAGAGTAAATAGTAACGAAAAATAGTAATCTTATAAAGTCGTGGCGATGTAGACATCAACATGTTGATAACATGAACCATATTATGCACATATAGCTACAGGATGGGCCACGGTCTCTCGAAAATCATAAGATGCCATATGAAATGAAGTTTATGCTGATGGCCTCTTGATTTACGTATCATCTTATGAACGATTAACGGCTTTGTTTGTAACCGTGCGTCGACATTGGCCCATAAGGTTCACTCAATGCTAAACTTGATAACATATTTGCTTCGCAGCCTAACATTTAGTAATATACAATTAAATCTGTTATTATATTAATCAGGTTATTTGCTTAGCTCATTGTACTTTCTCTGTTTGATTAGCCAGTCATCAACCATCAGTTTGCTATGACACAAGATTATCAAAAGCCGTATGTGTGCGCTGAGACTTGTCGTCGAGGCAAGTTATTTCATTATCATTGATGTCGTTTGTAGGATATCTGCATCAATGGGATGTAAAGAAAAAATAAACGTGTTAGATGTGGAACATTGTTTTATCCTAAACGGTCGGTTCTATATCATATAACTGGGCTAGGCTCAGGTTGTTCATCCGCCATAAATCCACGTGCCTAGCGATGTTTTCATGCTAAGTACTACTAAGTAACCAACAACTGGTTTTAACTTGCTGCTGTCAAATATATGAATTCGGATATGCAGTGATATTTCACTCACGGGGAGCTTATATATTTATTAGGCGGGAGTATACTGATGCTAAGCTATAGAATAAACTAATCTCTTTCTAATTGGTTGCATACATATATCTTGGCGTACCGAGATCGCATAACAGAAAGAATGCACAGCAGTAGAGTAAAGTTGAGAATATATGCATGCTCTACCATCAAGCAATAAAATATCGCTGCTATCTTGTCAAGTGACAGATGAATTAGCAGGTCCTGTCATTTATCATCCAGCGGATGATCGGCGACACAATATAATCATGTCGGACGGGCTAGATATAATCAGCAACATTATTGATTGAAGCTTCTATGCTAATAACAACATTGACGTCGATGAATCGTGTAGGCTGTGCGAAGGACAGTTTATTAATAATATATTACACCAAAGTTAAACGACGTCCTAACGTGTTTAATTTTGTGACAGTCTGCTTGTTGTTAATGTTTATATTGGTAAAACATTATCTACAAACGATTCATCTATCGGTTAAACCTATATCTAGAATTTTGCTGACCTATGTTACGTCATTTGCTGTCAGCACTAGCGCAAGAGCAAAAATGCAGCGTATATTGTCTCAGCTGGACTTTTTGAATTACTTTGCATGTCGGGACATTAATTACATAAGCCGAGAATGATGTTTGAAAGCCTAGACTTGTAATTGATGAGCTGAATTTCTACAGGTTATCACAATGTCGCTGTCAGTTTATGTAAATGTTCTTGCTACATTATTCGAATAAATTGTGGCTAGAAAACCAAGTGTATCATAAATCCGCAGCTAATTTACGGTTGAGTTCAACGGACAGAACCTTATCGTTGATAAAGCTATCGCGGGCTTATCGGTTACCTACAAGCGCCAACTGACGAGTTGCGATAATCAGATATCACCAGCAAATAACCCCATTGCGAATGGACTGGGTTTTCGTCTGTGCCTACAAATATCACCCGCGGTCCGTTGATGTTCGACGTGTCGTTGCTCCTTTCCTCACCTTTTTTAGGATGGTTTAAATCAGTTCACGACAATAATAATGCCAATGGAGGGGAGGTAGAAGCTATAACAGATATTAACCATGCAAGCCATTGCTCTACTTTTGCATACATAGGTCTTTATCAGGTCGCGGACTGACCGCAGAACGAAGTACGTACCTCGATCGAGGTACGTACCTCGTTCCTAGTACGGCGCACCTCGATTGAGGTACGCATGATAGTCGTGCCACCGCCCTCTGCTGTTTTGCATTTTATGACATTATTTTCTGAAATGTGATTGGCTTTGAACGATTTAATTATGCAAATATATTATGGCCTACATTTGAAACCAAATCTGTTGTTGTGGGCGATATTGGGCCTTCACAAGAAGAGTTTTCACTTCCATTATTCGACAGCGACTTCAAGTTTTTCTGCTTTCATGGTTTAAATTTTGTACACACATCAACATGGCAGAGGTAAGGTCTATGTTTTCTAATTTACAAGTATATCATCTAATGATACATTATATGTTATTCAAAATTCTATGGCATATTAATGAGCTATCGCTAATAAATAACACACCTGTTGAATGATTTTTCTGAAACAATGGCGTAGTGATGCGATCGTACTTAAATCGAAGTACGGTGTGCTTCCTTTTGAATTGGTGCCATATTCTGATAGTAGATCGTATACAGATAAAAGAATGACACTTACGAATCATACGACCGAATCGCAAGTTATAAGATAAATTGTTTTGGAATTTGTCGTGCACGGCTTGAAGTGACAATGTCAATATTTCAAACCGAATATGATTTAGTCTATTAGTAGAGGGTGGTATAAAACAATCTCACAGGAATTGCTGGTTTGTGTTGTGTACTTAAACATAGATTATCATATTTAATGTTATGTATTTGACTAGCCAGTATCTGATTTACTTTTTTCAGAATGGAACAGCTATGGGCCAAGCCATATTCAAGACGGTGTTCTTCTGAAAGCCTTCAATCACAATGAGGATGTTTGGAAACTGGAAACCTGAAATTAAAATTTCCAACCTGAAATTAAAATTTCCAAGTGGTGTCAAAGAAAAACAGAATCTGTCCATTACACAAAAAACTGCTCCTAAGTTCTGTCAATCATGCATTGATGAAGTGGATGAAATCTATCCAGACTTGAACATTCCTTCAGCCCTTAGTGATAAGTCCATGGAGCCGCCTTCCAAGCCGCTGAAAGTTGGTTACAGCTCTCTCAATGAAGAAGCTATTCCTGTGTGGGGTGTACCAGGTCTTGCCTGTTCTCGTCTATATACTCAACCAGAATATTGCCCTCACATCGCTGAACAAGTTCATAAGACTTTGTGCATATTATCCTCTTCCTCTCATTTCCACTCTCGCGGCATTCATCAGCTATGTATGCAATATGTATTTAACCTGTGTGGTGTTTCCACTTGGGATCTCTGAAAGTAATTTTTTCCAATATATTCCATTCCAAACAACAGAGACAGAGAGAATATTTTATTCTGGATTCCATTTTCATGAAAACATAGGTTGAATTTGTCGAATTTGTAAACGTTATCGCATAAGTCCTTATCTTTTCTCTTTAGAAGGGAAGAGGCTGCCCCATTTAAATCCCGCGCGGATATGGTCAGGTAACCAGCACTTCTTTGTCTTTTTCAATTAGATTTCAACGAGATCACATCAATTTGCACTCCCATTTCCCCACCCCCCTTCCGTTTTCAATGCCATCCCACCTTTTGTACATGCTTTCCTCTAGTTTTGTCATTCAACACTCACTGTTGTAATATGTATGTCTGTACGTGTATAGGTATATCAATTAATCCTATCTGTGTCATGACCTATTTAAGTAGCTTTATCCTGCGTTGTGCAACCTGTCCTAGACATATCATAGTTTTGTATCTCACTTATTGCATCAACATCATACATATACCTTTAGCTGTCAAACAGTCATAACATTTCTATAGTTGTTATCATTATCTGCCTCATTGTGATACTGGTAATTGATTGGTAGTGTACCTGCACTCGGGATTACTTGGTATCCTATTATGTAATAACAAATATTGTATGTATGTGATTTTGGACACAATTTGCTACTTGAGAATTATTTCTAAAATAAAATTAACTCAACATTGCTGTTCCTCCACTTCTTATCAAAATATGGATCTGCATGATATATTCCATATGATTAAAGGCATATGATTTGGCTGATAGAAACTCAATTATTAGCAGCATGTAGAATAAACACCATCATGAAGTTTACCGATGAGGAATGATCTTATGACCACTGTCCACATTGCTATGGAAGTAATTGTAATAAAGCATAGTCAATATCAATACAACATGATTGCTGACCCTGTGATTTTGTGAACATTCCATTCCATATCTGGTAAACCTTAAGTATTCTAAAATGATAATGTTCATTACATATGTAATGATGCTCATTTCCATCTGTTAAGCCTTAAATAATAACCTAACATCCAATTAAAACAAAATTTTTCAAAAACACAAACAGAACAGGTCAACAAAAGTATGAAAACTTACTGTTGTGGTGTTTTTGGGGGCATTCTGTTCAATATCAAACACCTGGCCGCTTTGTTATTCTATTTGAGAAGACCATTCATTTTTGAACACAACTGAATGCGTATATGAACACTCAATCAGACCCGGGTAGACAACAAGCGAAGTTTGAAACCACCATGGTGCGGCGTACTTCGATTGTAGTACAAAAATATCAGGTGTGCAAATGGATTGACATGGGGTGTGATGTTATCATCCATAAGTCACAAATATGCCATACAATTTTCACTAAACTGTATTTAATATAATCTAGACAAACTATGCTCCGCAAAAAGTAAGTTCTTTACTTTGCCAGACTGATTCAAAAAGGATTTTTGCCTCATCAATCGTCGGAAAAGACACGCGATGGCCGCCGAACTAAAATTTGAAAACGCGTAGAAAAGCCTTCTCGTACATGGGCAACGCTAAATATGGTCCCAAATCGAGACTGTGACTACTAAGAGGGTTTCCACGATTTAACCCAACCAAATCCCAGTAAATAGTGTCACAATTTGAAAAACAGTTGAGAAAATTAATGTTTATGTATGCATACTTCAAACCAAGTACGCCGTACTAGGAACGAGGTACGTACCTCGATCGAGGTACGTACTTCCTTCTGCGGTCGTCTTTGACCTGTTTATGCGTACCTAATAGTCCATTCACTACGATTTGTTATGACATAGCATGAATAACGTGAATGATCACGCCATTTTTGCAATTAGTGCCAGTCTAGATGGTCAGTTTATAGAGAATCAATATTTTAGTAGATAACAGTCGATATATAATTCTGGATGTCTAAGCTGTGGAAAAGAGGATTATTTAATTATTTAAAAGCTGAGCACCATGTATTACATTACGGATGGATGTGGAAAAAAGCTTGAGGTGTTTCCTCGCGTCTTTGTGTGTCGGATTCCTCTGTAATTTTAGCTATGCACGATTTGCTATGGTTTGATTTAAATCCCCGATATTCGCATCATAACATGAAACCAACATTCAATCAGGCTCATCCAATCTGGCTTCTGTTTAGATCAAACACATAAACAAATTTCATTTATTGTAGCAAATTAGAATGGCATGATTGAAAGTAGTCGTAACATGCAAATTCAACAATGTGCGCCTGTACCTTAGTCGATAGTGATTGGCTGATGCGCATTTTCTGTTGCCATTGTTCAACTAGACAAGTTTTGATTTACCCTAGAGCACGCTTGTTATCTTGTAATAGCGCTTACACTTTCATATCGTTAAATATTTGTTTGATGTCAATTATTTAGATAGTAATGGGTATCACCCTTTATACGCCACACCCTGATACATTTGACACAAAAGACTCTACCAATGGTCAGGTTCAATACATCAGAGCAAGGAAAGGGCCATCTAATACATGCAGTATATTTATTCTGTTATGCTGCGGTGCGAACGTTTTCAAATGGATTCACCACATAAGGCTCTTTTAAATGCATTGATGTTACCTTTTACTGCTCGGAACCATGAATATCTGGACAGGATTTTTTTTTCATTCGTACATGGTGTGTCAGCTTAACAGCAAAGCAGAAATATTGTAACAAATGGTATACGCTGCACCCAATTTCTTATTTATAACCCAATATGATGATAACAAATTCAGATGTTCAACCGTAAAACACGGTTTGATGAGACAAATGTTATTCGCTGTTGCACTCAACCATCCCAAACATGTCAACAGGATTAGAGTTAATGTCCAAGTAATATCCAAATGCAGAAGATAACACCCGCCCAAAATCTAAATTTGGGTACACAATATATCAAGTCTCGATGATCCATTTAATCATGTTCGCCCTATCGTTTCCGCCAGATATAATAACAATTTCAAGGGAATGTTCAGTAGGCTGTGGTACTGATTAGTACAAATTATAAATATAAATATATATATATATATATATATATATATATATATATATATATATATATATATATATATATATATATGTATATATATATATATATATATATATATATGTTCGTGTATGTATATATATGTATATATTTATGTAAATATATGTATATATATTTTTTATATACATTTATATATATATATATAAATGTATAAATATATATATATATATATTTATATATATATAAAGTATATATATATAGGCACATATTTATAAATATATATATATATATCTATCAATATATATATATATAAATATATATATCAATATTAATATATATATATGTATATATTCATACATGTATATATATATATTTATATATATGAATACATATATATTATTATGTATCATTAAATATATATATACATATATGTACATATATATGTATATGTATGCATATAAAATTTATATATTTATATATTTAGATTTATATATGTAAAGAGCTATATACATATATATATATGTATATATTTATAATATATATATATATATATATGTATATATGTATATATATATATATATATATATATATATATATATATATATATATATATATATATATATATATATATATATATATATATATATATATATATATATGTGTGTGTGTGTGTGTGTTGAGTGCCAAACAGACCTACCCTTCATCATATCGTACCCTCTCAGTCATCAGTTGATGAAGTAACCCCCTACAGCTTATATTAATTATAAACCCCGGTTTTCCAGATACACGAGTGACCTACATGTCATCTACCATTTCCCCCTCTCTCCTCATACCTACCCCATACTACAGAGCCACATAGACATCCTGCCCAGGCAACTCCCGAAGGTTCCAACCCTCACAGACCTGGCTACGGCATGTCCCATGATAATTGGGATGGCGTGCCTTTGTCGTTGAGGGAAGCACTTAACATTTCAAAATCAGTTCTCTTCTGGCCACCGAGCCCCACATAAATATATATATATATATATATATATATATATATATATATATATATATATATATATATATATATATATATATATATATATATATATATACGTATATATTTATGTTTATATTTATTTATGTTTATACATATACACATATAAATCTTATATGATACCGACCGGTTTGTCTTGAGTTATAGTATACAGCTTCTAACGTTAAGACAGTGTATGTTTACGTCTAATATCAACAGCAAACCCCGTTAAATGCAACACTATAAAACTAGTGTGATGACAAATAGTATGGCACAGTATAGTGCAATTTTGCACCTCGCTTTTATATCTGCATTAATGTGGAAAAATCATCGAGACCTCGCTTAAGTATCGTAAAGGGTACAATGCGCTTTCGTTATAACATAACCATTCTTGTCGTTATTACAGGAATAAAGATAATGTGTTCATCCCATGGATCTGTATATGAGGGCGCACCCACATGACCCTATGTAAATGCGTCGGCATATTACCATACCGACACCGATAGATATAAATCACTACCACACTTATTGTTTTATTACCACAGCGGGGCAGTCACTAGTGTATGTTCGTATATCGTTTTGTATGATAGCTGAACGTTAGCGATTCCACCCTTTAGACCTATAAGTGATTATGATTTGTAGGTTTTTACCAATACATTCTAGCCTATGTAGTAACTGTTCGTGCCAATTCAATTATAAAAACAGCGATATTCTGCTTTATGGAGGTAATCAACTCTATCTATCGGGAATGAGGATAAGCTTTGTCCAATATCCGTCTAGAATTTCCGTCCAAACTCCGCACCACAACTGTATTAACTTTGAGGAAAAAACTATATCCGGTTAGGATACTGACAGCTCTCTCAGTGTCAATGAGTGATAGCTATCAAGTCACCGCTACCTATGAACGAGAGATCCGTCTGATGATAATAGTAATCATTATAGCACACCCGTTGTCGGCTCTCATAAGGTATAGTAAATTCGATAAATTAAGAAAGGCATGATTAATTGCCCAATGGCCATTTGCAGTTTTAGCGAACTCGGGATCGTCAAGGGTATATCATTTAAAACAGCTTAGTGATTTGTTCGCAAAAAAACCATTCGCAGACCCACAGGAGCTGGGTGCATATGTAAATGCAGTATCGCCGCACTATACTGGTTCAATCTCTTGCCTAAGATAACAATGGTACTACAAGCATTGTTGTTAGTCTCCAGTTACCCCGAATAAAATACTGCTATCATATTGGGCCTACTGTAAACGTTCATGGCTATTCTCGTTGATATTGCTTGGCATAAAATTGGCAAGAAGAGTGACCTGACAATGTGCAATATTACGCAAAAGAGCTATCAAGAATGCGCAGCTGATTGATTCGAAGTGGTATACTATGTATTTCATGAGCTGGTGCGTCTTCAGGTGACACAAATATCGTTCCGGAAGGTGCAGTTACTACCGTCTCCTTTCATTGAAGTACCTATCGATGTTTGGCAGCATTTATCGAATTGACCATCATCTATTCTGTTTGATAAACGTTGTCAAATTATTACATAATCAGTACATTGCCTCAAACATGATGACAGAAAGCTGGCATGACCAAATTCGAACACGTTGAGAACGCTGATCTTCAATTATTTTATTCCCATCACATTAGAGCTAAGTATCAATAAAACAATTGGGGGGCGATGGAAAAGCAGCGATAACATTTCATCCTTTGACACTACTCTATGTAATGTTAAGATACGCCTCACCGTTTTACGTTTAACATTTCATTTTGAGGTCACATCTCGTATTTTTGACAGCTAGGTTTTTTTGGGTTTTTTCTCTAAGTTTTTGTTACCCAAATGGTTTTGGCGTTCAGCGTTTGAGAGCGTCCAATTGATATTGAAAAATGGATCCACCTGAAGGAGCGGTAGCTGCAAACAGCATTATACACACAAATAAATGTCTTGATGATGTGTAGCTCCCGCCTCTGGACAGGTGGTTGTGACGTCGTATGCACCGGGAAGAACACAACAGGGACTTGATGCAACAAAAACTGAAAAAAAGATATCGATGATTAATATGTCTTTTCGCCGAATGGCATCAACGCCGAATGGCATCAACGTGCTGTTGATAATGTTCATGAATAAGGATGGTTGTATGAGAAAATATAAGTGGCGTATGAGAAGATTCATATAGTTTACTGGGTGAGTATTATGATCTAGTTGACAAATGCTTCGTTTCTAACCGGACTGTGGTAAATACTGCAATCACTGCGGGCAGCGTAAAAGCCTCTGTGACATTGGTCATTTGTCTAACCGGAATTGCTTCGTATCTGCAGCACATAGGATAAAGTGAACCATCATACTTTTATCGTAAAGAACAAAATGCAAAGCATCACCTATATTAAATGATGACAATTATTCCTAATTATTCGATAAGGAATACGGCTAATACAATGGGCCCAATTGCTGGCCTTGCAAAGGGTTTCCGCACACTCGCTGTCCGTTATTCAAACTAATGAACAGATTAGCTCGCTGCCTGCGCTGTTAGAGCTTGTCTACTGAACCACACAAGCATCCGGAAAGCCCCTTGGCAATAGAATATTGATATACTTCGGCACATACACCACCAACATATGTACATATAACTGCAGGGATGCATTTGAATGGTTGTTAAAAGCGGTTATACCTAGCACATAGGGATATCGTACAGGTAAACAGATCCTCTCTAAGTCGTTGCGCCTACCAATGTAAAGATAAGACGCGTAATCATTCACTGAGAGTTAGCAACATGATATAATCTCTGCGGACAAATGCAACCTGAAGTAATCATGTTGGTAAGGGCAGGGCAAACGGAGAAGTAAGCTAGATATATTCTGCTTTCAACATGCCCGCTACAATAACGAATTATGCTACGATGTTATAGAGCTACTACCTTTAGCAACATTTTTCTATACAGATATTTAGCTAGTAAACAGAGCGAGAAGAAACAACTTCTTTATCACGATTGACATGTAATCAAGAAATTACATAACCCAATAATGAACGCTTTATATATTTGAAGCATTAAATATAAAAGCATAACTAAAGTATTGAACATATCGCTTTCAGCAGATATCGCATCTGCTGTGTAGCAATTGAAGCAGAATTGCATACCTAACATCACCTTTCACCATCAAAGAAGCCAATCGAAAAGGCTCCGGCCACGCGAAAACACCCTCGACTTTGTGCAGTCTGCGATTGTTCTATTGTAATTTATCCTTTAGCGTTGATTGCACATGACACAAGCGACTTTCGTTTTGCTATATATATTCATATATACAGACATATACATATATATATTTAGATATATATTTATAGGTAAATATATATATTTATGTGTATACATATATGAATGTATATAAACATATATATACATATATGCATGTATATAAACATATGTATATATGCATAAACATATATATTCTTCTATATGCATATACATATACATATCTATATATATATGCATATTTATACCTATATATATTCATACATATGTATATATATAAAGGTATGTATATAAGCATATATATATACATATATATATATATATATATATATATATATATATATATATATATATATATGTATGCATATACATATACATATTTGCATATATATGGACATATAAATGTACATGCATACACATATATGCGAACACACATATAAATATATATATATACATGTTTATATGCATTTACATATATATTCATATATACATGCATATACATATATATTTTGATATATATTTGTAGGTGAATATATATATATTTATGTATATACATATAAGCATGTATATAAACATATATATACATGCATACACATATATATTCTTCTATATGCATATAAATATACATATCTATACATATGCATATCTATACCTATATTCAAATATATATATATATATATATATATATATATATATATATATATATATATATATATATATATATAAAGGTATGAATATAAGTATATATATATACATATACGTATATATATGTATGCATATACATATACATATGTGCATATATATCTATATATATATACATGCATATACATATTTATGCATATATATGCATAAACATATGCATATCTATGGATTTACTTACACACATCTTTTCATATATATACGTACATGGATTTGCATAAATATAGGCATATATTCATGAATATACATAAAAATACATCTATATGCATATACATATACATATCTATGCATATATAGATGCATATCTACTCATCTATATATACAATATATACATGTATATATATATATATATATATATATATATATATATATATATATATATATATATATATATATATATATATATATATATATATATATATATATATATATATATATATATATATATACAAATTACATATATACCCTCAGCATATATGTTTCGTATATATTCATGATGCAAGATAAAGCTCATAGATACATTCGCTGCACGATACAAAGGCGACGTGTTTTAATATGGTTGGCGCCAACCATGTAGTATATAACTCAATACATTTTGATACACACTGCCACGGTAGCATGTTATACAGAATCCTACATCGGGTGAATGGTTGTGTCAATTCACACATTAAATATCATGCGTCGCACAAGATGAGTACCCCAAAGTCAATTACTATTGAATAAGACGTTGCTGTATACTGTCTGCTGCCTAAGTGCACGTTTTAGATAAGCATCTTCTGGAAATATGTGAAGCGGAATGCAGCCGTAGAAGGTAACAGCGGCATTGACCCTTTATACAAATGCAGCTATTGCGCAATAGCTAAATTTATATCTTTCCCATGTCAGACGTATATCCCGAACACCCACAGATCTTTATGTCAATCAAACTAATGTTAAATGACAGGTGATATGCAACCGACTGTTATTGTGTTCGTGTCGAATATGGCCCCTTACCTCCCATTTCCGACTGAGGTGCTCTATGATGGGCGCAACTGCAGCAACATGTGTGTCATAGCACATAGCGGTAAATGAAGGGGGAGCGAAAGAGAAAGATTTATGCGCAGGCATACCCCGCAGCAAAACGTGACGTTGCATTAAGTGACTAAAGTTTCTCTCGAAACGACTCTAGATTGCAACTACAAGCGTTGCGATTAAGATAGGTAGAACGCTGGCATGAATAATGAATGATAGTTCTATAATATGACCAGCAACTTTGTCAACTCACAGTATATGTAATGTAGGTACAAATGGTCATGTACCAATAAAGCAATGGCAGACGGCAATCGAACAATTTTCGGTCTTAAGAGAACCCATTCCTTAGCAGCTGCGTAGAATAATAAAAGCAAACATGCACAATACGTCCACACAAAATGACAAACAAGTGAGGCGATGCTAAAAATGTGGACTTGTACATTCGGTTACTTATCCAACGATTTTGTATCAATTCGTCGTTGCTTCAGTTATATTTTTATTATTTGCATTTTGATGATTGAAATAAACTTATTCCTCATTTATATCTTAATCATTGTATTTTTACATTAGAAATGCTCTTATTCGGTCACTTATCACGAATAATAAAATTGCAATGAACGGTGCGAAACCAAACCTATATCAACCAACACATTATTTAGACAATATAACTCGTCAAACCTTCCACCGTTACATTGATTCATTAAAATAAAGCTGTGCTATAATATGTTCAATACCGGCGTCACCATTATTTTGAAAGTGACATAATTATTGCCACGCGGACATGCAGCCAATATATGACGCAATATCTGGACATTGGAACAAGCAAATATTCCAATACATTACTCCACAAATCAGAATTGCTGGCAACGATATTAGGAATTATACAACTCATTGCCGCTTTTGATGTACAATGACAACGTGATATGAAATCATCCTCAAGGCCGAAGCTTTTTGTGGAGCTAGTGACATGTTTTGGCGCTTGGACAGTAATGGACCTATCATACTTTTATGAGTGTACCCATTAGGAGAAATGTTCTAAATGACCATAGTGGACCGCATGCTAATATTTGTTTATGCTAACATTGCGCAAGATTACTTCTGAAAGACTCATTGCCAAAGGTGGCTAAAAAATTTCGATAAATTTAGAATATCAAATTTTTTCGGTAGTTATTATTAAGATTACAATGCGTTATATATTCTTCATGATAGCTTCGACACGTTGCAAATAATTACACAGCGAGCCGTTGCATATCATTAACTTGGCCCTCTTCAGCCACCTGGTATTTACCCCCTTGTGAAATACGCCATGCTATAACACTACTGAGTGTAATGTACATTTGTTACATGAAGTAGCACCAAACCAGAGATCTGAAACATTTTTTACTTGCATTGTAGCCCAATAAAATTGTCGGTGATAAGTGGTCTGCATATCGTATTTTCTGGGTTGACAGCAACAAAACTGTGGACAAATGCATTCTCAGAAGCAATTATGAATATGACTGCGTGTTCGGTTCTATGAATATGGTACACAGTTTACATGATTTGGCATCAGATGTTGAACAGCAAAGCAAAAAAGCAACATCTCAAAGTCCGATAACTTGCTGCTTATCACGTAGATTGACGTTGACTGAATATCTACGGTTAATTATGACTGATTTGTTAATCTGGTTGCTACTCCTATATAACCTGAAAGTACCATTAATTGTGACCGATGGTTATTGCCACTGGAATCAACAAGCGTTTCTAGGTTGCAACAGCTTTGCATTCTCGTGGAATATTATCGTAGATAAAGTGTAGACGATCGTCTTGGTAACGGGTAACTGTCGCGTGAATGCTAGAAAACTATCAATAATTTCGCTTAGGAAAATGTCCTTGTGCTTTATTCCATCTCCAAATATTTGATGCTTGCATTCCAAGTCTCACGTTACTGTAGCGGCGTCTTTATCACTAAATCTTTTCAGCCAAAAACAATTGCGCTGGTAATTCATCTAAAAAACACACTAGCGTGCAAGAGTAAGCGATTCCCCTGCTCTACTAAGCACATATAATTTTAGAACTTGCCGTCTTTATCTTATCGGTTTGAAACACTGCATACACGGTTTCAGTGATTATCGTCAGTAGTTTCGAAATTATGGATGAGGCCTATGGCATTACGCAGGTTTCGACTTCGCGAACCCTAATTGGGAAATAGTAGCGTTTCGGTTAACCATATCTCCATGGTCCGACCTCTATTTCGGTTGCGCCAATACGGTCAGTGTCATTGTACTGATGGCTCATACAAGTTTAACATCATATGCAAATACTTCACGTTACCCCCGTTAAAACCCTTCCCCAGTTGACCTTGATGTTATGGCATACCAGCCAGAGAATACATGTAGCACAATCGATAACATTTATATTACACAAATGCAGCAATGTAATAACGTTAAACCGAAAATATCCGTTTTCTCTGGCAAGAGATTTCAAAGCACTTACACTTTATCCGGGCATGATTGCGTGAATGAAGCAGCTGGACAAAGTTATGTTAGGTACTAAATTCCGCTTATGACATAATATTTTGGTTATAGATGCTATGTCTTTATAAAATACAACGTTTACATTTAACGTCAAAGCATCGTGATCACCTCGGTTTATGACGTCTTCGAGCAATATCAGTGTCAACACGTTAGCTGACGTCAGAAATGATTGATTTAAATTATTCCCTGCAGCGAAAGTAACCGTTGTATTTACGGCACACATAGTTTTCAGTCAAGCATTTGACCCGGTGCATTATGCGTCCTTAAATACATGCATCCATCTGTTCGAAAACTGTGTCGCGTAGCAGCACGAATTATATTTGATAAGTTTCCCGGATAGCGAGTGCAATTACTGCGATATTACTTGGGGTGCTGTGAGATTTTACGCCAGGGACAAACGGGTTTCGCTGGGATGAAAATCTAACGCGATCATTTAACATTAAGTAAACTGTTGTCATGTGTCCTCGCTGACCGTGTTGGTGTGATCGTATATGTTTCACATTGAGCGAATAATTCTGTAATAAATTACATATTAGCAAGCCGGTAACGCAACCGGGTAAAATGCTATGATTGCCGTCTGCTTTGAAATGAAATAGAGACTCATTCTTTATTTCTGATTCCACCAAATGTATATCGACAGTTTTAACAAATATTCATGCAATAACTGAGAAATGTGTTTATAGTTGCCCAATGTATTCGCATAAAGATTGACACATATCTACAGCCAAGTATTTGACTGCTACAATCGGGTAACATTTGTGATTAATTGGCAGTATTATGAATAAAATAGTTCCTGTTATATTCCTAAAGTCATACATATAGTAAAATAACCACTATATGAAGGAATTTACGAAGCCACGTCAACAGTTGCAGTTGGTATGCTCTGTAAATGACCTTCCGTTTATTGCTGCTTTAGAAAGGGAGAAAGCTTGGGTAAATTTTGCTTTGATCATACTTTAAACGAACATAATCGTATCTAAGAGCAAATGAGTTTTACATTTAAACACGAGACGAGAGAGAATTTTCAGACTTAGCAGATTATACTTCCATGATATTAAACACCAAACACACGGGTCTCCTAGTATTGTGAGAACTGCGTAGCCACAAATGGCTGCTGAAAGAAGAGATAACGCAGTAACTCTAATACGAAATATCCTAATCCTAATGAAGGTCATAATTAAACCGCCGCCGATAACCAACATTAATCATCACCGGAACCCCACCTTAAGAAAGAAAGTGGGATTTGTGAAGTAGAGTATGTCATTAATCATACTCAATTCTTCGAACCGGAA
>CM067351.1:52552929-52564433 GCA_034190875.2 Urechis unicinctus | reverse complement strand
ATTAGTCGTAAACAAACACAATCATGTCGTTAGAAGCTGTACCCAAGACGAACTAGGCGGAATCGTAACCGGTAAATCTATCCCGTTATATATATATATATATATATATATATATATATATATATATATATATATATATATATATATATATATATATATATATATATATATATATATATATATATATATATATAGATATATATATCTATATATATATATATATATATATATATATATATATATATATATATATATATATATATATATATATATATATATATATATATATTCTTGAATAAAAAGCCTTTAATGTCTCAATATATTTCCCTAGTACCTCGACATTAGTGGATTTAAACAAGCTCAATTGTGACGCTTTGGGTGTGCTATTGCACATCATCTGCCCTTGTAGTTAGTTGGCTATTGTGGAGCCTTTGTCACCTTATCATCAGACGGCTTACACTAATCCTACATAAATACACCAGTCAGCCACGTAACTCCCAAATATCTCTGGCAGGTATGTAGTGCTACGATTATATGACGCATCGCCCTGTAGATATGGAAATACTAATAGCTTCTACTCCGTTTCAAGCTGCTTACATAAATAAATCCTATTATATTTCATTGCTTTGCGCTTATGAACAGTTGATCCGATTTCGTCCGTAAAATATTTTAAAATTAGCTGAAATAATATGCATTTGTCCCACTGTGAAATGATTACTTGTATATATGTTATAAAATATATTGCCAGTGTTCAATTTCTTATTGGCTCTATTGCATATAATCGGAAGTTATAGTGTCCGCTTTTCGTGTAATTTTCTTAGGATGCATTTGCTTAACCTCCAGAATACATAACGCGCGTTAACACCTAACATCAAGTTGAACAAAAGCCCCCATTTCAAGGGTTAACAAGACGAGCTGTAAATAAGGCTGTACAGACAATAAAGGATATTTACATAGTTATGCTGAAGACTCACTGTTAATCGACAAAACAAAACAATGCGTTTAATTGGAATTCGGGGAAATGTTAGGTGCACTTCGTCTAAGGTGCACTTCTTACATACAAGGATTGATGCAGCCGCCAAGACATTTAAAACCTAGTGACCGAGCCTTTATCATTCGTCAATAACGTGACGCATTGGATTAAAAAGTTGAATGACGACAAGGGATATAATAACTTGAGTACTGGCACCAGACTTTTCGGGTGGCAGCATTCAGTCAATACACCATTAGTTTCCGGTAACCACTATGATGGATATTGAACTATATAAATGTGATACACCGAAAGACAAACGTAATATAGATCATTATACCATACAATTCATAGGATCAGTCAGTGAAACTGATCATGAAAAATATCTATTGAATCGTGCTAATCGACGGTCATATGAATAGGCAAATACTATTGGCTCAAACAGTGATTATGTAAAATACTTACGCCGAGTCGTCTCTTCGCGTTGTCCCTGTAAGTTAATTTCGTTGTGCTATTTTATTATCGCTCGGATTTGGTCTCTGATTATCTCGACGGAGAAGTAAACCAACATAATGGCTATCGTATATGACGCAATGGTATGAGGTATTAGATAGGGGCTAATTGGTTGACCTTTGGAGGCGCCTAGGGTGCGGTTATACTAGGATTTCGGATATATATTAGCCTTCTCTTATCTATGACGACGGCATTCTTTAGGCGTGGTATATTGAAATTGCCATTCCTTTACAAAAAGTATGCGTATGTGGCATGAAGTAAATCATTTTTTATGGATTACGGCATTGCAAAAGATTCCATTCTACCACTATGTTGATATGACTGACCGTTTTGCATTATTGAATGTCCGCGTCTTCATCAATAAGTGAGGAGATTGATATGCATGTGCACGAAAATAATGTAGCTTTCACGCGTGAGTGAAAACATTTCCAGCTCTCTAAGTCAGACAATAGTGCATCTGTATAACACATGACGCTGCGGCACACATTGCGTCCGTGTAGCATTAGTTATAGGTTGTAAATTGAATGCTTAACGCCGCACCAATGTCTGTGGTCTTTTGCTTTCATAAAGTGATTGCAAATAATAATTATATACATACTTCAAGCTGATTGTAAGCTGAGGGTTCATTCAGAGAAGGCATAAACAGCGAGAACTGGAACTCTGTCTATCTGTTAGAGAGTGGCATATGAACAGGAATCGGATCAATGGTCCAATGCTAACACACAGGGCTGTGGGATATTCCAACTCAGTGTTCAGTTAGATCATTCAACATCGCGAATTCTCGCAATAGCGAAAGTGGCTTACACTGCTGGGTCTGAATTCACTCGAGAAAATTTAATACATTGAGAGGTTTGGTCATTGTTCAGTTACCAGAATACCAGAGATGGCCTGTACTTCTCCCAGGATAATGCAAATTCGGCTGATTAGTTATTGACGGGGAATACAAGAAGAATGACTGTTATATTGCAGCACTCGACGAACTGATACAACATCGTTGGCTATGTCACCGAATTTACCATTCTACAACTACAGCATCGCGTCACGCGTATTTGTCATATTGTCTGGACGTAATGTGCATGTTTTGCTTTAATTATTCTGTGCTTAAGAATTGGTTCTCTTAAGACCAATTTTTTTTTCTATTGCCGTCTGTCATTGTTTTATGTGTACATCAGCATTTGTCCGTACATTACATTTACCGAGAGTTGACAAGGCTGCTTGTCATATGATAGCAATATCATTAATTTGTCGTCCCAGCACCCTATCTATTCAAATCGCAAAGTTTGTAATTGCAATCTAGAGGTGTTTTGAGAGGAAATTGAGTCACATGATGTAAAAGTCACGTCATGCTTCGCGGTATCCCCGTGCAGAGATCTAAATGTAGCTAGTGCTCATTACTGGCATTTTGATAAAGGGTCATTGTCGCTGTAACCTACTACGGCTGTATTCCGCTTACCATATTTCCAGAAGATGCTAACCAAAACGGTTCACTTAGTCAGCAGACAGTGTATTACAATTTCTCATAGAACAGTAACCGAATTTAGAATGCTCCTCTTGCGCGACGTATTCTACTTAATGTGTGAATTGACACAACCACTCAACGCCTTGAGCTATATATCACATGGCTTGCGCCAACCACATCCAAACACCTCGACTTTTTATCATACAACGAATGTAGCTTTCGGCATTAACTTGCATCATGCATATATCCGAATGTATATATATTTATATATATATATTTATATATATATGTATATATATATATACATATATATATATATATATATATATATATATATATATATATATATATATATATATATATTGATATGTATATCTATGTTTTTGTAGTCACTATATACTGCTTAAGAGATGACACTTTAGAACGCACGTTTAGCTAAGCACACTTTGATAATCAGTAACATGTAGGAATTAACATATAAAGCTTTTAATATGAATCCTATCGAGTAGAAGATTAAATAGTAATACGCATTAGTTTTATACCATGCTTCCATCGCTGCGAATGTGTATTTAATGTATAGCACGATGGTGCAGCTACCAGTCATGATCGTGAATTTCGTTATGTCAAGAGTCTGTAAATTGCTTCATACTACCCATTAATATAATAATAAATATGATACCACCAGATAATTTATTAACAATGGTCACATTTTGCCGTACTTGCGTTTCCAGATGATTGAATATTGTCGCTAGCAACCACCCGAGCGATAACTTCGTTATTTTGCCTCTTAAGCCAAGTTCCGATTCCATTCAAAGTTCTCTCCCATCTCTCATTATCTTTTTTCTTCGGAAACAGACGGATCTAATGCGATAAGCCTTGAATCGGAAACACTGGTCAATCATCCGCGAGAATATGTCTCGAAACCCCATGCATTTGGAAGAAGTAATTATTCCCTTTGACAGTTCAGTAGTATAAAAAGATTGCGGAGGCACACGATTGGTGCTTACAACTAGCTGATTACCTGTGAATAGCTTCCAAGAATACCCGTAAATTATGTACCAACTTGAATATAATGAAGGTATTGGTGATTTCATCCATTGAGAGTTCTCGAACCCTACAAACAGGTGATCTGAAACAACGCACACATTATCAAGCAAATATAACGGGTGTTCTTCAACTAAAAGCTAGCTGATCCTTCGGTGTAAGTTGACAATAGAAATTTCATTAATCAAAATGTAGGCTTGGTTGAACAAATGAAACGCAATGTTGAGTCTTAAAGTTTATTATCCGAGTCTTGGATGCACCTAGTTAATCACATGACCGTCACTGTTTATGGCTGGTGGGGGGGAGACGTGTATGACGATGTAATTTAAAGCTCTCACAAACGCTGCTTTGAACGTGGCCGACCGATCGGAGAATCGATCACACATCAACCAAGCCATCCATGGGTATGGTTAGGATGTCATTATACTGGTGTTTGATTTTATGTCAGCACTAATCCAAAGTGCTTTTTACGCACACCTTTACAGTATTGCCACTGACTACGGCTGGCATTACACGTGACCATAGGGAAGAGGATGCCAGTATTTGTACACGTGCCACGTGCCACGTGCCGGGTACACCAGGTTGCGCGTAAAGAATGCTCACCACCTGAGATATATAATTGCTAACAGTTTCTACTAAACTTCTATTGGTTTGCTTATCCGTGTAGAAGCTCGATCACTTTTTAGGTGAGAAGGGTTAAATAACAAGCTCACACGGAGGATCTGCAGGCGGCACACGATACATATTGACGTGGAGGAGGTAATCATTCCCTTCATGTCGGGGTAATTTGAGATATATCGTGAACATTACCACATAGTGGTATAACGACAGTCATTTGTCACGGCACACGTGATTGTGTCATATTTGAAGATTTTTACAATGAAATGCATAACACCACGATAACTGTCACATATAATATTTAGAAATATTTTGGGTTTGGCAATCTAGCATCTCATAATTATATTCATCGACGACATGCTTGCCAGTCCGTCTGACCAGTATCGTCGCCCGATTATGTAAATTTAATTCATATAACAGCTTTCTAATGCACTGATGTTTTGAACTTGACCATTGGTTGTGGCAATTGTGTCAAATATATCAGGGTGTAGCCTTTAAAAGGCGATACGCATCACTATCTAAATAGCTGGAATAAAATAATTTACGATATGAAGTGCAACCGCTATTGACCGTTGCTAAGCGTGTACTAAGGTAATTGAAAACATGTCAAGTTGAGAAATGACTACCCAAAAGCGAATCATCCATACACTATAGACTCGAGTATGTGCGCACATTATTGAATTCGCATTTAAATGCTACTGTAAATTTTGCTCTTTCCTTCATTCGGAAAATATTGTATCTCTATTAAGTGAATTCTCTAATACGGCGCTAATTGCAATTATGGCGTGATCATTCACATTACTCGTGACATGTGATCATTAATCGTAGTGATTGAGCCGTTAGGTACGTATAATGTCTTTTCTTTTGCTAACAGTTGTAGAATGAGTGATGCCTGTAATAGCTTCTACTACCCCCATCGACGTCGTAGTCATCAACGAAAACAGACGAAAACCCGTTCCATTCGTAATGGGGTAATTTACTGGTAATATCTGACAATCGTATCTCGTTACTTGGCACTTGCAGGTAGCTGGTAAGCCATAGGCGGCATCATTAACGATACAGTTCTGTCAGTTGATCTCACCTCGTACATTTGATGCCAGAATAAGATGCACTAGGTTTTAGAGCCTCGATTTATTTGAATATTGTATCAAGAGCAATGTTTCCATTTGCATAAATTGACAGTGACACCGTGATAACCTATTGAAGTTCAGCTCATCAATTACAAGTTGATATTACATGTATTTTGATAATGCTGTAGTGATACCATCCGATTCAAAATAAATACTTCCCGCAAATTATTACTGCGATAGACCTCCTAACCGTGCATGCACTGATTGTAGATTATTGCTTTCCGAAATGTTGATAGCTAGAATGCGATTGAATGTATTTGCCATTTGGAATATAGATCTTTTCATATCAGTTAACACATTTTCGTGTAATAATGCATTGACCTAAAGTCTCTTTCAAGCATCATTGAAATCAAATAATAGCTACAATGGTTGAATATATTGTTAATAAACTGTCCTTCCTTCAGTGTAAATAATTCATCGACGTCGAAGTTGTCTCCAGCATGGAAGCTTCAATCAATCTTGTTGCTGATTTTATCTTGCCCGTTTGACATGATTATGTTTTGTCGCTGATCATCCACTGGCTGATAGATGACGGTACCTGCTAATTCATTAGTCACATGACGAAATAGTAGCGACATTGTTTTGCTTGATGGTTGAGCATGCATATTTGTGTCAGTTTGTCTTTTTGCTGTGCATAGTTTCAGTTATGCACTCTCGATTCGCCAGAAAATATGTTTGATTAGTACTATTCACTGGGGAAATGACCCTGGCGCATTGGTTAGTAGTAACCCCATACTTACCTTTTTAATATTGTTGCAATTAGTATATTAATTTGTATATTAGTGATGCAGATAAATTTTACTTTAGCAGCCTGCTAGTCATCACATTAGTGCCAGCGAGTGCTAGGAAACCCTACACCCGACTTGCCAGCTGTCAAATGCATGGTACCATCTGCATTAATGGCACTGAGTAGCTTATTAGATCCAAGACCCAATCCAATATAGGCCGTTCCATAGAATGTGGATTCAATTTGAAGTATTGTGTGCGTTGCCGACGGCGGACAAATGATGGCTTGAATGTTGCTGAGTGCTAGGTGTCTATATCCGAACATGTTCCGTGCATGGTTTAAACCAGATAAACGTTGCAAAGGCGATTGCAAAACTCGCTAACATGCAAACCATCATTGTATTGAAATGGTATTGGATTTTGTTGGATTTCGATTATACCTGGTTGACGTGAGACGGGAATCTAAATGGTATGCATGATATAAGATTACTGCAGGTATCTTTTTCAGACATGAGTGATGAGTAAAACTTGCTTTGATGGCCGTCTGTTTATGCCTTACCTTGAATCGTAGAGGCGCATTGTTAGCAAGTGGCTATATATAGAGTTAGCACAACTTCATCGTGTCTTCCAAATATATCTAATGCAGTGTATAAATCATAGACGCTGAAAGTATTTGCATAACTAATGCATATCCGGGGAAAACACATGTAACAATGCCCCACCAAATTATCTCCTGTTATTAACCAACGCTATAATGGTTAGATTGACATGGCCTGACCAAGATTTATGGAAGTTTGACCTCTTTGCGATCTTTCGTGATAGTTTATTAATAAACTGCTAAGACATAGACCCAATTTCCTCCGCTGAATCACAATCATTATGATTAGCAGTCGATTGTTGTCTTGCGTTTGTTTAATTTAGCTGTTAATATTTATTGGGATGGCCTTTGTGTTACAGCCTACTGTGTATTGTGGTAGGTTCTGTTTGCACCACAAATAATGCCCGCCCCGACGCATGATACGGACCAGAATTCATTCGGCCAATTTGTTTCAGTAGCAAAATATTGGCTGCCACTAGACAATATGGTTAAATCGAATATATGCAATATCAATCATTACTTGCTTTATTAGTTTTGTTACGAATTTGGTATCTTAACATTCTCTTATATTTCTGGTTGCAGTGAACCCAGAAACGTCGTTCAAGTAATCGCTGCAGGATGAAGCAATAAAGCAATAAAACGTAGATTAAATGTAGGTAGCAAACTTAAGCACACCGTTGATCACTGTAATTGCTTGCCCAATGATACTATTATGTTATTTTTAATTACTGGGATACCTGAATATGAAATCAAACAACGACTTTAGTTTATTATGTGTGTGGCAAATTGTGTGGCTGTTAATATAATCACGCCCTTTTGAAACTATACATGTAGTTTATAATTTCGTATCGAGTAATGAATGTAAGGTCAATGTAGGCTGTAAAATAATTCACCTTTCGTATCGTTGTTATCCTTATTTTTTTCAATTTACGCATATCGTACTTTTCAGTCGGTGACATCCCGCATTTGATCCATTAGCATCCTATTCAGCGATTTGGTTAATTTCGTGTCAGTGTGGGCTTTATTGAAGTGAACCCAAAGTTGAAATGTACTTCTTCCTATCGAAGCCCTTTGACCAAGCAACAGAATAGCAAATAACCAACCCTAAACTAATACAGATCATATATATATATATTGATGCGGTGTCATTCGCGCTATACCCTCTAAAATAAGTGCCATCATAGTACAGTTAGGACACAATGGTAAATCCAACGCGAATGTATTAACCACAGTGAAATTGTGGCAAGCCTACAGTGTATGCGTCGGACCGGGAACAATGTCGATTATAGTCGCCATTACATTCTTTGTATTATCGTTTCATACTGTGTAATCTTACCACACCAGACGCAGCCTGTGTTTACTTTAAGTGCTAAAAATTCGAACAAGGTCGCATTATCTGGTTTCATTAGTTGTATCATACTTGGCCGAATGAATATATTATATATTCGCTATTCGTCATCTTGAATGATCTAGTGTAGCACTAGTGCATTTTCGACACTTTCTAATATCAAATGCCGTTCCATTTATTTGTATTATTTCAATCTTACATTTAATCAGAGGAGCGCCTTTAACTAGCCAAAACCAGATACATGAGAAAACATGACACAACTGATTGTTCCCGCTTAATACATAAATCAAATGCAGTAGAACGTAAACTGCGGTGTTGGTTTGCTTTGCAATTGCTTTACTGTGATGTAATGCAGATAATAATAAATATTAGTCCAAATCGAATCGTCAGAGCAGACGATGTAATGGCATTAATTTATTTTTGGTTTTTTTCCAGCATGCTCGTTACTTTGTACGCAGTGTCAAGGTACATTGTAAACCCTGGCCTTGAGTAGCTGGTCAGTCAGCATCATCGTCAGGCAGAAATTGCTAATTAGCGCAGAAGATAGGATTTTCAGTTGGCGAGTCTTTGAATTTAGTCCTAGTCGAGGCTACATAATCCACAAGTTCATCCATTAACATGTAACTGTAGAGACGACGATTATTTTATTATCAAATCGTTTGATCAAAGAGAAATTCAATGACCGTGTTATTGTAGAGACGACGATTATTTTACTATTAATTCATTTTATAAATGAGATAGTCAATGACCAAGTAATATTCCTTTTCTTATGACTGTACTGGCCAAATATGTCCGTATTTTAAGATTGCACAAAGTAGTATGAGAAGATGAAATGTTACCACTGCTTTTCCATCGCCCCTCGATCATTTTATTGATAATTAGTTCCAATGTGATGGGAAAAAATAATTGATGATCAGCGGTCTTAATGTGTCCGCATTTGGTCATGCCCGCCTCCTGCCATCATGTTTGAGGCAATGTACTAATTATGCATGCGGGGAGCACATTCGTGTGACTCGTAACAATAATTTAACAACGTCTGACAAGCCGATTATATGATGGTCATTTTGAATAATGTTACCCAGCATCGATCAGTAATATAAATGCTCATTACTTCAATCAAAATTAACGTCAGGTATTGTACCTTTTTGGAGCGCTATTTTTGTCGACCAAACACGCACCCGCATATGAAATATATAGGATACGATTTTGAATTCATCAGCTGCGCACTCTTGATAGCTGTTTAGCGTAATATCGCAGATTGTCAGTATACTCTTTCTGCCAATTTTATGCAAGACAATATCAATTGGACTAGCCATAAATGTTTACAGTAGGCCAATGATTATAGTAATATTTCTTCGAGACTAGCAAAAATACTTTTCGTATTATCTTAGGCAGGAGAAGGAACTGATATAGTGCATGGATATTGCATGTACACTCCGGACATATGTACCTAGCTGTTTTGGGTCTGCGAATGTGTTTTTTAAATAAATCACGATGCTGTTTTAATAATATACCCTGGCCAATCACGAGTTCACTCAAATTGGCTATTCAGCAATTATTCATGCCTCGCTTAGTTTATAGAATGTGCTATACCTTATCAGAGCCGACAGTGGGTGTACTATGCGCTTATTAAATTGATTACTTTAATGATTAGACGGATCTTTCATTCATGGGTAGCGCTGACTTAAAAGCAGTAACACATCGACACTGAAGGAGTGGTCCGTATCTTAACCGGTAATAACTTTTTTCTCAAAGTTAATACAGTTATTGTGAGGAGTTTGAACGGAAATTGTAGATGGAGATTAGACAAAAGCTAATCCTCATTCGCAATATATCGAGTTGATCACCTCCATAAAGCCGAATATCGCTGTATTTTTAATTGAATACACACAAGAGGGTGGTCATGTCAAAACGAAAGCGCACTGTACCTTCTACGATAATTAATCAAAATCGCGATGTTTTTCCCCATACAGCAGATATAGAACTTGCCCTTTACTAAGTCACACTATTTGTCATCCCACTCTTTCATAGTGGTGCATTTAACGGGGTTTGCTATTGATATGTGTCGTAAATATACATTGTTTATCGTTATAAGCTGTACTCTATAACTCAAGACGAACCGGTAGAAATAATATATAATTTATCTATCCATTTACATCAAAAGCACCAAATTATTAACGTTGGTGCAATTTTTTGGGATGGTGTCGTCACAGGCGGTAACTTAAAATAATATTGCTACATGGAATGTGACTTAAATTACTCTCAGCCCCCATGTACTGCTTACGTAGAAATATAGTTTGTATGGAACGATAGGTGCATTTTTATGATCAGTAACAATTAGGACGATAAATATTCTCAAGAAGCAGATGAAATAGTCATCGGGATATTTAAAGTTAGTCGGTAGCAATCACCCGAATGATAACTTCGTTATTCTCCCACTCAACCCTAGTTCCAATTCTATTCAATGTTCTCTCCTATCTCTTATAATCTTTTCTCTTCATGAGCACACGGATCCGATGCGATAATCTTAAAAATAATGAGTCTGACAATCGATTGAATCGGTCAAATTGATCATTCATTCGCGTGAATATATATCTAGAAACCTCAGTGCATTGTCACGGGAGTGAAATAAAATGAGCAAGGGCAAGCTAAGTTATTATTTGCAAATAATAATATCATTCACTTTGGAACGAATCAATGAAATGTTGGAAGGTTTGACGAATTATATTGTCTAGAAAACGTGTTGGTTGATTGAGGTTTGGTTTCGCACCCTTCATTGAGAATATATTATTCATGATTACAGACCAGAAAAGAGCATTTCTGTTGTCAAAATACAGTGATAAAGTTAAAACTGAGAAATAAGATCATTTGAATCATTAAAATGCAACAAATCCAAATACAACTGAAGCTACGACGAATTGATACAAAATCGTTGGATAAGTAACCGAATGTAAAAGACCACATTTTAAACGTCCTGTCACGTGTTTGTCATTTTGACTGGACGTATTGGGGTTGTTCGCTTTAATTATTCAACGCAGCTGCTAAGGAATGTATAGATATGTATATATATATTCATAGATATATATATGTGAATGCAT
>CM067351.1:52297731-52545022 GCA_034190875.2 Urechis unicinctus | reverse complement strand
AAGGCGGTCTCTCTCTCTTGTTAAATAAAGTCAGTGGCGTTTGTGTATGCCTTTGCTCCAAAGAACCCAGTAAATGTCCCTCAAGTACCTCGTTCACATCACTCAAATTTATCGTATGGTATCAGTTTATTGCATAAACTTAAATGATGTCATAGGAATACTATGAAGTGTTTTTTTGTTAAATACAATATCTCATCCAGTATGTATATACATTATGTATACAGATAGATTAATTTCACCGTGCTGTCGAGGAGAGCGTCTATGAAGAAAGATTTACGGTGCCAGAAGTCTCCGTTCCATTACCTTACGGTAGATTCATTCATCACTGAATGCTTCAAATCGCTGCAGAAAAAACGAAAAGGTATTCCGATAAATCAATCTGCTCACAATTCATGGATATACCTGAAATATTCGTCAGTGTTTGGACATTTGCTGAACAGCCGCAACGAACAGGTGAGTGCATTTGAAATGATGTAGTCTATAGCGCCACGCAGTGATTGTACGGGTGCAGCTTATTGCTACGCGGTCGCTATGCTACTATTAGCTTTTAAAAATACAGTTCGGTACGGCCATTCACTTCGACGGAAAGTATCACTAGCCTCTTGCAAGCTATGTTGGTTTGGTTACAAATATTGAAAGCAATCCGATAAGGGATGCTTCGTGAGATATAATGCTCCTTTTATTACCAACGCTGTCATGCAAAGACGTTTTTCAAAACTCGTATATTTCTCTTGTGAGCAGTTTGAGGACTATTATATATTGCATCTCTGACTGTATCTGACGATTGTTTTCGATGATTCGCTATATTTAAATCGTAACCTGAGAATATTTGGGTTAACATTCCCAACGATTTTGGTGAGTTCATCGGGTATTTTATCACCAAATACGCAATCAGTGATAGATGAATCAATAATTGGATGCCGAGGACTTTGAATTCACGCCAACGAATTACGGTCAACTTACCATTGCCGTCACTAATAGAGGTTGTGAGAGTAAATAGTAACGAAAAATAGCAATCTTATAAAGACTTGGCGATGTAGACATCAACTTGTTGATAACATGAACCATATTATGCACATACAGCTACAGGATGGGCCACGGTCTCTCGAAAATCATAAGATGCCATATGAAATGAAGTTTATGCTGATGGCCTCTTGATTTACGTATCATCTTATGAACGCTTAACGGGTTTGTTTGTAACGTGCGTCGACATTGGCCCATAAGGTTCACTCAGTGCTAAACTTGATAACATATTTGCTTCGCAGCCTAACATTAAGTAATATACAAAATCGAATTAAATCTGTTATTAAATTAATCAGGTTATTTGCTTAGCTCATTTTACTTTCTCTGTTTGATTAGCCAGTCATCAACCATCAGTTTGCTATGACACAAGATTATCAAAAGCCGTATGAGTGCGATGAGACGTGTCGTCGAGGCAAGTTATTTCATTTATCATTGATGTCGTTTGTAGTGTATCTGCATCAATGGGATGTAAAGAAAAAATAAACGTGTTAGATGTGGTACATTGTTTGATCCTAAACGGTCGGTTCTATATCATATAACTGGGCTGGGCTCAGGTTGTTCATCCGCCATAAATCCACGTGCCTAGCGATGTTTTCATGCTAAGTACTACTAATCAACCAACAACTGGTTTTAACTTGCTGCTGTCGAATATATGAATTCGGATAAGCAGTGATATTTCACTCTCGGGGAACTTATATATTTATTAGGCGGGAGTATACTGATGATAAGCTATAGAATAAACTAATCTCATTCCAATTGGTTGCATACATATATCCTGGCGTACCGAGATCGCATAAAAGAAAGAATGCACAACAATAAAGTAAAGTTGAGAATATATGCATGCTCTACCGTCAAGCAATACAATATCGCTGCTATCTCGTCAAGTGACAGATGAATAAGCAGGTCCTGTCATTTATCATCCAGTGGATGATCGGCGACACAATATAATCATGTCGGACGGGCCAGATATAATCAGCAGCATTATTGATTGAAGCTTCTATGCTGATAACAACATTGACGTCGATGAATCATGTAGGCTGTGCGAAGGACAGTTTATTAAAAATATATTAAACCAAAGTTAAACGACATCCTAACGTGTTTAATGTTGTGACAGTCTGCTTGTTGTTAATGTTTATATTGGTAAAACATTATCTACAAACGATTCATTTATCGGTTAAACCTATATCTAGAATTTTGCTGACCTATGTTACGTCATTTGCTGTCAGCACTAGCGCAAGAGCAAAAATGCAGTGTATATTGTCTCAGCTGGACTTATTGAATCACTTTGCATGTCGGGACATTAATTACATAAGCCGAGAATGATGTTTGAAAGCCTAGACTTGTAATTGATGAGCTGAATTTCTACAGGTTATCACAATGTCGCTGTCAGTTTATGTTAATGTTCTTGCTACATTATTCGAATAAAATGTGGCTAGAAAACCAAGTGTATCATAAATCGGCAGCTAATTTACGGTTGAGTTCAACGGACAGAACCTTATCGTTGATAAAGCTATCGCGGGCTTATCGGTTACCTACAAGCGCCAACTGACGAGTTGCAATAATCAGATATCACCAGCAAATAACCCCATTGCGAATAGACTGGGTTTTCGTCTGTGCCTACAAATATCACCGGCGGTCCGTTGATGTTCGACGTGTCGTTGCTCCCTTCTTCACTTTTTTAGGATGGTTTAAAGCAGTTCACGACAATAATAATGCCAATGGAGGGGAGGTAGAAGCTATTACAGATATTAACCATGCAAGCCATTGCTCTACTTTTTGCAAACATAGGTCTTTATGCGTACCTAATCGTCCATTCACTATGATTTGTTATCACATAGCATGAGTAACGTGAATGATCACGCCATTGTTGCAATTAGTGCCAGTCTAGATGGTCAGTTTATAGAGAAACAATATTTTAGTAGATAACAGTCGATATATAATTCTGTATGTCTAAGCTGTGGAAAACAGGATTATTTAATTATTTAGGGCTGAGCACTATGTATTACATTACGGATGGATGTGGAAAAAAGCTTGAGGTGTTTCCTCGCGTCTTTGTGTGTCGGATTCCTCTGTAATTTTAGCTATGCACGATTTGCTATGGTTTGATCTAAATCCCTGATATTCGCATCATAATAGAAAACCAACATTCAATCAGGCTCATCCAATCTGGCCTCTGTTTAGATCAAACACATAAACAAATTTCATTTATTGTAGCAAATTAGAATGGCATAATTTAAAGTAGTCGTAACATGCAAATTCAACAATGTGCGCCTGTACCTTAGTCGATAGTGATTGGATGATGCGCATTTTCTGTTGCCATTGTTCATCTAGACAAGTTTTGATTTACCCTAGAGCACGCTTTTTATCTTGTAATAGCGCTTATACTTTCATATCGTTAAATATTTGTTTGATGTCAATTATTTAGATAGTAATGAGTATCACCCTTTATACGCCACACCCTGATACGTTTGACACAAAAGACTCTACCAATGGTCAAGTTCAATACATCAGAGCAAGGAAAGGGCCATCTAATACATTCCGCATATTTATACTGTTATGCTGCGGTGCGAACGTTTTCAAATGGATTCACCACATAAGGCTGTTTTAAATGCATTGATGTTACCTTTTACTGCTCGGAACCATGAATATCTGGACATGATTTTTTTTCATTCGTACATGGTGTGTCAGCTTAACAGCAAAGCAGAAATATTGTAACAAATGGTATACGCTGCACCCAATTTCTTATTTATAGCCCAATATGATGACAACAAATTCAGATGTTCAACCGTAAAACACGGTTTGATGAGACAAAGGTTATTCGCTGTTGCACTCAACCATCCCAAACATGTCAACAGGATGAGAGTTAATGTCCAAGTAATATCCAAATGCATAAGATAACACCCGCCCAAAATCTGAATTTGGGTACACAATATATCAAGGCTCGATGATCCATTTAATCATGTTCGCCCTATCGTTTCCGCAAGATAAAACAACAATTTCAAGGGAATGTTCAGTAGGCTGTGGTACTGATTATATATATATATATATATATATATATATATATAGATATATATATATATATATATATATATATATATATATATATATATATATATATATATATATATATATATATATATATATCTATATATATATATATATATATATGTATATATATATATATATATATATGTTCGTGTATGTATATATATGTATATATTTATGTAAATATATGTATATATAATTTTTTATATACATATATATATATAAATGTATAAATATATATATATATATAAGTTTATATATAGGCACATATTTATAAATATATATATATATCTATCAAGATATATATATACATATATATATCAATATTAATATATATATGTATATATACATATATGTATATATATATATCTATATATATTAATACATATATATATGAATATGTATCATTAAATATATATATACATATATGTACATATATATGTATATGTATGCATATAAAATTTATTTATTTAGATTTATATATGTAAAGAGCTATATATATATATATATATATATATATATATATATATATATTATATATATATATATATATATATATATATATATATATATATATATATATATATATATATATATATATATATATATATATATATTTATTATATATGTTGAGTGCCAAATTGATAACAAACCTACCCTTCATCATATCGTACCCTCTCAGTCATCAGTTGATGAAGTAACCCCCTACAGCTTATATTAATTATAAACCCCGGTTTCCCAGATCCACGAGTGACCTACATGTCATCTACCATTTCCCCCCTCTCCTCATACATACCCCATACTACAGAGCCACATAGACATCCTGCCCAGGCAACGCCCGAAGGTTTCAACCCCCACAGACCTGGCTACGGCATGTCCCATGATAATTGGGATGGCGTGCCTTAGTCGTTGAGGGAAGCACTTTACATTTCAATATCAGTTCTCTTCTGGCCACCGAGCCCTACATAAATATATATATATATATATATATATATATATATATATATATATATAATATATATATATATATATATATATATATATATATATATATATATATATATATATATATATATATATATATATATATATATATATATATATATATATAAATACGTATATATTTATGTTTATATTTATTTATGTTTATACATATACACATATAAATCTTATACGATACCGACCGGTTTGTCTTGAGTTGTAGTATACAGCTTCTAACGTTAAGACAGTGTATGTTTACGTCTAATATCAACAGCAAACCCCGTTAAATGCAACACTATAAAACTAGTGTGATGACACATAGTATGGCGCAGTATAGTGTAATTTTGCCCCTCGCTTTTATATCTGCATTAATGTGGAAAAATCATCGTGACCTCGATTAAGTATCGTTAAGGGTACAATGCGCTTTCGTTATAACATAACCATTCTTGTCATTATTACAGGAATAAAGATAATGTGTTCAACCCATGGATCTGTATATGAGGGCGTACCCACATGACCCTATGTAAATGCGTCGGCATATTACCATACCGACACCGATAGATATAAATCATTACCACACTTATTGTTTTATTACCTCAGCGGGGCAGTCACTAGTGTATGTTCGTATATCGTTTTGTATGATAGCTGAACTTTAGCGATTCCACCCTTTAGACCTATAAGTGATTATGACTTAGCAGATTTGTACGTTTTTACCCATACATTCTAGCCTATGTAGTAACTGTTCGTGCCTATTCAATTATAGAAACAGCGATATTCTGCTTTATGGAGGCAATCAACTCTATCTATCGGGAATGAGGATAAGCTTTTTCCATTCTCCGTCTACAATTTCCGTCCAAACTCCGCACCACAACTGTATTAACTTTGAAGAAAAAATCTATATCCGGTTAGGACACGGACAACTCCCTCAGTGTCGATGAGTGATAGCTATCAAGTCATCGCTACCTATGAACGAGAGATCCGTCTGATGATAATAGTAATCATTATAGCACACCCGTTGTCGGCTCTCATAAGTTATAGTAAATTCGATGAATTAAGAGAGGCATGAATAATTGCCTAATGGCCAATTGCACTTTTAGTGAACTCGGGATCGTCAAGGGTATATCATTTAAAACAGCTTAGTGATTTGTTCGCAAACAAACATTCGCAGACCCACAAGTGCTGGGTGCATATGTAAATGCAATATCACCGCACTATACCAGTTCAATCTGTTACCTAAGATAACAATGGTACTACAAGCATTGTTGTTAGTCTCCAGTTGCCCCGGATAAAATACTGCTATCATATTGGGCCTACTGTAAACATTCATGGCTAGTCTCGTTGATATTGCTTGGCATATAATTGGCAGGAAGAGTGACCTGACGATGTGCAATATTACGCAAAAGAGCTATCACGAATGCGCAGCTGATTGATTCGAAGTGGTGTACTATGTATTTCATGTGCTGGTGCGTCTTCAGGTGACACAAATAGCGTTCCGGAAGGTGCAATTACTGCCGTTTCTTTTGATTGAAGTAATGAGCATTCATATTACCTATCGATGCTGGGTAGCATTAATCGAAAGGACCATCATCTATTCTGTTTGATAAATGTCAAATTATTGCATAATCAATACATTGCCTCAAACATGATGACATAAGGCTGGCATGACCAAATTCGGACACGTTGAGAAAGCTGATCTTCAATTATTTTATTCCCATCACATTAGAGCTAAGTATCAATAAAACGATTCGGGGGCGATGGAAAAGCAGTGATTACATTTCATCCTTTCACACTACTCTATGTAATGTTAAGATACGCCTCACCGTTTTACATTTCATTTTGAGGTCACATCTCGTATTTGTGACAGCTAGGTTTTTTGGGTTTTTTTCTCAAAGTTTTTGTTACCCAAATGGTTTTGGCGTTCAGCGTTTGAGAGCGTCCAATTGATATTGAAAAATGGATCCACCTGAAGGAGCGGTAGCTGCAAACAGCATTATACACACAAAGAAATGTCTTGATGATGTGTAGCTCCCGCCTCTGGACAGGTGGTTGTGACGTCGTATGCACCGGTAAGAGCGCAACAGGGACTTGATGCAACAAAAACTGAAAAAAAGATATCGATGATTAATATGTCTTTTCGCCAAATGGCATCAACGCTAATATTTTTAAGGCGCAAAAATAAAATAACCCACGTGCTGTTGATAATGTTCATGAATAAGGATGGTTGTAAGTGGCGTATGAGAAGATACATATAATTTACTGGGTGAGTATTATGATCTAGTTGACAAATGTCTCGTTTCTAACCGGCACTGTGGTAAATAATGCAATCACTGCGGGCAGCGTAAAAGCCTCTGTGACATTGGTCATTTGTCTAACCGGAATTGCTTCGTATCTTCAGCACATAGGATAAAGTGAACCATCATACTTTTATCGTAAAGAACAAAATGCAAAGCATCACCAATATTAAATGATAACAAGTATTCGTAATTATTCGATAAGGTATACGGCTGATACAATGGGCCAAATTGCTGGCCTTGCAAAGGGTTTCCGCACACTCGCTGCCCGTTATTCAAACTAATGAACAGATTAGCTCGCTGCCTGCGCTGTTAGAGCTTGTCTACTGAACCACACAAGCTTCCGGAAAGCAATAGAATATTAATATACTTCGGCACATACACCAACAACATATGTACATATAACTGCAGGAATGCATTTGAATGGTTGTTAAAAGCGGTTATACCTAGCACATAGGGATATCGTACAGGTAAACAGATCCTCACTAAGTGGTTGCGCCTACCAATGTAAAGATAAGACGCGTACTCATTCACTGAGAGTTTGCAGCATGATATAATCTCTGCGGACAAATGCAACCTGAAGTAATCATGTTGGTTAGGGCAGGGCAAACGGAGAAGTAAGCTAGATATATTCTGCTTTCAACATGCCCGCTACAATAACGAATTATGCTACGATGTTATGGAGCCACTACATTTAGCAACATTTTTCTATACAGATATTTAGCTAGTAAACATAGCGAGAAGAAACAACTTCTTTATTACGATTGACATGTAATCAAGAAATTACATAACCCAATAATGAACGCTTTATATATTTGAAGCATTAAATATAAAAGCATAACTAAAGTATTGAACATATCGCTTTCAGCAGATATCGCGTCTGTTGCGTAGCAATTGAAGCAGAATGGCATACCTAACATCACCTTTCACCATCAAAGAAGCCAATCGAAAAGGCTCCGGCCACGCGAAAACACCTTCGAATTTGTGCAGTCTGCGATTTTTTTTATTGTAATTTGTCCCCTAGCGTTGATTGCACATGACACAAGCGACTTTCGTTTTGCTATATATATTCATATATACAGACATATACATATATATTTAGATATACATTTATAGGTAAATATATATATTTATGTGTATACATATATGCATGTATATAAACATATATATACATGCATATACATATATGCATGTATATAAACATATGTACACATGCATAAACATATATATTCTTCTATATGCATATACATATACATATCTATATATATATGCATATTTATACCTATATATATTCATACATATATATATATATAAATGTATGTATATAAGCATATATATATATACATATATATATATGTATGCATATACATATACATATGTGCATATATATGGACATATAAATGTACATGCATATACATATATGCGAACACACATACAAATATATATATATACATGTTTATATACATTCACATATATATTCATATATACATGCATATACATATATATTTTGATATATATTTATAGGTAAATATATATATTTATGTATATACATATAAGCATGTATATAAACATATATATACATGCATACACATATATATTCTTCTATATGCATATAAATATACATATCTATACATATGCATATTTATACCTATATATATATATATATATATATATATATATATATATATATATATATATATATATAAATGTATATATATATATATAAAAGGTATGAATATAATTATATATATATATACACATATACGTGTATATATGTATGCATATACATATACATATGTGCATACATATATGGACATATATATCTATGTATATACATGCATATACATATTTATGCATATATATGGATAAACATATGCATATCTTTGGATTTACTTTCACACATCTTTTCATATATATACGTACATGGATTTGCATATATATAGGCATATATATACATGAATATACATATAAATACATCTATATGCATATACATATACATATCTACGCATATATAGATGCATATCTACTCATCTATATACATATATAAACATATATATATATATATATATATATATATATATATATATATATATATATATATATATATATATATATATATATATATATATATATATATATATATATAAATGACATATATACCCTCAGCATATATGTTTCGTATATATTCATGATGCAAGATAAAGCTCATTGATACATTCGCTGCACGATACAAAGGCGACGTGTTTGAATATGGTTGGCGCCAGCCATGTAGTATATAACTCAATACTTTTGATACACTCTGTCACGGTAGCATGTTATACAGGATCCTACATCGGGTGAATGGTTGTGTCAATTCACACATTAAATATCATGCGTCGCACAAGATGAGTACCCCAAAGTCAATTACTATTTAATAAGACATTGCTGTATACTGTCTGCTGCCTAAGTGCACGTTTTTGATAAGGATCTTCTGGAAATATGTGAAGCGGAATGCAGCCGTAGAAGGTAACGACGGCATTGACCCTTTATACAAATGCAACTATTGCGCAATAGCTAAATTTAGATCTTTGCCATGTCAGACGTATATCCCGAACACCCACAGATCTTTATGTCAATCAAACTAATGTTAAATGACAGGTGATATGCAACCGACTGTTATTGTGCTCGTGTCGAATATGGCCCCTTACCTCCCATTTCCGACTGAGGTGCTCTATAATGGGCGCAACTGCAGCAACATGTGTGTCTGACACATAGCGATAAATGAATGGGGAGCGAAAGAGAAAGATTTATGCGCAGGCATACCCCGCAGCAAAACGGGACGTTGCATTAAGTGACTAAATTTTCTCTCGATACGACTCTATATTGCAATTACAAGCGTTGCAATTATGATAGGTAGGACGCTGGCATGAATAATGAATGATAGTTCTATAATATGACCAGCAACTTTGTCAACTCACAGTACATGTACTGTACGGACAAATGCTGATGTACCAATAAAGCAATGGCAACGGCAATCGAACAATTTTCGGTCTTAAGAGAACCCATTCCTCAGCAGCTGCGTAGAATAATAAAAGCAAACATGCACAATACGTCCAGACAAAATGACAAACACGTGAGGCGATGCTAAAAATGTGGACTTGTACATTCGGTTACTTATCCAACGATTTTGTATCAATTCGTCGTAGCTTCAGTTATATTTTTATTATTTGCATTTTAATGATTAAAATAAACTTATTCCTCATTTATATCTTAATCATTGTATTTTTACATTAGAAATGCTCTTATTCGGTCAGTTATCACGAATAATAAAATTGCAATGAACGGTGCGAAACCAAACCTATATCAACCAACACATTATTTAGACAATATAACTCGTCAAACCTTCCACCGTTACATTGATTCGTTGAAATAAAGCTGTGCTATAATATGTTCAATACCGGCGTCACCATTATTTTGAAAGTGACATAATTATTGCCACGCGGACATGCAGCCAATATATGACGCAATATCTGGACATTGGAACAAGCAAATATTCCAATACATTACTCCACAAATCAGAATTGCTGGCAACGATATTAGGAATTATACAACTCATTGCTGCTTTTGATGTGCAATGACAACGTGATATCAAATCATCCTCAAGGCCGAAGCCTTTTTTTGAGCTAGTGACATGTTTTGGCGTATGGACAGCAATGGACCTATCATACTTTTAGGAGTGTACCCATTAGGAGAAATGTTCTAAATGACCATAGTGGACCGCATGCTAATATTGTTTTATGCTAACATTGCGCAAGATTACTTCTGAAATAAAAAGAAAAATATCGATTAAATTTAGAATATCAAATTTTGGTTAATTCGGTAGTTATCATTAAGATTACAATGCGTTATATATTCTTCATGATAGCTTCGACACGTTGCAAATAATTACACAGCGAGCCGTTGCATATCATTAACTAGGCCATCTTCAGCCACCTGGTATTTACCCCCTTGTGAAATACGCCATGCTATAACACTACTGAAGTGTAATGTACATTTGTTACATGAAGTAACACCAAACCAGAGATCTGAAACATTTTTTACTTGCATTGTAGCCCAATAAAATGGTCGGTGATAAGTGGTCTGCATATCGTATTTTCTGGGTTGACAGCAACAAAACTGTGGACAAATGCATTCTCAGAAGCAATTATGAATATGACTGCGTGTTTAATCTAGCACGGTTCTGTGAATATGGTACACGGTTTACATGATTTGGCATCAGATGTTGAACGGCAAAGCAAAAAAGCAACATCACAAAGTCCGATAACTTGCTGCTTATCACGTAGATTGACGTTGACTGAATATCTACGGTTAATTATGACTGATTTGTTAATCTGGTTGCTACTCCTATATAACCTGAAAGTACCATTTATTGTGACCGATGGTTATTGCCACTGAAATCAACAAGCGTTTCTAGGTTGCAACAGCTTTGCATTCTCGTGGAATATTATCGTGGATAAAGTGTTGACGATGGTCTTGGTAACGGGTAACTGCCGCGTGAATGCTAGAAAAGTATCGATAATTTCGCTTAGGAAAATGTCCTTGTGCTTTATTCCATCTCCAGATCTTTGATGCTTGCATTCCAAGTCTCACGTTACTGTAGGTGCGTCTTTATCACTAAATCTTTTCAGCCAAAAACAATTGCGCTGGTAATTCATCTAAAAAACACACTAGCGTGCAAGAGTAAGCGATTCCCCTGCTCTACTAAGCACATATAATTTTAGAACTTGCGGTCTTTATCTTATCGGTTTAAAACACTGCATACACGGTTTCAGTGATTATCGTCAGTAGTTTCGAAATTATGGATGAGGTCTATGGTATTACGCAGGTTTCGACTTCACGAATCGTAATTGGGAAATAGTGGCATTTCGGTTGACCATATATCCATGGTCCGACCTCTATTTCGGTTGCGCCAATACGGTCAGTGTCATTGTACTGATGGCTCATACAAGTTTAACATCATATGCAAATACTTCACGTTACCCCCGTTAAAAACCTTCCTCAGTTGACCTTGAAGTTATGGCATACCAGCCAGAGAATTCCTGTAGCACAATCGATAACATTTATATTACACAAATGCAGTAATGTAATAACGTTAAACCGAAAATATCCGTTTTCTCTGGCAAGAGATTTCAAAGCGAACTTACACTTTATCCGGACATGATTGCGTGAATGAAGCAGCTGTGACGCAAGATACTGAGCTGATACCATTATACGTATCTGTATTAATTCAATGTCAGGGAAAATTAATATTTTATCCCCTTGGTCGCCTGCTCCGATTAACTTGAAACAAGAACATGAAACAAGAAATGATTGCGAAGTTGTTATTCTAACACTTTGTGTACCTCGTATAGCTATCTTGGGACAAATGAAAATCATGTAAGTTATGTTAGGTACTAAATTTTTGGTTATAGATGCTATGTCTTTATAAAATACAACGTTTACATTTAACGTCAGAGCATCGTGATCACCTCGGTTTATGACGTCTTCGAGCAATATCAGTGTCAACACGTTAGCTGACGTCAGAAATGATTGATTTAGATTATTCCCTGCAGCGAAAGTAACCGTTGTATTTACGGCACACATAGTTTTCAGTCAAGCATTTGACCCGGTGCATTATGCGTCCTTAAATATATGCATCCATCTGTTCGAAAACTGTGTCGCGCAGCAGCACGAATTATATTTGATAAGTTTTCCCGGATAGCGAGTGCAATTACTGCTGTGAGATTTTACGCCAGGCACATACGGGTTTCGCTGGAATGAAAATCTAACGCGATCATTTCACATTAAGTAAACTGTTGTCATGTGTCCACGCTGACCGTGTTGGTGTGATCGTATATGTTTCACATTGAGCGAATAATTCTGTAATAAATTACATATTAGCAAGCCTGTAACGCAACCGGGTAAAATGCTATGATTGCCGTCTGCTTTGAAATGAAATAGAGACTCATTCTTTATTTCTGATTCCACCAAATGTATATCGACAGTTTTAACAAATATTCATGCAATAACTGAGAAATGTGTTTATAGTTGCCCAATGTATTCGCATAAAGATTGACACATATCTACAGCCAAGTATTTGACTGCTACAGTCGGGTAACATTTGTGATTAATTGGCAGTATTATGAATAAAATAGTTCCTGTTATATTCCTAACGTCATACAAATAGTAAAATAAGCACTCTATGAAGGAATTTACGAAGCCACGTCAACAGTTGCAGTTGGTATGCTCTGTAAATGGCCTTCCATTTATTGCTGCTTTAGAAAGGGAGAAAGCTTGGGTAAATTTTGCTTTGATCATACTTTAAACGAACATAATCCTATCTAAGAGCAAATGAGTTTTACATTTAAACACGAGACAAGAGAGAATTTTCAGACTTAGCAGATTATACTTCCATGATATTAAACACCAAACACACGGGTCGCCTAGTATTGTGAGAACTGCGTAGCCACAAATGACTGCTGAAAGAAGAGATAACGCAGTAACTCTAATACGAAATATCCTAATCCTAATGAAGGTCATAATTAAACCGCCGCCGATAACCAACATTAATCATCACCGGAACCCCACCTTAAGAAAGAAAGTGGGCTTTGTGAAGTAGAGTATGTCATTAATCATACTCAATTCTTCGAACCGGAAGTTAATGTACCAGATAACTCTGATGTAAGTTCCTCGATGCATCGCTAATATCGTCGAGGTGGAAAGAGGTTCAATGAGTCCGACTTTTCTGTAGTTTGTAGTCTGTCGTTGGACCGGGCAAGTTGGTCGTTTGACTGCAAGATCCTTCGTATCGCATGATTAATTATGCAGGCGACATCGAGAAGCATCTGCACGCTCGTGTGATATTTTTTACCCCATTATCCGTCCCTCCAACCGTTGTTGGTAAATCACGTCATATATCGCTCGCAACTGCTCCGCATTTGAGCGGCGTATACTCCGTAGCTATGCTATTATCCAGCGTGAGCTTCTAATTTATGTATATTATCGCTGCCGCTCATTGTGACTGGCAGGTTTTGTTCCCATCAAGTGTGATTATAGCGCCTGTTGTGATTATTTTTGCGAGAGCATTGTGGCTATAGAATAAAACCTTGAAATGTAGCTTCGACAGGATCAACTCTTAACATAAATGTCGAATACATATTTCGCAGATAATTATTTCGGAACTAGAAGGACACTTATATAATAATATCGCTACGATCATGTAGCAAAACTGCTGTGTACCAGATAATGCATTTTGAAGTCGGCACCAAAAGCGACACACTATTTAAAACTTGAACAATCCTTTTACCAAATGATGAATAGGCGTGTGATTCATCCTTTTACCAAATGATGAATAGGCGATGTACCTATTATATCAATATAGTAGCAATAAAATGTGTATCCTGTATCTGGTAAAGCGCTATGACAAAAATATATTGATAGAGATATATATATGGGTATATATATAGCCGAATATAGATATATGCTTATGATTTGATAGAGACTAGACAGACTGATAGCATAAGTAATATCTAGGACAACAATTTTATACACATAACTAAATGTGATCATAGCCCTTTGAATATTATCAAGCATATCACAAACACGAAATAATTGATACCTATATACAGCATGTATATATATATATATCATATATTTGTATATATATATATATAATACGATATTACGTATATATATACATATACTTTTGAATATATAATAATGGTTGCATCGCATAAGATTATGTCGTGTTTTCGGACATGCTATTGGCTTGACTGGTCACACAAGGTACTTTCATCACTCAAACCGGTGGAATATTACGCATTTTGTTGCTGTTCATCTTAAAAGCTTGATTGCTATCCTAAGTCAGTATCTTATATGTAATTCAAACTATCTCGGTGACAATAGCTCAACAAATGCAGTGCAACTTGTTGGACTTATATTGGCGCATTTGAATGTAACATAGCGCAGTGAAATCATTCTAATTTTCAATCCGTCAGATGTTTGATCACTGGACCTTCATATTGGATGGTCTAATTTGCTGCCTGGACTGTGGTCCACATTGATAAATATCGTTGGCTTGTGATTACACTCCATAGTAGCTGTTAATAGATATCAGCACTAAACCAAGGTACATTTCGATGCTCTAGTAAATATAATTGTTGACAATGTTTGCGGGGCACGGCATGCGCTATGATTCGAGAGCTTACGCTAGTAATGATTATTCTACACGGCTGATATAACTGAATGGGCGAGCTTACATAACCCGGTCTGATATGTCTCAATGCATTATCCCTTAAACCTCACAAGTGGAACGACAAGCATATAGCTTGATTTTGACGTTTGCAGTGGGTAATAGCATTGCATCTGCTTTGAGGTTGCATTAAGCCGTTGCGGTGCCTGTTTTGTGTTCTCGACCGCCGTCCGTTCCTCATTGTACAGTAATGCACCAGTCACATGAGATGATTACCAGTTATCGTCCAAATATGGCTGTAACGTCAATACAAGAGTGCTATTCCACGGAGAGATTAAATTACTTTCAGCTACTCTTCTTCTGTCAGCTTGCTGAACCGTGACGAATGGACGATCAACAGATTTTTCACATATTCTATCACTATAAATCAAGTTGCGTTTGGGTCCACATATGACAAGAATGCGTGTCCGAAAGTGTGACAGTCTACTTGCTGTAACAGAGGCCTAGGTTCATGATGTTCTTCCATAATGACCCGTCTTACTACGTTTGAAATGAGCAGAAGCCGGAGTAAAATGTAGAAGCTAGACCAATCGTATAGAATCAAATGTCGGCATGTTTAGCTGCAGATGATGTTCGAAGGCGAAGAATCGATGGGCTGAATTTTTTGAAGATTACCACAGTCCCTGTCGATTGATATCACAGAACACGTGCCGCTTGATACAACATGCAAATATAGAGTGACTTAACAACCAGGCCCATTATATCATAATCAGGAAACTAATTAATGGCGTGTGTCAGCAGACAATACTCTCGTTGATGGCGCTATTGAGTGCTTATCAGCTACCTATTAGCCCAAAGTTATGGTATGAAATAATCAGAATTTAACCAGTGAATTACTCCATTGAGAATAGAACGATAGCTCGTCAATGCATATTTACGGTACTCGCTACCCATTGATGTTCGACGTGTCCTTGCTCCGCTCTATACGTTTATGTGATGGTTAATCGCAGTTCTCGACGTTTATTAACTTCGATGGGTGAATGGAGATATAACCGACTCAATCATATAAGTAGTATGCATCAATTATGCTAGCAGTTGTACAACTGTCTGTGAATTAAGGGCATTATGCGTGACTAACCGTGTCATTCACAATAGAGAGACAAAAAATATTTTTTTTCTTCATAATAACTCTTATTCTCTGTGTTGAACAACCTAATTTACGATGCTGGAGGCCTCATCAGAAGAATTATTTACTCGCATTTGTCTTGGCGGATTCCCCTATTATTGTGTATCTGCAGGATTTGATATAGTTTGGTTTGGATTTCTGGCATTCTCAACCTAGCAGTCAACCAACATCACGGTTAATAAATATGACTACAATGGTATCAAAATATGCCAGGCATTGGTCGTATTCGGGGTAAAATGAAATTACCAACGCATTATGGATGATATGCATGTCGGAACCTCTCTACTGTCAACAATAGTCAATCAAATCAGAGTGTCGTGGCTTTTGAAAGTGTCTAGCCTACTCAAAAGCGATATCCTTATCTGACGCTGTGCAGTAGACAAACTGAATGATACGTTGATTGAATAGCGCCGTTAAAGGGAACCATTAACGCGTGTATCCAACGTACATTTAAGAAGATAGTGCATAAACAAATCAAGATTGGTCTAGAAGGTGCTGCTGAAAGATGAATAACATATGTTGCGAGTTAAGGCCTCTTCGATCGACTAGATTTGGCGTCATTTAATACCCTAGATGAAATTATAAGCTATATAGACTGTCAATGCACATGCTATTTAGCAAAATTCTACATATTGTGCATTCAAAAGTTGCGGCATATTGCCAGCAGCATAACCACTTGATTCTACTAAATCTATATAAGACTGAATCGAATTGATTCCTTGGAATGTTGTATTTATATAAGTGCGCCTACCTATAGTTTGCGCAGTTGTTGCCAACATGAGACATACCAATAATAAACGTTGACCAGTTGGCATCGACATAAAAAACGCATTCTGGAATATTTCGCAAACGACATATTAAAAGCAGAGATTCTTACTCATAAATAATTGTTCACCAATGCACAGCCAAAGTTTGTTTTTACTCATGTAGCAAGTAAATGCTGTTATAACCAGTTAGATCAGGTAGATGCGAAGGAAAAAAAGGTATTTATGTAATGACATGGACCTAATTGACTTTGCAATATAAAATGCTGGTGATTAGCGACTCGTGCTTATTTTTGTAAGAACCATATAATCGTGAAAATGATCCCTTCATCACTCTCAAAAAAGCACTCTCGTAGAGACAGCCTCGCATTTATGAACATTCGTTTAATCCGAGATATTCGAATCACTCTTTTGAGGGTAAAAACTGTAAGGTGTAATTATTTGCTGCTGAAGCAACCATAGCCGCAAATAGTCTTTGCTATATAATCTACCTTCATCACTTTCAACAAATAACAAAGCTGTCACTGGCCTAAAAGCAACTCTTATTCGAATTGAACCCAAGCACAAAAAAATATTTCCAGAGTCCAGTGGTAGAAAATTATTTATGCGTGAGCTCGAACAGGATCGTCTACCGAGTGGCAGCTATATGGGTTACATTTCCATAATCAGGTGATGATATTGGTAAAATTAGTCACTGAATATTATAATGACATGCTAGAAAGCTACACCAGTTGTTTCGACATGTTGTTAGTAACAGTCATCGCGGTGAGAATCAGTACTTGGTACAGAATATCCAAATGCACTTTAATCACTGCGTGTCGTGGCAAATGACCGTCGTTATACCACAGCAGGGCATATTTTTAACAGCCTTTGTGTGGACCCACCCAGTGGTGAAGAGAACGATCAACTCCGCGTATGCATCGTTTGCAGCCTGCAGAACCTCGATGTGGAAATGTGTTCGATATGTCCCAGATTACCCGGTTGTGAAGGGAATTATCAACTCGATGTGCCCATGTTACTTTAAAAGCATTCTCCTGTTAACTGCTCGCACTTCGACACCGATAATTAATGAAATAGCTCCAGTGGTGAGATTTCTGTATGCGCAGCCTGACATTTCCGACCCGTGGCCCGTGCAATAATGAAGTGTTTGGATCGAGTGGCGACGGGGAACATGCCCAATGCTACCCCATGACAACTCCATGGACAGGTGCATTGCTGTCAATGTGAGCAATTCTGAGCATGAAAGCCTCCAAAGATTCTTCGGATTAGTGCTGGCATTAAATGAAACCACAGTTAGATGAGACGATACATAGCGTGGCATGTTCTGCCTCACATTTCAGTTACTATGCATATATAGTCACGAGTTAACAATAGGCTTCTACGATTCAAGGCTCGGCATACACAGACGGCCGACAAGGCAAACTTTACTTAACGCTTACGTTTTAGGCAAGGTACTTGAGTAAATATCATATCACGATTACCATAGAGATTCCCGTCTCACGTCCACAAGATACTATAACAGGTTGCTGCAGCGCTCATAAACATGATCTATATCTGTTAATTTCACTGCCAACGCATAGTTATATCAGCGATAGTGTTCACCAGTTAAGTTGCCCACTCTAGTGCATCTGCATGTTATCTTAAGTTTAAGCAGATTGTTAAACTACAACAGAATAAGCAATTTATATATCCCATTATCCGTGATTACTACAACTATGCCATTGAGGCACATGGTACCATGGGCTCCACAGCGGGCAAGTCGGGCGTAGAGTTACCTAGCACCCGCTGGCACTAATATGAATACTAGAACGACTTGATTACCCAAATTCCCACTTAATGGCGCATTACGCTTATTCAAGTAAACCGACTAACCTTTTGCATACTATGACAAAATGCAGTATATCCGATATCGCTTGATGCAGGTTGCGAAATGCGGACATTAACAATGCTAATTCACTTAACTGGATTTCTGACCTTTATTTGTAGCTCATTCGTGTTCTGCCTTCACTCAATTGACTCATTTTAGTGTACACTGACTTTTCACAGAAACATGGGCTTTATCCCTCTAACTTTATCTATTCACACTGGCAAGCTCCACAATGGCTTGCCCTCTCTAGGAGGTGCTATCACCCTTCAACATAGCCGCAAATATGCTTCATGGGTGCACTGAGAGGAACCATAATTATTTTCGCGCTTGTCTATAGGTTCAGTTCCAATCCCCTATGTAGTTAAGCCCAATGATGCAGCATTTGCACTTTTAAATAATAGTCAAGCGCTGCAAATATATGCAACGTAAAGATACTTTGTCGAACAAAGACCACCTAATCACCTCATAGAAAATGTTGAACAAACAATTCACGTTTTTGGGGGAATTCAGTACATGCTCAACATATTTATACCACACAGGCGTAGCGTGCAAAAAAAACCAAACAAACCCGGCAGTGTGTAAGGAATTCGGGTCGGCGCGCCCTAGGGATGTTTGCCCACTTGTCGAAGCGCCCCTGCCGGGACAATGCATCCCCAGATCGAGAGCCCCGAGTCGATCCGCTTACAGAATGATACACCCACGTGTCACAGAAAGGAAGCGAGCGCATATATTGAATGCCACATGTTTCATTTTATAAAGTATTAATGAATTTACATTTGCTGATATGCAATACATTCAAACCATAATGTGTTTAACGTATAAATATATATATATATATATATATATATATATATATATATATATATATATATATATATATATATATATATATATATATATATATATAAACATATATATATATATATATATATATATAGATATATATATATATATATATATATATATATATATATACAAATGTAAATATACATAGATATGTATTTTTATATAAATACATATTTAAACATACATATATATACATATATATTTAGATATATACATATATACATATATATATATATATACATATATACTTGCATGTATACATATATATATGCATGCATTCACATATATAGATATACATATATATGCATATAGATATACATATCTATGCATATATATATACATATCTATACATTCCTTAGCAGCTGCGTTGAATAATTAAAGCGAACACCCCCAATACGTCCAGTCAAAATGACAAACACGTGACAGGACGTTTAAAATGTGGGCTTTTACATTCGGTTACTTATCCAACGATTTTGTATCAATTCGTCGTAGCTTCAGTTATATTTTTATTTGTTGCATTTTAATGATTCAAATGATCTTATTTCTCAGTTTTAACTTTATCACTGTATTTTGACAACAGAAATGCTCTTTTCTGGTCTGTAATCATGAATAATATATTCTCAATGAAGGGTGCGAAACCAAACCTCAATCAACCAAAACATTTTTTAGACAATATAATTCGTCAAACCTTCCAACATTTCATTGATTCGTTAAAATAAAGCGGTGCGATAATATGTTCAATATCAGCGTCACCATTATTTTGAAAGTGACATAATTTTTGCCACGCGAACATGCAGCCAACATATGACGCAATATCTGGACATTGGAACAAACAAATATACCAACACAGTACTCCACAAATCATAATTGCTGGCAACGATGTTAGAAATTACACAACTCATTGCCGTTTTTGATGAGCAGTGACAACGTGATATCAAATCATCCCCAAGGCCGAAATCTTTTATTTGAGCTAGTGACATGTTTTGGGATAATGGACAGCAATGGACTTGTCATATTTTTATGAGTGTACCCGTTACGAGAAAAGTTCTGTATGATTCGCATACTCGTATATGTACAAAGTACCGTAGTGGACCGCATGCTAATATTGTTTTATGCTAACATTGCGCAAGATTACTTCTGACAGACTCATTGTCAAAATGTAGCTCACAGAATATCGTTGGTTAAATTTAGAATATCAAATATTGTTTATTCGGTAGTTATCATTAAGATTATATTGCAATATAAATTCTTCATGGTAGCGTCTACACGTTGCAAATAATTACTCAGCGAGCCTTTGTATATGATTAACTTGGCCATCTTCAGCCTCATTTTATTGACCCCCTAGTGAACCACGCCATGATTTAACACTGCTGTACAGTGTAATGCACATTTGTTACATGAAGTAGCACCAAACCAGAGATCTGAAGCATTTTTTACTTGCATTGTAGCCCAATAAAATGGCAAGTGATGAGTAATCTGCATATCGCATTTACTGGGTTGACAGCAACTTCTCGTGGACAAATTTATTTTCAGAAGCATCATGAATATTACTGCCTGTTCAATCTAGCACGATTCTGTGAAAGTGATACACGGTTTACATGATTTGGCATCAGATATTGAACAGCAAAGCCAAAAAAAGCAACATCACAAAGTCCGATAACTTGCTGCTTATCACGTAGATTGACGTTGACTGAATATCTACGGTTAATAATGACTGATTTTTAACCTGGTTGCTACTCTTAAATAACCTGAAAGTACCATCTATTGTGACCGATGGATATTGCAACTGAAATCAACCAGCGTTTCTAGGTTGCAGCAGCTTTGCATTCTCGTGGAATATTATCGTAGATAAAGTGTTGACGATCGTCTTGGTAACGGGTAACTGCCACTTGAATGCTAGAAAACTATCAATAATTTCGCTCGAGAAAATACTCCCTATTACTTTATTCCATCTCCAGATCTTTGATGCGTGCATTCCAAGTCTCTCGTTACTGTATGTGCGTCCTTTTCGCCAAATCTTTTCAGCCAAAAACAATTGCGCAGGTATTACACTAATGCAGTAATGTAATAGCGAAGCAACTGTGACGCAACATACTGCACTGATACCATTATAAATAAGTGTACCTAATCCCGCCTTATGTTTAATGTGCCTATTGTATTTGCTTAAAGGGTCAAACATTCCCACAGCCAAGTATTTGTCTGTTACAATTCAATTTAATAATTGTGATTAATACGCAGTTGTATGAATACAACAAGTGCCTGATATATTCCATTAGTAGTATCGCTGTAGGTTAACAAGGAGTCCTACATAAAGTAAAATATTCACTCTATGAAGAAATTTACGATGCCTCATCAACAGTTGAAGTTGGTATGTACTGTAAATGGCCTTTCGTTTATTTCTGCTTTTGCAAATGTAGACAGCTTGTGTAGATTTCGCTTTGGTCTCGCTAACGAACATAATCGTATCAAAGACTAAATGAGTTTCACATTTAAACACCCCGGCGAGAATGAATTTTCAGCCCTTGCAGATCATACTTCAATCATATTTACACCAAACACACTGATTGCCTAGCATTGTGAGGACTGCGTAGCTACAAATGACCGAAAAATTAAAGGATACTCCTCGCGGTACTTCGAATATGTGCTGGCATAACATGGAATCACGGTTAGGTGGCATGATGACCTGCTTAATATACCCATCAATGGCTTATCCGATGTTGATTCGATTCTATTATCTGTCGGCTGCATTCTACGCCAAGGATAATGCAACGTTTAACCAAATCAACCTACATAATTTCCCCACTCATCCATATACAGTTACCTGCATATGATTACCGTGGCGCAACCAACACTCGGATAATGTATATTTAGGCTTAAAGTTGTGTAGCATTTGTTTATCCAAGTCTACATAAGTTTACATTTTGCTCCGTGAACATTTTATCGCCTGCTCGAATTAAAGAATCACCTAGCTTTTTTGACCAGCCGTATCAATTATCTGCTTATGGTGTTTGAATACAATCAATAGAAGACACAAATTCCATCATTATATTCATGCTAGTACGGATAGATTTTGGAGCTATTCAACTCGAATAATTACTTCTTCCGAATATAATAGTATACTCATGTGCAACTGATAATGGAGCTGGCCTTTTTTATTTCCCTCCCGTGACAATGCACTGAAATTTATGTTCGCGGATAAATGGCCAATTCTGCCAGTTCAATCCATTACAAAACTCATTATTTTGAGGTTTCTCGCACCAGATCCGTGCAGTCACGAAGAGGAAAGGTTGCGCGAGATAGGAAAGACCAAAGCATAGAATCGGAACGTGGCTTGAATTGCTGAATTACGAAGCAGTCGATCGAGTAATTGCTTGTGAGAAAATGCACGAGTGCAGCATAACGTGACGATGCTTAACAACTTGTCTTTATGGTTAACACTGTAGTTTCATATGTGTCCTGCTATCAGTGGGTATTGGGTGAGACAAATGTTTGACGCTTGACACAACACAATCTACTACTATGAGCCATGAACCAATGTACCGGTTTATGAAGTCGCACACAACATTACCATACCAACAATTAATTGCTTTATTCCTTTACTTGTGCATTCACCACATTATGTTCGTATATCGTTCTACATGATAAATAAACCTTAGTGATGCCACCCTTTCTGCATATTGGTGCATTTGTCATATCATATTGTGTAGGTTTCAATCCATTCTCTGTTTATTCCAGTCTATGATCAAGAACATTTGCAAAAGTATCATCTTTCATTTTTGCTGTCATATTGGGACGGGAATTATCACCTCTTCCAAAGTGAATGATATTATTATTTGCAAATAATACCTTAGCTTGCCCTTGCTCATTTTATTTCACTCCCGTGACAATGCACTGAGGTTTCTAGATATATATTCACGCGAATGAATGATCAATTTGACCGATTCAATCGATTGTCAGACTCATTATTTTTAAGATTATCGCATCGGATCCGTGTGTTCATGAAGAGAAAAGATTAAAAGAGATAGGAGAGAACATTGAATAGAATTGGAACTAGGGTTGAGTGGGAGAACAACGAAGTTATCATTCGGGTGATTGCTACCGACTAACTTTAAATATCCCGATGACTATTTCATCTGCTTCTTGAGAATATTTATCGTCCTAATTGTTACTGATCATAAAAATGCACCTATCGTTCCATACAAACTATATTTCTACTTAAGCAGTACATGGGGGCTGAGAGTAATTTAAGTCACATTCCATGCAGCAATATTATTTTAAGTTACCGCCTGTGACGACACCATCCCAAAAAATTGCACCAACGTTAATAATTTGGTGCTTTTGATGTAAATGGATAGCTAAATTATATATTATTTCTACCGGTTCGTCTTGAGTTATAGAGTACAGCTTATAACGATAAACAATGTATATTTACGACACATATCAATAGCAAACCCCGTTAAATGCACCACTATGAAAGAGTGGGATGACAAATAGTGTGACTTAGTAAAGGGCAAGTTCTATATCTGCTGTATGGGGAAAAACATCGCGATTTTGATTAATTATCGTAGAAGGTACAGTGCGCTTTCGTTTTAACATGACCACCCTCTTGTGTGTATTCAATTAAAAATACAGCGATATTCGGCTTTATGGAGGTGATCAACTCTATATATTGCGAATGAGGATTAGCTTTTGTCTAATCTCCATCTACAATTTCCGTTCAAACTCCTCACAATAACTGTATTAACTTTGAGAAAAAAGTTATTACCGGTTAAGATACGGACCACTCCTTCAGTGTCGATGAGTTACTGCTTTTAAGTCAGCGCTACCCATGAATGAAAGATCCGTCTAATAATTAAAGTAATCAATTTAATAAGCGCATAGTACACCCACTGTCGGCTCTGATAAGGTATAGCACATTCTATAAACTAAGCGAGGCATGAATAATTGCTGAATAGCCAATTTAAGTGAACTCGTGATTGGCCAGGGTATATTATTAAAACAGCATCGTGATTTATTTAAAAAACACATTCGCAGACCCAAAACAGCTAGGTACATATGTCCGGAGTGTACATGCAATATCCATGCACTATATCAGTTCCTTCTCCTGCCTAAGATAATACGAAAAGTATTTTTGCTAGTCTCGAAGAAATATTACTATAATCATTGGCCTACTGTAAACATTTATGGCTAGTCCAATTGATATTGTCTTGCATAAAATTGGCAGAAAGAGTATACTGACAATCTGCGATATTACGCAAAACAGCTATCAAGAGTGCGCAGCTGATGAATTCAAAATCGTATCCTATATATTTCATATGCGGGTGCGTGTTTGGTCGACAAAAATAGCGCTCCAAAAAGGTACAATACCTGACGTTAATTTTGATTGAAGTAATGAGCATTTATATTACTGATCGATGCTGGGTAACATTATTCAAAATGACCATCATATAATCTGCTTGTCAGACGTTGTTAAATTATTGTTACGAGTCACACGAATGTGCTCCCCGCATGCATAATTAGTACATTGCCTCAAACATGATGGCAGGAGGCTGGCATGACCAAATGCGGACACATTAAGACCGCTGATCATCAATTATTTTTTCCCATCACATTGGAACTAATTATCAATAAAATGATCGAGGGGCGATGGAAAAGCAGTGGTAACATTTCATCTTCTCATACTACTTTGTGCAATCTTAAAATACGGACATATTTGGCCAGTACAGTCATAAGAAAAGGAATATTACTTGGTCATTGACTATCTCATTTATAAAATGAATTGATAGTAAAATAATCGTCGTCTCTACAATAACACGGTCATTGAATTTCTCTTTGATCAAACGATTTGATAATAAAATAATCGTCGTCTCTACATTTACATGTTAATGGATGAACTTGTGGATTATGTAGCCTCGACTAGGACTAAATTCAAAGACTCGCCAACTGAAAATCCTATCTTCTGCGCTAATTAGCAATTTCTGCCTGACGATGATGCTGACTGACCAGCTACTCAAGGCCAGGGTTTACAATGTACCTTGACACTGCGTACAAAGTAACGAGCATGCTGGAAAAAAACCAAAAATAAATTAATTAATGCCATTACATCGTCTGCTCTGACGATTCGATTTGGACTAATATTTATTATTATCTGCATTACATCACAGTAAAGCAATTGCAAAGCAAACCAACACCGCAGTTTACGTTCTACTGCATTTGATTTATGTATTAAGCGGGAACAATCAGTTGTGTCATGTTTTCTCATGTATCTGGTTTTGGCTAGTTAAAGGCGCTCCTCTGATTAAATGTAAGATTGAAATAATACGAATAAATGGAACAGCATTTGATATTAGAAAGTGTCGAAAATGCACTAGCGCTACACTAGATCATTCAAGATGACAAATAGCGAATATATGATATATTCATTCGGACAAGTATGATACAACTAATGAAACCAGATAATGCGACCTTGATAGAATTTTAAGCACTTAAAGTAAACACAGGCTGCGTCTGGTGTGGTAAGATTAAATAAATAATAGCATACACAGTATGAAACGATAATATAAAGAATGTAATGGCGACTATAATCGACTATAACCGACATTGTTCCCGGTCCGACGCATACACTGTAGGCTTGCCACAATTTCACTGTGGTTAATACATTCGCGTTGGATTTACCATTGTGTCCTAACTGTACTATGGTGGTACTTATTTTAGAGGGTATAGCGCGAATGACACCGCATCAGTATATATATGATCTGTATTAGTTTAGGGTTGGTTATTTGCTATTCTGTTGCTTGGTCAAAGGGCTTCTATGGAAGAAGTACATTTCAACTTGGGGTTCACTTCAATAAAGCCCAACCTGACACGAAATTAACAAAATTGCTGAATAGCATGCTAATGGATCAATTGCGGGATGTCACCGCCTGAAAAGTACGATATGCGTAAATTGAAAAAAATAAGGATAACAACGATACTAAGGGTGAATTATTTTACAGCCTACATCGACCTTACATTCATTACTCGATACGAAATTATAAACCACATGTATAGTTTCAAAAGGGCGTGATTATATTAACAGCCACACAATTTGCCACACACATAATAAACTTAAGTCATTGTTCGATTTCATATTCAGGTATCCCAGTAATTAAAAATAACATACTGGTATCTTTGGGCAAGCAATTACAGTGATCAACGGTGTGCTTAAGTTTGCTACCTACATTTAATCAACGTTGTATTGCTTTATTGCTTCATCCTGCAGCGATTACTTGAACGACGTTTCTGGGTTCACTGCAACCAGAAATATAAGAGAATGTTAAGATACCAAATTCGTAACAAAACTAATAAAGCAAGTAATGATTGATATTGCATATATTCTATTTAACCATATTGTCTAGTGGCAGCCAATATTTTGCTACTGAAACAAATTGCCCGAATGAATTCTGGTCCGTATCATGCGTCGGGGCGGGCATTATTTGTGGTGCAAACAGAACCTATCACAATACGTAGTCGGCTGTAACACAAAGGCCATCCCAATAAATATTAACAGCTAAATTAAACAAACGCAAGACAACAATCGACTGCTAATCATAATGATTGTGATTCAGGGGAGGAAATTGGGTCTATGTCTTAGCAGTTTATTAATAAACTATCACGAAAGATCGCAAAGAGGTCACACTTCCATAAATCTTGGTCAGGCCATGTCAATCTAACCATTATAGCGTTGGTTAATAACATGAGATAATTTGGTGGGGCATTGTTACATGTGTTTTTCCCCGGATATGCATTATTTATGCAAATACTTTCAGCGTCTATGATTTATACACTGCATTAGATATAAGACACGATGAAGCTGTGCTAACTCTATACATAGCCACCTGCTAACAATGCGCCTCTACGATTCAAGGTAAGGCATAAACAGACGGCCATCAAAGCAAGTTTTACTCATCACTCATGTCTGAAAAAGATACCTGCAGTAATATTATATCATGCATACCATTTAGATTCCCGTCTCACGTCAACCAGATATAATCGAAATCCAACAAAATCCAATACCATTTCAATACAATGATGGTTTGCATGTTAGCGAGTTTTGCAATCGCCTTTGCAACGTTTATCTGGTTTAAACCATGAACGGAACATGTTCGGATATAGACACCTAGCACTCAGCAACATTCAAGCCATCATTTGTCCGCCGTCGGCAACGCACACAATACTTCAAATTGAATCCATATTCTATGGAACGGCCTATATTGGATTTGGTCTTGGATCTAATAAGCTACTCAGTGCCATTAATGCAGATGGAACCATGCATTCAACAGCTGGCAAGTCGGGTGTAGGGTTTCCTAGCACTCGCTGGCACTAATCAGATGACTAGCAGGCTGCTAAAGTAAAATTTATCTGCATCACTAATTTCCAAATTAAAATACTAATTGCAACATTATTAAAAAGGTAAGTATGGGGCTACTACTAACCAATGCGCCAGGGTCATTTCCTCAGTGAATAGTACTAATCAAACATATTTCCTAGCGAACCGAGAGTGCATAACCGAAACTATGCACAACAAAAAAGACAAGCTGACACAAATATGCATGCTCAACCATCAAGCAAAACAATGTCGCTACTATTTCGTCATGTGACTAATGAATTAGCAGGTACCGTCATCTATCAGCCAGTGGATGATCAGCGACACAACATAATCATGTCAAACGGGCAAGATAAACTCAGCAACAAGATTGATTGAAGCTTCCATCCTGGAGACAACTTCGACGTCGATGAATTATTTACACTGAAGGAAGGACAGTTTATCAACAATATATTCAACCATTGTAGCGATTATTCGATTTCAATGATGCTTGAAAGAGACTTTAGGTCAATGCATTATTACACGAAAATGTGTTAACTGATATGAAAAGATCTATATTCCAATTGGAAAATACATTCAATCGAATTCTAGCGATCAACAATTCGGAAAGCAATAATCTACAATCAGTGCATGCACGGTTAGGAGGTCTATCGCAGTAATAATTTGCAGAAAGTATTTATTTTGAGTCGGATGGTATCACTACAGCATTACCAAAATACAAGTAATATCAACTTGTAATTGATGAGCTGAACTTCAATAGGTTTTCACGGTGTCACTGTCAATTTATGCAAATGGAAACATTGCTCTTGATACAATATTCAAATAAATCGAGGCTCTAAAACCTAGTGCATCTTATTCTGGCATCTAATGTACGGTGTGAATTCAACTGACAGAACTGTATCGTTAATGATGCTGCCTATGGCTTACCAGCTACCTGCAAGTGCCAAGTAACGAGATACGATTGTCAGATATTACCAGTAAATTACCCCATTACGAATGGAACGGGTTTTCGTCTGTGCGAACAGATATCACTCACCGTGCGTTGATGACTACGACGTCGATGGGGGAGGTAGAAGCTATTACAGGCATCACTCATAGAAGCCATTCTACAACTGTTAGCAAAAAAAAAGACATTATACGTACCTAACGGCTCAATCACTACGATTAATGATCACATGTCACGAGTAATGTGAATGATCACGCCATAATTGCAATTAGCGCCGTCATAGAGAGTTCACTTAATAGAGATACAATATTTTCCGAATGAAGGAAAGAGCAAAATTTACAGTAGCATACTCGAGTCTATAGTGTATGGATGATTCGCTTTTTGGTAGTCATTTCTCAACTTGACATGTTTTCAATTATCTTAGTACACGCTTAGCATCGTTCAATAGCGGTTGCACTTTCATATCGTAAATTATTTTATGCCAGCTATTTAGATAGTGATGCGTATCGTCTTTTAAAGGCTACACCCTGATATATTTGACACAATTGCCACAACCAATGGTCAAGTTCAAAACATCAGTGCAATAGAAAACGGTTATATGAATTAAATTTACATAATCGGGCGACGATACTGGTCAGACGGACTGGCAAGCATGTCGTCGATGAATATAATTATGAGATGCTAGATTGCCAAACCCCAAATATTTCTAAATATTATATGTGACAGTTATCGTGGTGTTATGCAGTTCATTGTAAAAATCTTCAAATATGACACAATCACCGTGTGTCGTGACAAATGACTGTCATTATACCACCATGTGGTAATGTTTACGATATATCTCAAATTACCCCACCATGAAGGGAATGATTACCTCCTCCACGTCAATATGTATCCTGTGCCGCCTGCAGATCCTCCGTGTGAGTTTGTTATTTAACTCTTCTCACCTGAAAAGTGATCGAGCTTCTACACGGATAAGCAAACCAATAGAAGTTGAGTAGAAACTGTTAGCAATTATATATCTCAAGTGGTGAGCATTCGTTACGCGCAACCTGGTGTGCCCGGCACGTGGCACGTGTACAAATACTGGCATCCTCTTCCCTATGGTCACGTGTAACGCCAGCCATACTCAGTGACAATACTGTAAAGGTGTGCGTAAAAGCACTGTGGATTAGTGCTGACATAAAATGAAACACCCGTATAATGACATCCTAACCATACCCATGGATGGCTTGGTTGATGTGTGATCGATTCTCTGATCGGTCGGCCACGTTCGAAGCAGCGTTTGTGAGAGCTTTAAATTAAATCGTCATACACGTCTCCCCCACCAGCCATAAACAGTAAGGGTCATGGGATTAACTAGGTGCATCCAAGACTCGGATAATAAACATTAAGACTCAACATTGCGTTTCATTTGTTCAACCAAGCCTACATTTTGATTAATGAAATTTCTATTGTCAACTTACACCGAAGGATCAGCTAGCTTTTAGTTGAAGAACACCCGTTATATTTGCTTAATAATGTGTGCGTTGTTTCAGATCACCTGTTTGTAGGGTTCGAGAACTCTCAATGGATAAATCACCAATATCTTCATTATATTCAAGTTGGTACATAATTTACGGGTATTCTTGGAAGCTATTCACAGGTAATCAGCTAGTTGTAAGCACCAATCGTGTGCCTCCGCAATCTTTTTATACTACTGAACTGTCAAAGGGAATAATTACTTCTTCCAAATGCATGGGGTTTCGAGACATATTCTCGCGGATGATTGACCAGTGTTGACATAACGAAATTCACGATCATGACTGGTAGCTGCACCATCGTGCTATACATTAAATACACATTCGCAGCGATGGAAGCATGGTATAAAACTAATGCGTATTACTATTTAATCTTCTACTCGATATGATTCATATTAAAAGCTTTATATGTTAATTCCTACATGTTACTGATTATCAAAGTGTGCTTAGCTAAACGTGCGTACTAAAGTGTCATCTCTTAAGCAGTATATAGTGACTACAAAAACATAGATATACATATCAATATATATATATATATATATATATATATATATATGTATATATATATACATATATATATATATATAAATATATATATATAAATATATATACATTCGGATGTATGCATGATGCAAGTTAATGCCGAAAGCTACATTCGTTGTATGATAAAAAGTCGAGGTGTTTGGATGTGGTTGGCGCAAGCCATGTGATATATAGCTCAAGGCGTTGAGTGGTTGTGTCAATTCACACATTAAGTAGAATACGTCGCGCAAGAGGAGCATTCTAAATTCGGTTACTGTTCCATGAGAAATTGTAATACACTGTCTGCTGACTAAGTGAACCGTTTTGGTTAGCATCTTCTGGAAATATGGTAAGCGGAATGCAGCCGTAGTAGGTTACAGCAACAATGACCCTTTATCAAAATGCCAGTAATGAGCACTAGCTACATTTAGATCTCTGCACGGGGATACCGCGAAGCATGACGTGACTTTTACATCATGTGACTCAATTTCCTCTCGAAACACCTCTAGATTGCAATTACAAACTTTGCGATTTGGATAGATAGGGTGCTGGGACGACAAATTAATGATATTGCTATCATATGACAAGCAGCCTTGTCAACTCTCGGTAAATGTAATGTACGGACAAATGCTGATGTACACATAAAACAATGACAGACGGCAATAGAAAAAAAATTGGTCTTAAGAGAACCAATTCTTAAGCACAGAATAATTAAAGCAAAACATGCACATTACGTCCAGACAATATGACAAATACGCGTGACGCGATGCTGTAGTTGTAGAATGGTAGATTCGGTGACATAGCCAACGATGTTGTTTCAGTTCGTCGAGTGCTGCAATATAACAGTCATTCTTCTTGTATTCCCCGTCAATAACTAATCAGCCGTATTTGCATTATCCTGGGAGAAGTACAGGCCATCTGGTATTCTGGTAACTGATCAATGACCAAACCTCTCAATGTATTAAATTTTCTCGAGTGAATTCAGACCCAGCATGCAGTGTAAGCCACTTTCGCTATTGCGAGAATTCGCGATGTTGAATGATCTAACTGAACACTGAGTTGGAATATCCCACAGCCCTGTCTGTTAGCATTGGACCATTGATCCGATTCCTGTTCATACGCCACTCTCTAACAGAAGGACAGAGTTGCAGTTCTCGCTGTTTATGCCTTCTCTGAATGAACCCTCAGCTTACAATCAGCTTTAAGTATGTATATAATTATTATTTGCAATCACTTTATGAAAGCAAAAGACCACAGACATTGGTGCGGCGTTAAGCATTCAATTTACAACCTATAACTAATGCTACACGGACGCAATGTGTGCCGCAGCGTCATGTGTTATACAGATGCACTATTGTCTGACTTAGAGAGCTGGAAATGTTTTCACTCACGCGTGAAAACTACATTATATTCGTGCACATGCATCTCAATCTCCTCACTTATTGATGAAGACGCGGACATTCAATAATGCAAAACGGTCAGCCATGTCAACATAGTGGTAGAATGGAATCTTTTGCAATGCCGTAATCCATAAAAAATGATTTACTTCATGCCACATACGCATACTTTTTGTAAAGGAATGGCAATTTCAATATACCACGCCTAAAGAATGCCGTCGTCATAGATAAGAGAAGGCTAATATATATCCGCAATCCTAGTATAACCGCACCCTAGGCGCCTCCAAAGGTCAACCAATTAGCCCCTATCTAATACCTCATACCATTGCGTCATATACGATAGCCATTATGTTGGTTTACTTCTCCGTCGAGATAATCAGAGACCAAATCCGAGCGATAATAAAATAGCACAACGAAATTAACTTACAGGGACAACGCGAAGAGACGACTCGGCGTAAGTATTTTACATAATCACTGTTTGAGCCAATAGTATTTGCCTATTCATATGACCGTCGATTAGCACGATTCAATAGATATTTTTCATGATCAGTTTCACTGACTGATCCTATGAATTGTATGGTATAATGATCTATATTACGTTTGTCCTTCGGTGTATCACATTTATATAGTTCAATATTCATCATAGTGGTACCGGAAACTAATGGTGTATTGACTGAATGCTGCCACCCGAAAAGTCTGGTGCCAGTACTCAAGTTATTATATCTCTTGTCGTCATTCAACTTTTTAATCCAATGCGTCACGTTATTGAAGAATGATAAAGGCTCGGTCACTAGGGTTTAAATGTCTTGGCGGCTGCATCAATCCTTGTATGTAAGAAGTGCACCTTAGACGAAGTGCACCTAACATTTCTCCGAATTCCAATTAAACGCATTGTTTTGTTTTGTCGATTAACAGTGAGTCTTCAGCATAACTATGTAAATATCCTTTATTGTCTGTACAGCCTTATTTACAGCTCGTCTTGTTAACCCTTGAAATGGGGGCTTTTGTTCAACTTGATGTTAGGGGTTAACGCGCGTTTTGTATTCTGGAGGTTAAGCAAATGCATCGAAAAGCGGACACTATAACTTCCGATTATATGCAATAGAGCCAATAAGAAATTGAACACTGGCAATATATTTTATAACATATATACAAGTAATCATTTCACAGTGGGACAAATGCATATTATTTCAGCTAATTTAAAAATATTTTACGGACGAATTCGGATCAACTGTTCATAAGCGCAAAGCAATGAAATATAATAGGATTTATTTATGTAAGCAGCTTGAAACGGAGTAGAAGCTATTAGTATTTCCATATCTACAGGGCGATGCGTCATATAATCGTAGCACTACATACCTGCCAGAGATATTTGGGAGTTACGTGGCTGACTGGTGTATTTATGTAGGATTAGTGTAAGCCGTCTGATGATACGGTGACAAAGGCTCCACAATAGCCAACTAACTACAAGGGCAGATGATGTGCAATAGCACACCCAAAGCGTCACAATTGAGCTTGTTTAAATCCACTAATGTCGAGGTACTAGGGAAATATATTGAGACATTAAAGGCTTTTTATTCAAGAAAATATATATATATATATATAGATATAGATATATAGAGAGATATATATAGATATAGATATATATATATATATATATATATAGAGATATATATAGATATAGATCTAGATATTTATATATATATATCTAGATATATATATGATATATATATAGAGATATATCTATATATATATATATATCTATAGATATAGATATATAGAAGCTGTACCCAAGACGAACTAGGCGGAATCGTAACCGGTAAATCTATCCCGTTATATATATAAGAGCGAGAATATATATATATATATATATATATAGATATCTATAGATATCTAGATCTATATATAGATATATATATATAGATATATATAGATCTCTCTATCTCTATCTCTCTCTAGAGATATGATATATAGATCTCTCTATCTATAGAGATCTCCTATATATAGATTCTATATATAGAGATATATATATATATATATATCTCTATATATATCTCTCTCTATAGATATATAGACGAACTAGGCGGAATCATAACCGGTAAATCTATCCCGTTATATATATATATATATATATCTATAGATATATAGATATATATATAGATAGAGATATATAGATCTAGAGACCGGGAAGATCTATCCCGTTATAGATATATAGATATAGAAGAGATAGAGAGATAGAGATAGAGAGAGATTATATATATTATTAGATCTATAGATCTAGATATATATATCTCTCTCTCTAGAGATATATATATATATATATATATAGATATATAGAGATATATATATATCTCTATCTCTCTCTCTCCTGAGAGATCTATCGAGAGAGAGAGAGAGAGTATATGATCTCTTCTTCTCCGATAGAGGGAGATATATCTCTATATCTCTATCTAGATCTATATAGAGAGATCTATCTCTCCGGGATAGATCTACCGGTATAGATAGAGATATATATATCTATATATATATAGATAGAGATATAGAGATATATATTATATATATATATATATATATCTATATATATATATATATATCGTATATATATATATATATATATACTATATAGATAGATAGATTTACCGGTATATATATATATATATATATATATATATATATATATATATATATATATATATATAATATATATATATATATATATAACGGGATAGATTTACCGGTTACGATTCCGCCTAGTTCGTCTTGGGTATATATATATATCTATAGATATATAGATAGATATCTAGATGAGATATATAAAGAGAGAGAGAGGAAGATATATCTCTAAGAAGATATATATATAAATATATATATAGATATATATATATAGATATAGATATATCTATATCTATCTATATATATATCTATATATATCTATATCTATATATATCTATCTATCTCCTCTATATATATATCTATCTCTATATCTTATCTAGATTATATAGACGAAAAGACTAGGCGGAATCAGAAACGGTAAATCTATCCCCGTTATATATCTCTATATATATAGCTATAGATAGAGAGAGATAGAGATATATATAGATATATAGATATATATATATATAGATATATAGATATATAGATATAGGTGAAATCTATCCCGATATATATAGTATATAGAGATATCTCTAGATCTCTAGAGAGAGATATCTCTATATAGAGATATATCTCTATAGAGATATCTATATATATATCTAGAGAGAGAGAATCTAGAGATCTCTAGATATAAGATAGAGATGATAGAGAGAGATAGATAGAGATCTATATATATATAGATAGAGAGATATAGATATCTATATATCTCTAGATAGATATATATATATAAGAGATAGAGAGAGGAGAGATTTACCGGGAGAAGATAGCCCGGGATCGATAGAGAGAGATAGAGAATCTCTATATATATTCCGCCTAGTTCGTCTTGGGTACAGCTTCTAACGACATGATTGTGTTTGTTTACGACTAATGCTAGCCGCCAACCACATTAAATGCACAACTATGCAAGAGTAACAAATAGGATGGCACAGTCTAGTGCGAGACTTGCACCCCGTAGAAATTCTTTGTCTCTATAGCTGCTGTATATGGAAACACTTCGATTAATTATCGTGGTAGGTGAATTGCGTATTCGTGTAAGCATGACCACTCATTTCGTTATTTCAGGAATATTGATAATGAGTTCAACCCGTGGACCTGCATATCCAGGCGCTCCCTACATAATCCTATGTAAATACGTTGCCAAATTTCGGTACCGGTTCGGATACTGACAATTCCCTGAGTGTCGATGAGTGACTGCTTGCAAGCCAACGCTACCCATGAATGAGATATTCGTTAATTAATTGAAATTATCAATATAATAAGCTCAAAGTACACCAATTGTCGGCTATAATCAGATAGAGTAAATGCGATGAATTGAATGCGGCATATATATATTCCTGGAAGCAAATTGCAGATTTATTGAACTCGTGTTCGACCAGGGTATGTTGATTTTAAACAGTAATTTGTTTGAAAACGCATCCGCACACCCACAAGAGCTGGGTTTATATGTCCGGCCTGTACATGCAATGTCACCGCACTATATTAGTTTCTTTTCTTTCCCAATATAATAATGGTAATATGCCGCGAATAATGTTTTCAGCCTCCAGTTACCCCCGATACAATACTGTTATTATCTATGGTCTCGTGATAACATGCATGGCTAGTCTTTCTGATATTGTCTCGCATGAAATAGGCAGAATCAGTGAACTGGCAATCTGAACTTTAACGCATAAGAGCTATGAATAATGCACAACAAGTTAATTCGATTTCATGTCATGAAGCCGGTTCTGGAGACCGAAATTGCGTTCCGGAAGGTAAAATACCTGAAGTTTATTTTGATTGAAATAATGATCATTGATATTACTAATCGATGCTGGGAAGCATTAGTCAAAATGACCAGCATTTAATTTGCTTGATAAACGTCGTAAATTGTTGTTACAAATCTCACGAATGAGCTCCTCGCATGCAAAATTGGTACATTGCCTCTAACAAGGTGACAGAAGCCTGTCATGACGTAGTTCCAGCACGTTAGGAAAGCTGATCTAAATAATGGTAACATAAGGACATCAGACGTACATTAGAAATCACAAGCTTGGCATTACACAACGCCCCATCGTTTTAAAATCTATTTTGAAGTCATGAGCCAGCATGGTTCGATGTTTGAGGTATGCACAATACTTGTGTACCAGGTTGCTCTTATTGGGCGAATGTTGTCATAAGAATAGGAATATTACTTGGTCATTAACTTTCTTCTTGATAAAATGTGTCGACAATGTATAATCGTCTCAAAAATTACACGCTGGTGGTTGAATTCGAGGATTGTGAGGTTTCAAGTTGTACTACTTCCGACAGTGATGTTACAACTAATGGAACCAGGTAACGCGACCTTCATTGAATTTTCCGCACTTACATTGAATACAGGCTATGTCGGGTGCGGTAAGTTGAAACATTAGCAGGCGATAAAAATGTATCCTTTTGTGTCGTCCACATGGCGAGACACAGTAAGAACCGGTAATAAAAAGAATAAAATGGCGACTATAATCAAATATAATCGACCTTGCTCTCGGTCCGACGCATACACTGTAGACATGCCACAAGTGTACGGCGCTGTGGTCATTGTCTTCGCCATTGTGTATTAACTGTACTGAGATATTAGCAGTGTTAGAGCACATAGCGCAATGGACACCATATCAAAGTAAATATGATCTTCATTGGTTAAGGGATGGCTATTTGCTTTTCTGCTGTTTAGCCCAAAGGGCTCCGATTCGAAGCAGCACTATTTATACTGCGGCTCACTTCAATAAAGCCCACATAGACACGCAATTAACAATGTTGTTGAATAGCGACGCTCCAATGGATGTATTGCGGGATGTCACTGTCTTAAGAGTATGTTTTGTATAAATTGAAACAATGAGGGTAACAAGGATACTTTCTTTAAGGGTGTTTTATTTTTTAGCCTATATCAAATGTATATTCATTGCTTTGTAGCATATTATAAACCTCATGTATGTGAACAAAGGAGCGTAATTATACTGACAGCGACAAAAGTTTGCCATATACATAATAAACATCTATGCTTTATGTATATCCTGTATTTAACTATAAAATACAAGTATGGGTACAATGCGTTATTGTGCAAGCAACTACACTTGCTTAAGTGTGCCAGCTGCATTTCAGTTTCTGCAATTTCTCCGCCAGAAGAAAATAATTGCATATTGGTAACAATTGCGATTAATATTTGTAATCATGTTCCTCGGACTTAATGCATTGAAATTTTGAAGCGTTGCAGTGGAATTAGACTGCGATGTAATCTGAGTGTAATGTTAGGACAAAGAAATCCTGCCGCGATTATTTGAACGACCTCTAAGGGTTCACGGCAACCGGAAATATGAAAGAAACTGAAAATACCAAATTCACAACAAAACGTACGACGCCAATGATGTTTGATAGTGCAGATGAACTTTTTAATCATATCGCCTAATGGAAGCCAAGAAAATACGACTTCAAATATTTTCCCGAATGAATTCTTCTCTGTATTATGCGTCAGGAAGGGTATATTTATGGTGCAAACGGAATATACATACTTAGCTCTGATAAAAACAGCAGTTGTTCAGGTGCTGCTGCACTCATACTCTAATAATAAGTTCGTTTGTCAGTGTGTCATAGGCACAAAAAGACGATAGCAATTTCAACTCATATTGATATCTACCTGAAATTAACGCCTCGCGCAAGACAACAATCGACTGCTAATCATGATGATTATGATTCAGCAGAAGATACCGGGGATTTGTGTTAGAAGTATATAAATGTATAATCACAACAGATCACAGGGTACAGTCTTGCACAAATCTTTAAAAAAAATGTCAATTTTACCATTATAGCGATGGGTAATAAAAAAGAGAAAATTTGGTGGAGAATTGATCCTTAGCATCTATTTATAATATTCAGAGAGCAATTGTATAATTCAATTGATAACGGATTAAAACATTCAGGAATGAGCTTAAGTTTACGCACCGTAATATTACATGTGAGGACCGTATATCTAATTGGTGGTAGCAAAAAGCGTTTTCATAAAGGTTTTATCACATTCCTTACCCGTGTATATCAGGTGATTCGGTGACCCACACGCGCAAGCAAGTTGTGTTTGTTCCCCGGATATGCATTAGTTATGCGAATATTTTTAGCGTCTATGATGTATACGCTTGATTAGTTATATTTGGACGACATGATGGTACTCATGTTTGCTGTGCTGTCTTTCGTTTTAGTCACTGCGCATATAGTCGCATGTTAACAATGAGTCTCCACGATTCAAGATTGGGCATACACAGACGGCCGTCAAAGCAAGTTTTTCTCATGAATCATGTTTTGGCAAGGCAATAGTATCACATCATGCATACCATGTAGAATCCCGTCTCCCGTCAACCAGATATACTAACAGCTTGCTGCACAGCTCATACACATAAACTAGATACATTGGATTAACTGTCAATGCATAGCTATATCAGCGGTAGTGGTTACACGATAAGTACACACTTTGGTGCACCTGTTGGTTAACTTAATAATATATAGGCTATAAAATTACTACAATATACGCGATTGATACGTCCCATTATCCGTGATTACTACAATTATCCAGATAAGTTGCTGATTACTCTAAATAAGCAAAAAGCAAACCAGCAAAATCATACACCATTTGACTGCACAGATGCAGTGCGCGTAAACCAGTTGTGCAATTGCCTTTGCTGTATTCAACGTTTATTAGGTTTTAACCAAGGACCGAATATTTTCGGATATAGACACATAGCACTCAGCAGCATTCACACCATCCTATGTTTAATGAGTGTCAGCCGTAAGAAAGCACACAATGCCTTAAATAAAAGCCATATTCTGTGGAACTGCCTCTATTTAATTTGGTCTTAGATAAAATAAGCCACTCAGTGCAACTGACTCAGATGGTACCACGCGCTCGACAGCGGGCAAGTCGGGCGTAGGGTTTTCACAGCACCCGTTGGCACTAAGGAGAAGACTAGAACAATTTGACTACTCAGCTTATTTGATTATTATGTGCCATATATCTAACCACTGCATGTCGTCACCAGTCTTGCTTCTCGCCAAGCTGAATCATTTACATTAACCATTGTCTATGTCGTTCGCATTAGGACGTAAACCTGTGAGCAGTCACATCGAGTGTTTCATATGTACACAAAGCATGCTGCTGTGCACTATTCCACAAGCGATATTATAAAACAAAAGTTTGCTTTGGGGCCTAAGATTTATTTAGACATAGTGCATATCTCTACATGCAAGCGTAACCCCCATCCCCTAGTATCCACTGAGTAACGATAAGGTTTTTAACTCAAAAGATAATGTTTGACTAGAGATCATGCGAAAGCGGACCCACCGATGTTTAACTGTCTCAGACTTTGTCAAGCAGTATTTCAATTAACCTTTGCATTCGAGTCGTGTTATGCAATCAATGCTTTCAGACCATCTGATCAAAGTGGATTGATTAACTCTCTTTTGCGTGATAAACATATTGAGGTGTTGTCGACATAAAGTCAGTGACGTTTGTGTAGGTCTTTGCTCAATATATATCCCTGAACTAAGGCAAGTACCTCGTCCGCACCACTTGATGCTCCAAAGTGGTAAGAATGCCGAGTCTTAGCTGTCTGTACAACGCTTTGACCTAAGTGATCAACTGTCAAAAATTCATAAATATATATATATATATATATATATATATATATATATATATATATATAAATAAATATATATATATATAAATATATATATATAAATATATATATGTATACATATACATACATATATATTCATATATATATGTATATATATATTCATATATATGTGTATATATATTTATATATGTGTATATATAAACAAATGTATGTATGTATAGATATAAATATATATAACTATATATATATATGTGTATAAATATATATGAATGTACTTATGTATATATATATATATATATATATATATATGCATATATGCATATATATATATATGAACACACATATACATATAATGATATGTATACATGCATATATATATTTACATAAATATATATTTATGTATATAAATAAAAGCATATATATAAATATGTATGTATATATATATTCATATATATATACCTATGTAAGAATGTATATATATATATATATATAATATATATATATGCATGTATATATATACATACATCGATATATATATATATGCATATATATATAGATTGATGAGTATATATATATATAATGATATGCATATATGCACATACATATATACATTAATATAAAAAAAAATATATATATATAAATATATAAGTATAAATACATATGTATATACATATGTACATATATATATGAATATATAAGTATATATACATATATATATATATATACATGTATAAATATATACATAAATCTAGGTATGTATATTTATTTATTAATATATATATATATAGCTATATATTTATATATATATGTATATTTATGTATATATATTTATGTATATATATTATTATATATACATACATATATATATATATAGAGATATATATATAAATGAATATATATATATATATATATAAAATTTATATATATATATATATATATCTATATATATATATATATATATATATATATATATATCTACATATATTCATATATATGCATATACATATACATACAAATGCTACTATTTCGGACATATAGCAAACAAACAAGCGTTTCGGGTCATCGGAGGCGACAACACTTATATACAATATCATGATCCTTTCTTTTTTTATGTTGGTCTGTCAGTAACTTGTTTCAGTTTCGTTAACTTATTTTTGATATTAATTGCTTTATTAAGCTGATATATTTTGGGTAACAAAAAAGGTATTCCAAAATAAATCAAATAATAGGAACACACCGAAAACCAACTATTTTGGAACGTAAAAAAAACTTCTTCGGACAAAAACCTGAGAAACTCTAAGAATAATGCAAAAGTATTTGCTAGCGAAAATGTCCGTTTACAAATGTTTGCGGCATTTATTTTTTAATCTGTCGCCTCTTCCCTACAAATGCGTCTAACAAGTGCTGGCCTATTTCCGGTACATTCGTTAATAGGAGTACACGTGGCATAAAAGCATACATATATCAAGCTTTGTAAAAACAGCTTATGCCTGCATGATTGAACGTTTCGATGGATTGCAATTATTTGTCACGCGCACGTGTCTCAGGTTGCGACAGATTCAACCCGATTCCATGACCGACCCAACCAGCCATCCATATTGCTTAAAACATCCAACAAATGTAAACGGCTAGCGTTAGGTTGTAATAATAGCTACCAATATTGCTTGTGTTTCAATGATTACTACAGTAAACTTAAAGTGCAGTTATATCCTTACATAGATATCCTATTTAATCTCAGCAAATTTGATTGAATCCTGAAGGGAATTTAGTTTGAATATGAATCATCGCGATACAAACCCATGCAGAAAATCTAGTCCTGAACATGATGTACATCCCCATTAAGCACATTCCAGTATCAGCCACTTGGTAAATTCAGCCGGAATACGTAAACAGTAAAAAGATATCAGGTGTCGGATAGTTTGCCGATTATCGCAACGATGAGCTAGTGGATAAACATTGTTACATAAGTGAATTGAGTGATCGATCAGTATAAAATGTGAAAAAGGGGATTGAAGAAGGTCGGATATAGAAGATTGATGTTTATGTAATGTGTCGCACAACGAAACTTCCAGGTAGGCAATCATACTAAAGGACTTTGCAAATGACTAGATTGGTAAATATCTATACAGGAGCAATAACATGTAACAATGCATACTATATTTCATTAGCTGGCGATGATTTATTATGCTCCGATTTCAGATAGGGATCAAATCTGTTTGTATTGAGTGGGTTCGGCGTTGCGATTATGCTACGAGCATATAGTGAATAGGTTATACAATTCCACAGCCACAGTCGACGCATCTAAATGCAGCGTGGCAACGTTAAACACTACTGACAGCATTACTTGCACCGCAGATTATTTGTCAATATTACATACAAGGGGAGCATCTGGCGCTATCTATTCAATCAAGCAACCATACACAACCATAACACGGTAAAATCATCATTCAAAATTCAACAAGAATGAGCCAATTCGAATTGTTAACCATCTATGTTTCTGTATAAGACCATCGTGAGCGACGTAAAATAGGGCTGATTGTCAATTGAATCCTAAATTGGAAAGAACCAAACCAGATTTACCTCATGTGCTGCGGTGGTGAATATGCATGAACAGCATTAAACTAGTGCCTCGGAGGGTAATGCGGGATTTCTTCATATGTTCATCTCGTATTTGCGACCAAAAGACGTTATGGGATTTTTCTCGACCTGTAACTCGTTTGAATTTTGCGTTTAGCGTTTGAGAGCTTCCACAAATCTTTGTCCAAGTTATATCACAAAAATAATCCGCCTGAAAAAAGTGGTTAAAAGGAAACAACATCAACCACACAAAGAAATGAGAGGTGTCTTGTTGATGTCTAACTCCCGCCCTTTGACAGGTAGTTGCGACGTCCTATGCGCCGTGACGAAAGCAACAAGGACTTGACGCAAAGACAAACAGCATCTGAAATAATATATCGCTTATAAATGTGTCGCATCGCCGACCAAAATGGCATCAATGATAAAGTTTTGAAGGCGTAAAAATAAAATCTTCAATGCGCTGTTGATAATGTCCGTGAATAAGGGTTGTTGTCAGCGAATTTGTTATGGGTAATGCGTTAGTTTTCCATAATTACTGATCCCATTATAACTACTATATGGTACTTAATGCCTAGATATTTATCGAACTAACACGAATATATAAAACATGGGTTTGAGCCATTATATACAATGGTGAAATGCCCTGCTGCTTATGGTATCGTTTACGTTATAAAGTTAAGACGAGTTCTCGTTCACTGAGAGTTTGCAACATGATGTTATCCCTGTGGATAAGTGAAACCTGAGGTAATCATGTTCGTTAGGGCAGGGCAAACGGAGAAGTAAGCTGAATATATTTTGCTTCCAACATGCAAACATATGACAAGCTTACTTGCACTTATACAAGCCCATATTTTAGTCTAAAATTACGCATTAAAAATGCCGCTCCAAGACATATTACTGATTACATTTTGCACAATTAATGTTCCGCTACAATAACGATTTATGCATGTTATGGAGTAAGTACATATTGCAACATATACTACGAATAAACAGATTGAGATGGAGCTACTTCTTTACCGCGATTGAAATGTAATCAAGAAATTGCATAACTCAATGATAAATGCCTGTTATATTTGAGACCAACCAAAGTATTAAACAGATCGCTTTCGGCATATATCGCGTCTGTTGCGTAGCAATTGGTGCAGAATTGCAAAGCTAATACCGTTTTTTACCAAAGTAGCCAATCAAAAAGGCTTCGGCCACGCAAAACCACCATAGAATTTGCGAGTCTGTGATTGCTCTATTCCATCTGGTCCGCTAGCATTGATTTTATATAACACAGACGACTTTGGTTTTGCCAGGTGCCTATAAAAAGAATAAATAAGATGACTGTGTGTACCTTCATTATTAATATTACGTTCACACACCTACCTTGCACTCAAATGCATTTTTCTTTTGAGTTTTACAACTCATTTAGGGTAATTGTCTGAACTGACGTTCCCGTGGTTTGGTCCGAGGATGGGTTATTGATATATATACATATATATATATATATCCATATATATGTATATATATATATATATATATATATATATATATATATATATATATAGATAAACATATTTATATATATATATATATATATATATATATATATATATATATATATATGTATATATATATATATATATATATATGTATATATAGATATATATATATATATATATATATATATATATATCTATATCTCTATATATATATATCTCTCTCTCTATCTCTCTCTCTCTCTCTATATATCTCTCTCTCTCTCTCTCTCTCTCTCTCTATCTCTCTCTCTATCTATATATCTATATATATATATATATATATATATATATATATATATACTGCTACCAAAGGCAACTGACCAATGGCGATTTCTTTCTGAGCAAATAAAGACCCCGCCTGCAACTTACATATACAAAGTACATATTAAAAGTCGTAGGGATTGTAACTGCGCTAAAATATTTAAATCAACACCCTAGGTAACCCTAGCTCAAAAACAACTGTTTTTAAATTTTCATGTAAAAAAAAATTTTCTATTTGATGTTTGCTCAACAGCTATTGAGAGCAAATTACTATGATGAGTAACTCGCAGACAGTTGTGAAAGCATATAAGCGGGAGATTGTTAAAAAAACTCTCTGAAATCCACTTTTTGCATAATTTAAAGGGCCGCAATAGCATCGTTTTATTCCGAGGGAGCTATCGTTCTCAATTATTAGCCATGCCACAATTGTGCCTTAGTTATAAATTCACTTCGGGTACACCATATTGTCATTCAAAAACAGAGAAAACATTACAGAGTGGGCCAAATGCACATTATTTTACCTCATTTCGAATATTTTAAGGGCGAGATCGGATTAATTCCTTGGACGCAGAAAAAAAAGTCATATAATAAGATTAATAAAAAAGACAAGGTTAATTAGGTGAGTTAAGGGGAAACCTTGGTACATGGTAATAAGTGTTTGTGATATCATATGCCTAATTTTCTGCAGTAAGTTAAATTTCACAACAAAGACAACAATCGCCCATCTTTAATGCAACCAGTGCCATATAGAGTACTATTTATATTTCAGCCTGTTTAAAATTATTGGGTTATCCCATGCAATGCGACAGATAATTATAATTAGGCCTTAAATATGGGAATGATGGCGCGGCATATTATTCGAACTTTTGTATGACCACCTACTTATCGCTCGCTGATACAGATATATAAAACTGACAGAGCTATCATCTTGACTGTATATAGGCATGGTCAGGAGCAGAAGCGTAAATGCAACAAGGAAGAAACAAATTTTGGCAATTTGACAACAATGTATTCTTTTTTTTCTACAGCTCCTTCTTTATGACAAGTTATTCATTAGCACATTTGCCCACAGAATACGTTAGATGGAGAGTCATAAAGATAAATTAGGCCGAATCCTGAATGCGGCGGCTGGTCCGCAGTAAAATATAACATCCTTATCAATGTCAATATTACAATTTCGTGTTATCGTTTAAATGCACTGTTATACGACGCAAGCAAATTTTCTAATTTCCTTTGAATCAGAATGATTGTATTGTTTGTACCCAGCAAATGTACCTTTGTCTCGATTATAAACGTTGTGTTTTTGAATGTTTCGCAGCTCCAATGCCCCCAATTTAATGTTGTAAATGCGCTTTGTTTGAGACGTTGGTTGGAGGTGTCGGATAACACTGTTGTTGAAGAACTAAAGCTTACACGCCATCGTACACTAAACTCAACCAGCAATTCTATCAATTTAATTATTTCGTTGAGCTCTAGAGCCCTTTTCTAACTATGGCATACCAGAGGGTCAGCTTGGCCACTACCAGTGCCATAAAACACTATTATCAGTTAAAGCTGAGGATATGCTCTGTAGTTAATAAAATAAGACTTGGACTGGATAATAACAATATTTTGCAACATTGCTATCGGTATTTCCTATTCGCTAAGCATATCAGCAAGATTGTATACATATATATGTCCATATGCATATAATATAAATGAATACTAAAATCTATTTTAATAGATATAGATAAATAGTTATATATATACATATATATATATTCATATATATACAAAACTCGAAACATATACATATATATATATATATATATATATAAATATATTTTTATCTATATACATATATATCTTGCAATTTTTATATATATCATCAGATATAAATATAAATATATATTTATATATGGATAAAATCTATATTTATATATGGATATGTTCATACATATATATATATATATATATATTATGTATATAGCACTGTATGAATGCATGTATATATACATATAAATATAAATATATTTATATATATAAACATTTTAATATATATTAATATATGCAAATGTACTAGATGTCATTCTATATGGCCAGGTATATCCTATATATTTCCCAACTTCATATATTCATATAATTTAAATTTATATATTTATACTTCTTTCCTTGGCTAGCGTGCGATTTAACATGTTATATCTGTTAGCATCACATATATATAAATATATCTATCGTCTGGATTGCGATATATACGGGTAACATATATCTGGACCTGGCACTATGGTGTACTTAGAAAGTTGCGTGCTTTAAAAAAATGCTTAACATTATAAAGGGGACAACTTATGACAGCTTGGCTCTTCGGTGATGTATACGCTTATGTTGACACATACAATCCCTTCCCGAGTGTATATTGTTCGTTTATAGCAATAATTATATATTTGTATATATATAGAGTTATTTCTATGATATTATAGTTTTATATAATTCATTGTACATTAAATATGTTTTTTATATAATCATATATATAGAATATATATCTAGATACTACATGACTTATATATATATACAGAGACATATACTCTATATATATATCGCATATATATATATATATAGATATATATATATATAAGATATATATCTATATCTCTATATATATCTATATTCTATATATATATATATATATATATATATCTATATCTATATATATATATCTCTATATAGTCTATATATCCTCCTTGATGAAAAATGTTTTACAAATATATCTATCCATCTCTCTCGTCTCTCACAACATACACGAGTTGGGTTCAACAACACTTTTGATATTAGGTTTATTTCCGGTGCAGCATTTGTTTTCATTGCTCCATTCAAAGTTATTTATCGCAAACGTATGCAATTTGTATCAAAACATTCACAACTTATACAGCTCATTAGCTGTATCAGTTCATCCATTGAATCATACAGCGCACAATAAGTCAACTCCGATAATAGCTACACCGCCGTTAACGTCAAATAAGTCTACGAGTACGTTGTGCTATTTTCCTGACGCTAGTCCGTTTTGTTAACTGAACAACAAAAGTCACATATCGAGTTTCAAATGGAAAGTTAATGACGACTGATGGGAAGCTAATTACATCATGAAAATGATATAATTCCAATTATTGCGAATGGAGGCAGGCTGATAAAGGACGTTTCGGCCATTTTGCTTTGCTTTGATTATGTCATTTCCCAGAGAGACTGTCCCTTTGAAGCACGTGTAGTTGATCCATCGCTGCACATATCTGCTATAATTACCATGCAATGTGAACAGAACAATACTTAACTCGTATCGTATCGTAGCAAACTATTTGGAGTTTTGCTGGAATGTCATCGTCATTTGTTTTTGTACGGCACTATAGGTTATCAACCCACGATAAGAAAAATTAATACTCTGCACTTGTGAAAAGGGCAGCGATGAAGAAATGCGATTTTGATCACCCCAATGCTTATCGCTCCGTGCAACACATGATGGAATCAGACGAGCTATGACGACAAGGTCACTCAAAAAAAGACAAAAACGGTTCAGTCTCTTTTCTACTGGTGCGACTTTGAACTTGTTAAGAGGTAGGCTAATTCGTTCATACATGAGATTGTGACACAGCTAATTTATATTAGGAAACGATGGAAACTCATGGACGATCAGCAGCAAGGTGCCGCACGCGGCATGACGCGATTCTGGCGGCCATTATGTACACGCAGCAAGGACCCAAAACAATGGCCGAAATGAGTCCTGCGGAGCCCTGCATGGGGCCCGTACGAAGCCCTGTCAATAGCGTGAAATGGGCATATACATATTTTTTTAATTTTGCACAGGGCCCGTGTATGCCTGTAAAGGGTCAAGAGGACCCAAACGACCTGCGGACCCGTCGAGCATCAGCCCGAACACTGCCTGATTGCCAACGGGCCTTCTACGTGATATATACATATATATATATATATATATATATATATATATATATATATATATATATATATATATATATATATATATATATATATATATATATATATATATATATATATATATATATATATATATATATATATATATATATATATATATATATATCACCAAAAGAGTCTAATGTCAGTGTCAATTCTATGGACACTTGAGAGCTGCAATATGTAAGTATGTCATTCATAGATGTATCGTTCTTGTAGGAATCATCCAGGACGCCCCAAATTTCATTCATTTTGATAAAGTGCTACTTGGGACGTTAAGCTTGGTCCGGCGAGGGTTGACGTCAGGTCGGTGTTGAGGAAGGTTGGGGCATGACGAGAAAGGGGTCAAGGGTCGTCTGTTGATATATTATTTTATGCCTTGATTAGGGAGTAAATTAAACTGTACCCTAAAATAAATGACCATTGGTGGGTCTGATTTCCAGGTGATATTCCTACAGGTTGAGCAGTAAACCATCTTGAAAGACGAGATGAGGTGTTGTACAAACCTCCGTTGAAATTTTCTGGTGTCCTAAATGAGTATTATGATGCACAATGGTAGTAAATCAGATGAAAAAAGTCATACCACATCTGGTTTATTTACACAGCCATGTTATTCGGATGTGAGTCAGGTGAGAAGCAGCAGACGTTCAATCATCGATAATGTCGAGGAAGCTATCGTTAAGTCAGTAAGCCATTACAGCCTCAAAGACCATACCATACACTCCCCATATTGTATTTTCTTTTATATTTTGTATTGTGCTGGTAGTGAACAGTAAAATATTCCTGAAATTGATTATGCACTCCTGTCTCGTCTCATGAATTTATCAAAACATTTTGAGACATTGAGGGATCAGCGAGTTGTCTTTGCTTTTGAACAGACCAAATTACTTGCATGGAATTGATGTATACATTACAAACAGTTCTGATAATATGCGCTCGGTTTCTGTTGCCTGCCGGCAACAAGTAAAATTACTACTCAACGGAACCATAGTTCCAGGAAGCAGTAAAAACAGGACACTTTAATTCCTGAACACCATTACCCAAGGACACCATTACCACAAAAAATGATTATTCCTGGAAACCATTGTTTCAGGAATCCGTTAGGTAACCCTTATTCTTGTAAACTACTAAAAGGAAGCAACGACAAAGCTTCTGATTCACCCAATCAAATGGAATGCGATTACAATGTTGCTACTTATATTAGTATATGTTTGCTCGCATGACAATAGATCGAATAAACTGGGTTCTGCAACTAGCTCTTTGTGTAGGTGGCTATTGATTGTGAGACAATTAGTGGCATTCATGTTTGCTATCAAATTCGCCCAAAGATGTTGATGAGTATTAAACGGATGTAACAGAATAATGATTTGCAAACAAAATGTCTTATAACGATCAAAGACGTTCAGCGTGTATACATTAGTCCTCGAAGAGTAGTAGCCGTTCGCATAAATAGTGGTATGCATTCTTTAAAACACGCAATTAAGAACTAATGCCATAATGCCAAGTCAGGGGATCAATTGCTCGTCGTCTGTGCATCCTTCTAATTGTGTGTCATTTATCATCCCAATCCTAGTGACAGAGGCACTTAAGCCTGATAAGCGCTGCATTCTGCCTATCCTCCCATCCTCAATCGTACAAGAGGTAACTAATATTATTAATTAATGCTGATGGATTGACAAATGTTTACTCTGTCACATGTGCAGTACGTTCGCTACATATCATGGTTAGAAATCAAGCTAGAAATGCATAGCGTGTTACGGACATAAGCAATGCATTTAAACTGCACATACTCAACTAATTATAAGTGATGCGCCGTTGGTGCATATTAACAATATTAGTTGGATACAATGTCAGTATCACTTTCGATATCTTCTTGATATACATGCAACAAATAGGGCCCGGGTGTCACTTAGTGAACGACTCACAACATATAGCAAATATGCTCTTATTAGTGCTTTGTCTAGCGATGAAGATAAAGACGCGGTTTATTCAATTGAGTATAGGATTCTACTGAGGAGCACTCAAATACATTCAAGTCGAATGAAAATTATATTAAATGAAATTAGTTATAATTGACAACAATTCACAGAGTTATAAGATCATGGCGGATGATGGAATGACATTACCTATATAGCAAGATATATCACTTGACAGTGGTAATTGTAAGATAGCCACACTAATACTTTACTCTTTGGGTCAAATTGCCTGATTGACCAGAAAAAACAGTATTGAATAGATTTACCAACATGATAAGCGCTTCATATACGTTTTTGTAATTTCACATTCAATTCACCTGGTTGTCTTCATTGTCAACGGTACATTATGACGCTTTCTAAATGTTTACATCATGGGGAGTTGTCACAGTTACAGTCTGTGAACTGAATTCTACACTCGTACTCCATCAGACAACAATATACTAAAACGGCCACAATGATCGGTCATGAAGCAAACAATTAATCAGCCGTCTTATTCCATGGTACGGAATGACATCAATCGCATCGTTAACTCCCTATCAGCTATTCTCTGGTGGCAATGCTGGTTGTTCAATCATCACTGTCCTATACCCCGGTATATTTCTGTCCCTGTTGACACAATTCATTTAGACCAGCGCATTTATATGTGGGAGCTGCCACATCACTAATCACGGTCTTAAGTGATCGTAGCTGAATACACGTTGCGGTTACTGTTTAAAAAGAGGCTCGTCCCAGCTGCATTATACAGGACGATTATATACAGACCATGCACTCGTGTCCCACACCTGTGTATTCGATGTGGCATTATTGCGACAGAGTTTTCCGCGCAGAATGACACCACAAAAATCAAATGTTGCATAACAGCAGGAATGGTTGGATTTAACAACCAAGCTCGCTTTCATCGATATTGACTAACGGGCTCATATGTATACCGAGCACTTTTTACTTAAGTGACACTTATGATAATGATGACATTTCAATATGAACCGATAGTTTCAGGCGTATATAAGTTACAATAATGATTATTGTGACATTACAGTATTGCTATTTCTTTATGCATTTAAGCAGATTTCTTGATGATTATAAACCTTGCTTACAATTGCCTAGCGCTGTTTGGATCATCTCTTGTACCATAATCGACTGTTTGTCTTCTTTACTAGAGCGCATTCGTGTCCTGTTTTATGTTTACCGAAACCGATGGCCTACCATTAGTGCTCTTTGAGAATGTCCCAGCGCATGGGTAAATGTTGATTTGAACGAATTGAACCAATGAAGCTTTTAAATATAGATTTGATTTTGCAATGTACTCTACTACTACATTACTGTTATAAACACCCATTCACGCCTAATTGAACACTGTGTCTGCGGAAATAATGAAACCTTGATATGACTAAGCTAAACAATCAGTGAGGTTGGAAATGGTTAAGCTAGAAAGGCGGACTTGTGCGTTATTTGAAGTCCGTGAAGTACCATTCTGTAAGACCATTAGATCATAAACAGGGAAATGCAGTTGGAAGCTGGATTTTATCATCGAGCGACGCAAACTGCCCCTTATCCTTAGTTTTCCCAATTTTATTTTATTGCGAAATCAAAGCATTGTCCAAATGCAATGTGAAGTTGTTTTACCCAATTGGGGCATAACTATCTACTGAGTATATGCATTATGCATAGTACAAGCGCCAGGATTCGCTTTTGCATCCCTAACATGTGACACATCAAAGAGGGCACATACATAAATATAAGGAAAACGATTTCGGCATATTTTTTAGGGTTACGGTTAGATTAAATCAAGCAGATAAAATTTGATGGCAATTTTGGCCCTCAAGATATTCATTCATTGCCTTTCATAACATCCAGTAATCTATTGATCCTAATTTCAGAGCAATTTCAATTGCCACATGTGGGTCAAGTTGGGTGCGAAATTATACACAAATCTGCGTTATTTACCGTTTGTTTTATCAATGCTCCCCACAGTAGCTGACATTCAATTGTGCCGAGTTCTCTTAGATATAAGATAATATAAATGGCCATTCTTTATATCGCTGTACTGATGGAAGACCCGAAAGAGTTCCAGTTGGTATAATTCAGCGTTATTGGTCGTCCCAGAGCGAGAGAGCAAGCCATTACAAATCAGGTGAATACATTAGTCCCGCGTCTGTTGCACAAAGTAGATCAAGAATTAGTTGAACTTTGATCTAGTTTTCCGTGGTAGGATGACTCGATGCCTGGTTCCCCTAACAGATTTCGGCGTTGATTCTATAATGTAAGAGGAAAAGTTATAAAGCTATAAAAGCGAATAGAAGTACCTGAGCTTCAATGGTGAAAAATTGATAGTGACGAAGCAATGGTTGGCAATCTAGAGGAGCGATATTATTTCCATTTAGAACAAAAGTGCACAAACAGTAAATCAACTTGTGAACAGATTGTTCAATGGTTGGCCTACATGTGCATTGACAGATTATATTAATAATAGATGATGAATTGTTTAAGTTAAAACTCTCTAGGTGCAAGAGCCGCGAGTTATGTACACTATACTAACTGGTCTGCGATATTTCCAACTAACAGTTGATAGCTAAATTAGCTTCGCACATTGTACTCAAAAGTGTAGATATCATAGTAATCATTGTGGATTTAGTTACTTTTCGAACCTTTATGTAACATAGGCTCTCGACAATTGTTGGCATGTGTATTTGGCCAAACATATTTAAATAATGTGTTCTGATTGATTTTTTGGGGAATGATTGACTTTATTTCCAACCAGCTCGAGTGCATGTCGGAGGCATGGCCTGTTGTGATGTGTTGTGATCTGCTGTATTATGTCTGCTTATGGAGACATCAACAAATCTGTGGAGACCCATTACACGCATTTATGTCTTCAACATGTCGCTGTAGTACCGACTGCATCAATCCAGCACCACATAACTGGATCTCAGCGCATGCGTTGTCGGTATTACCAGATGTGGATGAGCAACACATGCATGAATAACAGCTATATCACATAACCTGCTAATGTCGCAAACCTTACCCTGATGTTACGATGGCTGGTTTCGTCGTCTCATGGGTCGACACCATATGTGCTTGTCATAAAGCAAACAATCTAATATACAGATATAGTGCAAAAAAAATCTCCATACTACCCATTTTTAAGCTGCTTCCATTGAAATGTATCAATCAAGTAAGTATATTTTATTATTTTGGCAAATAAAGTAAATAGCAATCAATCTATGCAAGCAATAATTAATGTAGTTCATCATTATGTAAGTAAGCTTTCACAAAGTAAATAATTCTTCTCTTTATTCATCGTTTTGCATTTACGCTTTGAAGTAATTCCTTACAAGTAACTTATCTTTGTATCTCTCCGTTCTATTTATTTGTCTTCACTATGATGCCCTAACCAAAAATATTTCAGTGCACAGACTTCCAAACTATAGGATCACTTGTCACTTATATGTGGATTCTATGACGCTCCCCCGTGCCTTTGTCTAATAAATATGCCGTACAAACCCAAGAATAATTATAACCCGTTTATGTTATCCTACACGGCAATTCTGGTCACTTGCATGGCAAAGTAGTTTCTAATACGAGTGCAAGGATGTACATACTTGCACACCAAAGTAAACAAGGAAAGTATTCATGCAGAATATTTGAAGTTAAGTTACTCTTAATGCATGTACAGAATTATACTCCGAAACTGTTGGATTGATGTCCTGTCGTGAAGGCTCGTTTTCTTGTAAATGCGTGTATAATTAAAGCACTGAAAGTGGTGGACGGTGCCGTCATCCCGCGCTGCGGAGTAATATATTCGATGTTTTGAATTTGTCGATATATCTTTTCGCACACGTCCTTTAAACAAAAGCGTACACACGTATTTTCTTTTTGTTTTGGTAACATGAACATAAAGTTTTTAGAAGGGAATCTTTTATTTAGTACGGATTTTTCGTCTGGCGACCAGATCTATTTCCTGTTAGGTAATTTGGTTTGTATAGATTGTAACCACTCAAGCGGAACGGTGGTTCGCGCATGCATACTTTATCATATTTAGCCTATATCATCGATCAACATTTATCAACATATGCTAAATTTATGAATTGTTACTACCTTTTATCATGTTAATTGGAATGTTGGAAGGGTATTCAATTTGCCATGTGTATTTAAGTATTTAAAACTGTGTGTGAGAGAGAGTGGGGATGTGTGCGTGCGTGCGCGCGTGTGTGTGTATGTGGCCTCTGACTTCGTGTGCTGTGATATTGTTGATGTCCTTGCATATGATACCGCGTGCCACAACTTGGCCGTTGCGGTTGACCAGTATGGTATAGACACGTAGATTATGTCTATGGATGACCACTGTAGCAATATTGGGTAAATATAATTGGCCACTTCTCTCGCCCAAGTAGTGGTATCTCCAGGACCCCATCTATACATGTGAATCACGGCAGAAGCCCTAACTCCAGCTTATTTGGTGATTCGTAGTATGAGGCTTGGTTTAATTGCTTTTTTATTTTCTATCAGATACATAATCATCATATATAGGTTTTGCGTCCGCCTTTTAATATAAATCACATATAGAATAATAAATAGTGAGAGGTATTTGGATACACTACGTTTTCACACGTCAAGGTGGAGAGCACCAGCATCTTACCCTTCCTTTGCACCGGCGTAGGTACCTGGTCGTGAATGGCTGCTCGAGTAAATCTATCTGCCTCCATAACTTGAGCCGAGCATGAAGGAGGAGCATTATTATTAAATGCTCGATAGTTTTTCAACTAAGCCACTGATCCTAGATTCCATTGAAACCAACTCCAACAAACGCATACACCCATCTTGATATATTTTCAGCGCAGAAGGTTATTCAATTTCCGCCCGATACAAATACATATTCAGATATATCGCACTCTTTTTCCAGCTGAATGTAAAATTGTTTATGGCTTCTTTCTTGACTTGGCCGCATACAATTAATGACGTAAAAATGGATGTTAGTGCAGGTTATCAGTTTGCTTAAATGGTGTTATTCATTCCACAAGGGGGCAACACCTTACACAGTGGAGCCTTGACAATATGGCGAGAATAATTGCTTTGTGAAAACACGTATTAGGTCGGTTAGGAGGTTGATCAGTATTTAAGTCATTATATTGATTGACGATGTTGCAATCGCCAACCATGTTCAACTCACATGGTGTTTAATCGAAGCTCAGATGTCTCGATCTTGTGAGCGTTTTCGTAATAACTGGTCAGAATAGGTTCTATCACTATCAACTTTGGTTTTAGATTGTGTCTAATGCAATGACTCTCGTTATATGGTATAGTTGCTTGGTCAGTCTACCAAACCATTCGTGTACATATTTAAAGGCCAAATGTGAATGGTATCTGCCTCAGTTAATCACCATTACGAGATCTCTCTAAAGCAATTATATTTTATTATCTTTACTAATTTACCAGTTTAATTTACCCTGGTGTTTGCAACGCAATAGATCAGCTCAAAAACAGCTTAATCTATATTGATAAAAGTCGTTAAGTAAACAGGCCTGATACTAGACCTATGCTAATATTGGCGCCCTGTCGGACAATGTCGATCTTTCACATCTGCAAAAACTGCACCTTCCCAGCCGTGGCCATCTTTAATGGATTCTACATATCTCGCGAGTAAACAAAAACGCCACGACGACTGAATAGAAAATGTTTGAACTGCTGGTAAGTTGCTTTGATAAAATACCTAAAGGATCAATGCACACATATTGGTCTGGCACAAACACATAGCGCTGCACTAGAATTGATCAGATAAGATCTAGTCGTATTTAAAGTTTCAATATAGGAAGAGGTGCCAGTAACATATCGGCACACATGCAACAACATACTGCTACAAATACAAAAATATTGACCTGGCTCAGGTAGGTACAGTGGATGCCTTCTTGGCAGGCAGTAAAGGTTGCAGATGTGGCGCCAGGAACAACTGCTGCCATAGCAATTGTATTGTTCTGTACACGCACGACTACATCAAAAAGAAATTTGGGATTTGTTTGGGGCCCTAAGTGACACAAAGGATGTATGGTGTTTTGTAGACATACTTTGGACTCAATGTTGCTTTTCATGGTGAGTATAAGAGGTATCTCGATGGCCCTATTATTAACCTTAAGCGCCGTGTACGGGAAGTATAAACCGTTCATAAATAATCGTTCGATGACATGATATACTTTCTACAAACCTACGAATGGTTGTCCATAACATGCAAGCATTTGTTTCATCATGAATGATGAATCTGAAAGTATGGCAGACAATCTCAAAAGGGGTGACATTGCGCGGTCCTCAGAATTAGCTTGAACTATCATAGTGTTCTAATTATCCCTCTGTTGAGAAGCCTACACGATAAAATACAGTCTGTGGAGGCGTCACGTGGATTATAAACAGGCATTCTGACATCCCGCTTACACCCTAGCGACGGAATTGTTGTGTATTTGTTTTTTAAGCACTCCGTGATATGGCGGCTAGCGTTGATGTTAATGCATCACTGATGCTTTGAACTGACGAGAAGCAACTGTGGAATGAAGCTCTGGATATCTAATCCTCAATGAACTATGGCCTCAATATATGGCATCATATATTATGATTCAAGCAACAATTCAACCATCACCATGGCAATGAAGTCATAGTAATGGATTCTTAAGTTTACAATATCCCAATGTTGTAAAAAGAGGGAGTTTTGTGATCAAGATCATCAAAGCTCACGCTGTTCACAGGTACATCGCTCGATTGTATCTGTTCTAAAGGTGTCGAGTTTTGTGATCAAGATTATCAAAGCTTCAGTGCATACCCTAACAACACCGAACGAACCGCTAACCTGTTTCACACATTTCAAGTGTGCTATTCAGTCCGCAGGCGTTGTCGCCTGAGTGTGTGTGTTCTGCTAATTGCAATCAACCGGTGGCTCTAATCCTTCCGCCAGCCGACAATCGATCGAATTAGGGAATATCAAATGGGGCGTTGGGACCAAAATGATCGATCGAATTACAGAGTAGGGAGGTGATCGGATTAGAGAATTCTGTCACAATGCTAAAGTATAGGCCGACCGTTGGGACTGGAAAAAAACGATCGAGTTAGGGAGGCGATCGGGTTAGGTAAGGTGTTCGGGCAGGGAGGTTTTACTGTAACAAGGTCCTTGCCTCGAGAATAAAAGAGAAGGAAGCTTGTATATTTTGTTTTACCAATATTTACGGTATTTCATATTTGACTGTACCAGCACAGAACGGTGGGATAGAGGGTCACGATCAGGTAACTGACAAGTGTCAGTGCCATCGATAATTAACAGGTTCGATATAAAGAGAGAGGGCAGGAAGTATGAGATCATTATTATGGTTCATATTACAGTCAAGTGACGACCCTGATGTGGCACTGGTTATTTTTATTCGCCCATAAAATGGGGCACTCGCCAGGTCTAAGTAATCAATTTACTGCTATTACATCCAACCCTAAAGTAAATAGCACAAGCCTGAGGAAAGTACTATCATTTTGATGATATACTATTGTACTTTAATATATTGTGTTCTTTTCTTTTGCGTACAAGCCGCATTAATTGTCGTCGATTTACTGTCCCCCACTCGGTAATGCTCAACAAAACGATTGTTGTTTGTAATGCATCATTTATAATCAAAAGATCCGTTTAAGAATCGAGAACTTCCTGTTACCAATCTCATTAATAGATCTCTAATAGGCCAAGCGTTAGCGCCATCTACAGTATCATACCACATTTGGTCGGAAATATTCTGACAATAGGTCTTGACAATAGCTGGATAGCGAGCCCGGTGGTAAAGATGGTAATGATTTCACGCAGCATTACACCCGCAATTTATGATCAAGTACATGTCGACGTTTCCATCGACAGGGATAGATAATAACTGATCTACTGTTTATACAAAGACACAGCGAGGTGCGTGTTCATTGTGTAGAATTAAGTATTTACGCGTACGTTGCAGACATCGTAGATATTGATGAATACATAAGATCCACAGGGCAGTAATTTATTACCAGGATGTATTTAACAGTAGAACAATATTTATAATTTCAGATCGAACGCAAAACCGGAACTTTTACAATCGGCGGGTTACTTATTCTGTATACATGCTAACCTTTATTAAACTTCAGGAACAAGTAGAGTGTTTTTAATGAAATGAAACAGGGAATAGAACAAAACAAGCGATGTATCCCGCACATCATTCGATCATCCTCCATGAATGAGATGCTTTACCTTACTTTGGCTAACATGCTTCTGTCATAGAGAACTTGCAGATACCTGCGGTTAAATGAGAACAACTTATTTGAGGAAATTTGCACACAGTACGACACAAATAATCGATGTTATTCCTTGACAGCTGACACTCTGGGTATGTTGATACCCTGATATGCATATTGGCATACATTCATACATACATACATGCATGCATGCATGTGTGTATGTATGTATGTATGTATGTATGTATGTATGTATGTATGTATGTATGTATGTATGTATGTATGTATGTGTATATGTATGTATGTGTATGTATGTATGTATGTATGTATGTATGTATGTATGTATGTATGTATGTATGTATGTATGTATGTATGTATGTATGTATGTATGTATGTATGTATGTATGTATGTATGTATGTATGTATGTATGTATGTATGTATGTATGTATGTATGTATGTATGTATGTATGTATGTATGTATGTGTATGTATGTATGTCTATGTATGTATGTATGTATGTATGTATGTATGTATGTATGTATGTATGTATGTATGTATGTATGTATGTATGTATGTATGTATGTATGTATGTATGTATGTATGTATATGTATGTATGTATGTATGTATGTATGTATGTATGTATGTATGTATGTATGTATGTATGTGTATGTATGTATGTATGTATGTATGTATGTATGTATGTATGTATGTATGTATGTATGTATGTATGTATGTATGTATGTATGTATGTATGTATGTATGTATGTATGTATGTATGTATGTATGTATGTATGTATGTATGTATGTATGTATGTATGTATGTATGTATGTATGTATGTATGTATGTATGTATGTATGTATGTATGTATGTATGTATGAATGTATGAATGTATGAACGTATGTATGTAAGACTCCTAGACGCCTGATGAGATTGTACTAGGTAGCAGTGAGTATTCATAACATCGCGCATTATTTTGCTGGAACTAATATACGTCTGACATTAGGCAGCGCTTGATTGTGCGATAGTCAATGCAGTCCTTTGAAATGGCGCTGCCATTAATGGTGCTGAGGCAATAACATACCGCTTTTGTTTATTGGTCGCTTACGATATGAATAGAGTTTTGAGTAAAAATGTGCGGTAAATATTTTTCAGTTTCGAACAGACATTGAGTATTGCTGCGAATATTTAACAGGATTCAATCTCTCAAGCATGGCTAGCTAGAGGTAGTTGATTCCTTAATGTTGTGAAGCATACAATCTTACAGGACGAGACAAGAAGTGGTGTGTTCTACAAATGATGGAATAGCATCATAGCTGTATGAAGTATCTATACTAACATTGTATGTCCCATCCCGCCTCACCCAAGTCTGTGTTGCCTTTCCTCAGTCTACCCCACACTGGTCATTCTTGACAAGCTTAAGTATACCCTACAATGCCCCACAAGCCGATTCCTAGCCTGCCGTGTCATGCCAACATGACCAGCCACACAAAAGGTTGCCATGGCAGCATTGGAACATGTATACTCATTAAGTAAGTACGTGTACCCATATAACGCAGATAACAACCAAAACATGATAAGCAATAAAATAAAATTCCTGCTAATTTTTTACAAAAAGTTTATTTCACGTGTGAGGAAGCATATGCACACATCTCTGTGAGTCAAGTGGGATTGAGTTAGGCGAGCAGCAGAAATAAAATCGATCATTGATAATCTGGAGGAATACGTGAGTTGGTGAGCCATAAAACATCAAAGACCATACCATACACTCCCCTTATTATATTCTTTATATTTTGTGTTCATTTTATAAAAATTTAACAGCAAAATATTTCTAAAATAAATGTTGCACTCCTGTCTTGCCTCGAGAATTACTTAAAACATTTTGAGATAGGGATTAGGGATTAGCGATAAAACCTGCCAGCTGCACAGCGAGTTGTCTTTACTTTCGATCGTCTACATTACTTCTATGCATGGGATTACATACCGTTCTGATAACAGGCGCTCGGTTCCTGCTGCCAAGCATACGAGAGCCGAGCCGCGCCTTATCCTGTTGGATTCAAGTGTACTATTACAAAGTTCCAGGAAGCATGTCAAACAAAACTCTTTTATTTCTGAACAGCATTTCCAAAGGACACAGATACCCCAGACAGTCATTATTCCGGGAAACCGTTGTTTTTGGAAACCGTTATACCATGTAACCCTTATTCCGGTAAAACCACCAATCAGATGTAATGCGATAACAATGTCGGTCAGTAATTATCTATTCAACAGTAATCCTCCTGCAAAGCCTCTTGTGGCTTACCAGTCATGGTAAATATCAAAAAAAAATGCAGGATTCTGCCCAACCCGACCAGTACGTTTTATCTGTTTCTTGGGAGGATTGCTATTTAAGAGCTAAATTGACAATATTACGCATAATCATACTTTGTTTTTTTTATTAAACATGGGGGAATCTACAAACAGCATGCGATGTTGCTACGGGCAGATATTTATATTTGTACACTCGCAAAACTTAATTACACTACACCGATCAAACTGAGGTAAGCGGCTAGCCCTAGTGCAGGTTTGTTTGATTGAATGGCTATTGATCGTGAGAAAAAAAGTGGCATACATTTTGCCATCAAACTCGTCCGTAGATGTCAATGAGTGTGATACGGCAGTAAAGTGATAATAACATCCAAGTCGATTAGAATGTCTTATATCAATCCATGACGTACAACATGTATTTGCGTGACCTTTTATACATTTGTCCTCAAAGAGTAGTCGCCGTTGGCATATTGTTGCATAGCTACCAACGCACAATACACATATTGTGAAGGAATGGTACATGTTAAAATTAGCGTATACAATCATCACCGAAAGGCCCATCTGTCATCAGATGTCGTTTGACCAATGAAAGGCATTCTTTATAACACCGCAATACAACATAATGCCAGTTCTTGGGATTAGTTGCCTCTCGTCTGTATTTGCAATTCAAAAGATATTAGGATCATAAGACGATTAAATACATCCTTCTTATTGTATGTCAATAATCACTCAACTTCCCTTGACAGAGGCAGCAAGGCTTTATAAGGCCTGACTCCTGCCAATCCTTCTCTCCTCAATCGTACTGCCACTGTGGTTATGGTCAGTGACAAGTCGAACAAGGTCTACCCTGTCGCATGTGCAGTAAGATCGTGTGTATTTCATGGTTAGAAGTAAAGTGAGAAATACATAGGGTGCCATGGGCATAATCTACCCATTTAAACTGCACTCACGGAACTAATCATTAGTGATGCCTCGCTGATGCATATTTACAGCAAAAGTTGAATACAATGTCAAAATCACTTTCAATGTTATCTTCTTAATAACATGTAATAAACAGAATCGAAGTGTCACGTAGTTAACGACCCACAACAAATAGCGAGTATAGTTTTTATTAGTACTTAGCCTAGCGATGCATGACAGGTACGCGGCTTATTAATGGAGTAAAGGATTTCTCTGAGGAATACACAAATACATTCGAGCCGAATGCAAATTATATTAAATGAAATGATTATGAGTGACTACAAGTTATGAGATCGCTACACGGCAGATGATCGAATGACCTGAACGTAATTACAAAATTTATCACTTGAAGTTGTTATTTTGGGGATAGCCACCGAATCAATAGAAACAGCACAAACATATGTATACCCAAATGATAGGCGTTACCTAATATTTTTAACAATTGCACATTTAATTCGGCTGGTTGACTTTATTTTCATCGGGAATTTTTTAATCTTCTTAATTGTCTATGAACTGAATTTTATACTCGAACTTCACCAGGCTACTTGTATGACATTCATTGTCAATGCGCGACGCGTTAGATGAAGGGCTGTACTGCAGGCTTCGTAGAAAGGATACAATTGCAATATGTTAATTGTCATAAAGCAAACGATTGGCCAGCCGCCTTTTTGTATTGTATGAAATCATCTCAAAAGCATCGTTAACTCCCTCTAAGCATTTCCCTTGTGGCAGTGCTGGTTGTTTTCAATCACCATTGTCGTATACGAGAAACATCCATAAATAATATGGTTTATTTCTGCCTTCGTTGACACAATTACTTAAAACCAGTGCATTTATCAGTGGGAGCTGCAACATCACTGATCGCGATCTTAAGTGATGGCTACTGAATACAAGTAGTAATCAATGCTTGAGGAGAAGCTTATAGCATCATATATAAAGTTTACTATCATAGACTAGGCGATCGTGTCTCACACCTTGTACTCGATCTGCATTTTGGCATTTTCGAGACTGCGTTGTCAACAGAATGACTTCAAAAATGAAAACAAATGAACAAGATACATATTTGATATAAGTGACACATGATAATGATGATATTCAAATATGGACCCATAGATTTACGTGTATACCGGTCTCACCTCCAATAAGGTACACTAATGATAATGGTGACATTACAGTATTGCTATTGCTTCATGCATTTTAGGAGGTTTCATGATGATTACAAAATCTGCTTATTATTTTATTAGCATTGTCTAGAACCTTACTTGTGCCATAACTGATTTTTTTCATTCTCTACTAAAGAAAGCATTGGTGTCCTGTTTTATGTTTATTTAAACAGGTGGACTACCATTGGTGCTCTGGGAGAATGTAGGAACACATGCAGTGTAGCCGATGCCATCATTGTGCCTCCAAACTTGCACTACCATCGTTTGGTAGGTCCTCAAACAAAGCAACAAACATCTATGCAAATACATTTAATAACCACTCATACAATCGAACATGGATAATCATTTATATAATGTATAGCAATATTTCATTGAGCTCATCATTAAGCAAGTAAGCTTCCATGTATACCATCATAAAGTAAATAATCTTTCTCTCTATACATCATCTACTATTTGTGCTATCATGTAATTCATCACAAGTGACTGACCTTTCTATAAATCCTCCATTCTATTTATCAGATTAACTTGCCTTCACTATGACGCTTGCATCGAATATAGTTCGGTACCCAGACTTCCAAACCAAAGGATCATCTGTCATTCATATGTTGCCTCATATGTGGGTTTTCTAGTGAATATAACATGGTTCTATCTATGTAATCGCTCCGGATGAGATTACTTTTTATGCTTTCGCTATAGCTTGTCCAAAACAATATCACTTTAAAACCGAGGAATCCGCGCTCGATCTTGAGCTGCATTTGATACAGGATGATAGTGTATTTGGAAAAGCACGGAGAAGCAATGCCAAATAAATTGATATATTCAAGCTAGGATAGTCATTCCTTTACACTATTAAGATTGGTCGTGTTATTTGCTGGCAGTGCACTATCCACCGATTAATCCTTTTGTGTTGTGTACGATTTATGCGATTTAATTCAATTAATTCCGTTACTAAACAAGTAAAAAAAGCGTTCTCTGTCTATTTATGAGTCGGGAAGCTGCTGGTATTGACTGAGCTGAGGGATGCTGTTTTTGTAACGCAGCATTCGGTCCAGACTATTTTGTTACAGCGTTAACATGCTCACTTTAACCCAGCATGTTCAATACAATGGATCGCATTGTTCTGAAGCTAATTGAACAAATCTCTCATTATTCATTGTACTCTTATTGGTCAAATAAGATAATTGGATGCTTTTCAAACACGTTGGAAAACTTAAGCTGTCCTTAATAATGTGGAGGCCAATGAGGTTATCAAGTGCATATCATTATTCATTTCCCGTTAGTGGTCGTGTCAGCTCGCCGGGACAAGGGCCTTAAACGACAAGGAGACTATTTATAACGAGTGTGCGTCTGACATATAATGAATTAACAATTAACCCCATCGACAACCCCGCTATGAACCATCAAGTAGGCCAGATATAGGGTTCTGCTGTAGATCTCTTTTTTTATTTGTCCCGACTGCTAGCGAAGAGCTATGGCCCAGAGTGAGAAAATTCAGTTCCAAGGAATTGAACTTAAGAGCAACACGAGTCATAAGCGTAACGGATCATGAGTTTTTTTGAATAGTACAAATCATCACTGTCAAAAACGCCAAGGATATCTCAGTTCATAGGGTTACGTAATAATGATTAAACTTACTCTTTTCAGGAGTACAATGAAATAGATGAGGACTATTAGACTATAACAATGATATCATGTGGTGGCCGAGCGACACGCATCTTTCAGAACGAGTTTTCAAAACAGCATGAACAGCAGAACTATACAACTCCTATGTTTTATGTATTAGCAGTCGTTGAGGAATAAATTACTTGCTTTTGACTAAAACACCTAACGGTCACTTTGCATTGCCGGATACTGCGATGTATTGATCGCAAAATATCGCTGTGTCCACATGATAATGTGCGTGCATTTATCATTCAAATGTACTAGAAGTGTGGTAACAAAATAACTAGATTCGGCAGGCCCGCCATCGGCAAGTCTTCCAATGGCAAGCAATCGGGTCTGTGATTGCGCCTTGTTAAGAAACCCTATGCGCAGCACACGTTTACGATAGATGTCAGCGAGGGGAGTTGGTAACGCGCACTATTTTTTCGATAGATGTCATAAGCTGCAGCCCCTTAGATGTTTTGATATGACCCCTTAGCCGATGTTTTGACATGACCCCTTAACCAAGTCAATACAAAGCCGAGGGAATGGCACTAAGCCGGTCTCAGTGGCTCGGTGGTTTACTGCTTTACCTTATGATCCACAGGCTGTGGGTTCGACTCCAAGGTGTGACAACCTGACTCGTGACTCGGATGATCACGAACAAATGGTGGTCACATCTTTGAAAAGGGATGTAAAAGATCCTTTGAGGACGACGCGCTCCGTAGCAGTGACCAGTTTAGAGTAATTTACTCAGTAGTCGTACATAGCTTAGTTGCTAAATACGAATATGTTTCGATGCACACAAACACGCACACACCCACGTAACTGGTCGATTACGTAAGGTTTGGACTTCTTTGAGTTGGCACAAGCGCCAACGGCATGTCTTCCAACGGCAAGCCTGGACGACCAGCAATACGGTACCATATGTTTCGATGCACACAAACACGCACACACCCACGTAACTGGTCGATTACGTAAGGTTTGGACTTCTTTGAGTTGGCACAAGCGCCAACGGCATGTCTTCCAACGGCAAGCCTGGACGACCAGCAATACGGTACCAACAATACAACACAAAGAATATTATCTCTAAACAAAAATATATGATCGTCTGATATATATATATATATATAATACGCTATGACAGAGTAGAATGTATATATGAAGACTATTCATATTCACGCAGTGCATATATATATCTCCTCTATCTATCTCTCTCTCTCTCTCTCTGCTATATATAATTATTTATGTCGTGTATATCTCTCTCTATATATCTCTATCTATATATATATATCTATCTATATATATATCTCTAATATATATCTATGTATATATATATATATAGGTTTGGCCTACTTCTCTGTCTGCGCCATGGCATGTACTTCCAACGTATACCAGCAATATACCACAAACAATATTATCTCTAAAATATATATATATATAATATATATATATATGGATATATATATATATTCATATATTATATATGTATATGCATATACTCTATATATCATATATATCTATGAATATATATTATCTATATAAAACTTATTATAGGTTTGGCCTACTTAGAGTTGGCACATGCGCCAACGGCATGTCTTCCAACGACAAGCCTGGACGACCATATACCACAAACAATATTATCTCTCATGTATTATATACATATATTTATTTTTATATTTATATATATGTGTATAGCTATTTATATATATATATATGTATGTGTATATATATTTATATTCGTATAGTATATTTAGTTTATATATCTTTATTTATCTATTATGTATATGTTATGCTATGCATACGAACAGTGTTTGAACATGGAATATATATATATATGTGCCCTCATTTATCATCGATATGTATGAATATTTTTCATATATCTTCTCTCTGCGCGCAGATTTTTATAAATCCACATATATTCACATATATATGCTATTTATAATAGCTGCTCGGCGCTCGGAAGCTTGGCATCGGAAACCGTGTGTATACATATATATATATATGTGTGTGCGTGTATGCGTGTTTGTGTATATATACCCGCTTTGATTGCACCGGGACATCCAGTGCCCACTGTCGCTGAGAGATAAAGACAGTATATACACGGACCGAGAATAGTTGGTAACGCGCACAATTATAAGATCACATGCTGCTGCCGCTTAGATGTTTTGACATGACCCCTACACCAAGTCAATACACGGCGAAAGCGATGAATGCCGCTGATTGATTACGTAAGGTTTGGCCTGTTTTGACATGACCCCCAACCCAAGTCAATGCAAACCCAGCCAAGGCTCTGGTCGATTACATAAGGTTTGGCCTACTTAAACACGAACTGCTGTTAGCCTGCCGCTAAGCTGCTGCAGTAGAAAACCTTGAAACTAATCGTCCTTTTTACTGTTTTTTGTTACTGTGAATGCTAAAAATACTGTTACAATCATTATCACGAGGCCAAGTTCTAAATACTGACAAAATTTCATGTCCGTAAATACAGCCGTTTCAGAGATATCAGCGAGGAGAGAAGTCGTATCAAAAATCGCGATAGGTACTCTAAAATACATGTCATTATACAAAGTACAAAAGGTAAAAACAAGTATTTTTTTCGCCTATTCCATGCTACGATAATTGCTTGTTACAACCATATAACTCATATGTTCGTAACTGCAGTAGTTATGGAGGAGATAGTTACAGAAATGGGGGAAAAATCGACGAAAAATCGATCCCATAAGCCTCCAACACTGCGCATGCGCGTCAAATTGGATCGCCAATTGTGTCTCAACTTGATCTATCATTCCCCAAAATTTCATGTTGATATGTTTAACCGTTTCGGAGAATAGCCCGAAAAACCTTGACTGGAGAAAAAAAAAAAAAAAAAAAAAAAAAAAAAAAAATACTGGCTAAACCAATATGTCTTCCAACTATCGTTGGAAGACATAATTATCTATAGGGACATGGACTTAACTATTCAAATGGCCTGTTTAAAATGAATGAAAACTAATATCGCCACTCACATGCATTGAATGGGATTCTCTAAATAATCATATTGAAAAATACATCCAATGTAACAATGGGGCTGCTCTAGATTGTCTCAACATACCTAAACAATGCCTTTAATATGAAGGTTGAATTTGATTTGCCTTTATCGTTTATAGTTTGTTGTCGGCAATGTAGCTCTAGAGCAAATTGCTTGATTCAGGATTCCTATTATAAGTCGAGGTGTGTCATAAATATATCACCATAAACATTTTACTCCACACAACAGTCGTTGATGTAGGAAGCAACTGTGATCCATGTGAGAAAGATCGTTCGGGCTGTTGGCATGACCAATGAAGCAAAGCACCACAATGATGCATAGCATATACCATATCGAACAGTTCCCTGTCACGAGTTTACTGTTTCTACCTACACGGTTTCAAGTTGGTTAATAAAATACGTGTCGTCTGACTGACAAACGCTCTGACAGAGTAGAACGTATGAAGAGTATTCACGTCACGCAGTGCAAACGCTACCTGGTAACGTATGAAGACTATTGTCATCTTCAATGGCAGTACATGAACGAACAATGGAAATATAAACTTATTCATTGCTTTCATACTCGTTAGCAATATTGAGTGGATTATATTATGCTATGCATATGAACAGTGTTTGAACATGGAATATATATGCCCTCATTTTCATCGATATGTTATTTTTCATAATCGTTGCGCGCAGATTTTCGTCCACATTTGCACAATACCATGACCTATTCTGCATAAATATATTCGTTAATGTTATAAACATAGACTGAGATCCAATAACCATACAGTTAGGCCATATATCCGACCATATCAATCTATGAAGTCTAAAATTTTGCTAAAACAACAGTGACTTTCACGCGTATGACTACATTCTATTGACCTCCTCTTCACTTAAGGTTGCTTTAGAGCATTATAAAATGAACACATACTTTGACCTTTCGGCGCATATGACTATTCCTCACTTTCGTCATCCTACTGGAACATTGCATAATACTTACTCTCGCCAGAAAACGTGACAAAAAGCAAGCGCTAAGGTATTACTGAAAATGTTTTAATGTGTTCCAACTACCATCCCATTATAACACCACCCAAATCCCACACATGCCTATGTGGGGAAAATAGTGAACACAATCAAGCAGTCCGCGAGTTGACGCCCGTGAATATTACTGTTATTACGAAACAAATATCAATGCAAGTGGAAGCTTCAGAACTGCAGTATGTGAAGCTCTCTTAAGCGAGGAGCTGCCATGATCACAATTTTTCTTTACGCAAATAGTTCTGTAGAAAAAGAAATAGGGATCCATTTTAAGGGCCTTTATCATCCACGTTCACTTCGCAAGCAGCCATGTCGAGGAACACAGTTGAAGGACAACCAATAGGATCATGTATTTTGAGAATCATGAAGAATTAAATAATAAGGATCATCGGGATACATTTAACTTTATGACGGCGTGCTATGTTGCATCATCAGGTATGGTTTTAGAGAACTATGTATGTATGTATGTATGTATGTATGTATGTATGTATGTATGTATGTATGTATGTATGTATGTATGTATGTATGTATGTATGTATGTATGTATGTATGTATGTATGTATGTATGTATGTATGTATGTATGTATGTATGTATGTATGTATGTATGTATGTATGTATGTATGTATGTATGTATGTATGTATGTATGTATGTATGTATGTATGTATGTATGTATGTATGTATGTATGTATGTATGTATGTATGTATGTATGTATGTATGTATGTATGTATGTATGTATGTATGTATGTATGTATGTATGTATGTATGTATGTATGTATGTATGTATGTATGTATGTATGTATGTATGTATGTATGTATGTATGTATGTATGTATGTATGTATGTATGTATGTATGAATGAATGTATGTATGTATGCATGCATATATATGTGTGTGTCTGTGCATATGCGTCTGCGTTTGCGTGTGTGTATGCATGTATGAACGTGTTTATGTATGTGTGTATTTATTATTGCGTGAATGTGTGTGTTTGTGTGTGTGCGTGTGCGTGTATGTATGTATGTATATATGTTTGCATGAATGAATGTATGTATGTATGTATGTATCTATGAATGTATGTAGATATATGTATGTATCGGTGTGTGTATGTACTAATGTACATATTAATGTATGTATTAATGTATATATTAACGTTAGCACGTATATATGTGCGTATAAATGTTATTTTAAGTATATATATATATTTATATATATGTATATATATTTATATTTATCAATATATATATATATATATATATTTTATATATTTGTATATATATATGTATATACATCTGCATATATATATAAACATATATGTATATATATATATGTTTATACATCTATATATATGTTTATACATATATATATATCTGTATATATATGTATATATATATATATATATATATATATATATATATATTAAAAATATATATATTTATCGGCGTACATATATATATATATATATATATATATATATATATATATATATATATATATATATATATATATATATGTATATATATATGTACGGTGATAAATATTCAGTTGAATTATAAGCATGCTCGTGGATAACTAATGCGGCATTTAGAGTGCCATTGACTTCATATCCTGCCTTTCCACCCTCAACGAGCTATTTATTTGGCCAGCACTATTTTGGGAAGTGCATATGAGCGGTTGCATGTGAGCCTACTTATATTTCCCAGCTTCTAAATATATTTGTGATTGCGCCCTAAATATAATGTTACGACACCTGCATTGCTGTTATATTTACCCCTGTGCCGCTCTTCATTTTACTCTGTATATTTGTTACCACCATAAATGACCACGGTGTATAATAAGTAAAGGAGACTAACGAATGGTATACATGGGGCCTAACCATAATTGGTACAGCAGATAGGAGAGAGTAATCTCCCTCGCAAATAAAGGGCACTGGTGCCAAAAAATAATATATGTTCTATTCAGCCTGGAATCTCGTTTGCTGCAGTCATAATGAACACCATTAATATCAGTGAGCTTAATAATCAGTGGGAGGAAAAGGTATGAGCTTTAGTAGCGGCACTAGGCAACGCGCCTTGTTTTCTCTGTGGGCAGCAGATTTAATCTTCATTGAACATATTTGTCTTTGAAAACGATATATCATGAAAGAAAAGGCAGTCGGGGCATGATTTAATTAGCGAGCAATACAACGGCGTTATCATATCTTTTTTTATGTTTTTCATAAGAGCCAACAACTACTGCCTCCATGTTTGGGTATTATCTTTGTTCGACGCATTCAACGAACTTACTTAGGTTGGCGTTGACAATAATTACAAGTCTACATAAATTATCGTTCTGCGAAGGATGTTCTCGACAGCACCATGAACTTTTATCCCGTTATCTCTTTGTTAACTTCGAATTAAACAATGTGAATTGTTACATCTTTGTGATGATTGAAGGCCAGAAAGAATTCATACAGATTGCCATTCAGCGTTATTGATCACCCCACAGCGAGGGAGCAAGCAATTACTAATTTAGTTAATACATTCCGTTCGCGTGAGATGTACAAAGCAGATAAGGGGGTTACTAGACTTTGATCTTGGTTTGCGAGGAAAGATGACGCAAAGGATTCTGGCGTCAATTTCGTATTGATGGATGATAAGTTTGATGGCAATCAACAGCGACAAAAATTACCTATTGTCGACGGAAAGCTGATAAATGAAACAAATTGCGAAGCCAATTATGGCACTTTAGATCAACAAAACGCATTCGTTCTTGGATAGTTAATCAAGTTGTGATCTAATTGTAACATATTTGGTCAGTTGGCATAGGTTGTGCTTGAAGTGTACTATATCATGTATTAGCACAGTGCATTGCATTTTATAGTCTACATATGTTTCCTAACTAGTTTTATAGCTGATAAAAGCAGCTGCGTGATTGCACCATTAATATTTGCATTTTACTTTTACTTAAGAGTATTGATATTTTTATTTACATCGCTCTACGAAAAATTAACGGAAGTTCAGTAGTCCGTGTAGTGTTTCGTAACCGAATCAGTCAGCTGTTGATAAGTTTTGTCTTTTGAAATCCCTTTTCGATAAAGATGAAATGAGCCATCCATGGTAAGTCTAGAATTTTACTGAAGAGACGTCATGGCCTTGCATGTGACTACCACACGTATGGTGACATTCTGTTGACCTCCTATTCACTTAATGTTGCATTTGTAGCGTTTTTTTATGAACACAATATAACAAAGTATGTCCCTGAATTACCAAATTTGACATAATACCTTGCCTTGTGCTTAGGAATATTCCTCACTTGAGTCATTTATACTTCTGAAGCATATAATAAAACATACTCTCGCCATGAGACGCGTGATACAAAAAGACTCCAACCAACATCATTATAACCCCTCTCCGTTCCCAGAGAGGTTTGTATGGGTTATAGATGTTCAAAACAGTCAACACAATCGAGCAGTCTTCTGTGGCTAGAATTGAACGCTTCAGAACTGTAATATGTGAAGCTCGCGATAGTGAGGAGATGCGGGATTAACAATTTCACTATTCACAAGTAGTTCGACAGAAAAGTAATGGTACCGTCACCTGTGAATCATATTGATACTAAAGGGTCAGTTTTAAGGGCCGTTATGATTCACTTTTACTTCTAGCTGACATTCGTATGATAGAACACTCATACAACAGCTTTAACAAGCCTTATCAGTCGATAAAGAATGCTTTGAAATTTAAGGTAGGAGGAGATAGTGATGGAAGACAATTTTGAGCTGACAGGCCTTCAGTGTGCAGAAAATCACCAAAAGGTTGTCATGCTCAGAGATCTGGCAAGCAGCAAATGTTGGTAGGCAGTCATGGAACCAGCAGGCAATGTGAACTAAAGACAAACTTTCACTAAGTGCAAGCTAAAAACCATTCGATAAATTCTAAAGCTGGTTAGAGTTTCATCGTTGCTTAATGTAATGTGAACACATTTATGACATCGTGTATCGTAAACATAATCTTAATGACACGTCCTTCTAAAACCAAACAATTCATACTCCTTTGAAAGCGCATAAGCTTTATGAGTCGATCCATTGAATTATACCAAGCACATTTACGTTGAGGGAACGGGAAAACATGTATGCAGTGGTATGGACTGAATTACCATGACATTCCATTTAGCCAGAGGGCTGGTGAAAATGGCACGACGAGTCCTGCATACAAATAAATATGTATGTATGTATGTATGTATGTATGTATGTATGTATGTATGTATGTATGTATGTATGTATGTATGTATGTATGTATGTATGTATGTATGTATGTATGTATGTATGTATGTATGTATGTATGTATGTATGTATGTATGTATGTATGTGTGTTTGAGTGTATGAATGCACATATGTATGTGTATGTGTGTGTATGTATGTATGTATGTATGTATGTATGTATGTATGTATGTTTGTATGTATGTATGTATGTATGTATGTATGTATGTGTATGTATGTATGTATGTATGTATGTATGTATGTATGTATGTATGTATGTATGTATGTATGTATGTATGTATGTATGTATGTATGTATGTATGTATGTCTGTATGTATGTATGTATGTATGTATGTATGTATGTATGTATGTCTGTATGTATGTATGTATGTATGTATGTATGTATGTATGTATGTATGTATGTATGTATGTATGTATGTATGTATGTATGTATGTGTATGTATGTTGGTTTGCATGTCAGCTTGTATGACTCCTGAACTTCCGATAAAGTTGTCAAAGATGGTGTTTTCAGCATCGCACATAATATGCTGTTGATCACTGGCTGTAACCAATAAACATTTAACGTCTGGGAATTTGAATTGGCCGGCTGGCTGCTGTCTTCTATGCCTACATAAACTCACTGGGGACAACGATTTCGCCACCAGTTCTCAAAACATCTCGCCTTAACCATCTTGAGACCCATTTATGAACGTGTCGCGCCCCATGTCTATTGAGAACATTCTACCTTATAAGGTAGAGGTCCATCTTCCTTCGCCCTAAATCTTCGTGAAATGCAGCGTCAGCTTCTTATACACAATTAATCATTACTACATCTTGATATTGTCTGCTGCACGGCTTAAGTCTGAATTAGACATGATCAATAGGTTTGCAGTAATTCTATTCTCCTGATTGACTCAATGAATCTGACGAATGATGGGTTCATTCACTAGGAAGGGATTTCTGTAAAAAGTACTCCTTAAAACTATAGACTAAAAACGTGACAACAATTGATGTGAGGCAAACAGCTATAAAGGTTAGACGGGAACACGCATGCAAGGTCGCGCATATGTCGCCTTTCACAGATTCTCTCCACCAATTGGCATCATTTAACACTGTGCACGAGAACAGCTCGCCTCTAGTTTCCCGGCGTCGCAAATCGTAGTAGCATAAGCACAAAGTCTGAAAGGATAGTTGATTTTTCGTTAATGTAATTTTGTTTCGTTTGCAGAAGTGTCACATTTGACTAAATACTGAGCAAAAGTATGGTTTAAATGCTTCTCTAAAACAACTGAAGAGATCACGGCGACGAGATCTCACGTGACTAAATATATGGCATCTGAATTAATTTACGTTCAAGCATCCGCCGCTATTCACAGTTGGAGGAGGGTTAAAGCCTAAATCTTAATATTTGATCGTACATGCTCTTTTGTATCATATCAACCATTATAATCATTATACTCATACTTCCCAGTCCATGTATATATTCATATACCGATAACATTTCAATGTGGCAGTGTAGGTTTATCTGGGACGCATCCAATTGCTGAACGAATTCTATCACAAAAAGCGGTAAGTAAACGTGCTAAATACTGCCCTTCTGAGTTTGTTGATGAATGCCTTCATAAACGTTGCATATTCCTCTTAACGACCTACCTGGAATACCATGTTGACGCACTCTAAACTAATGCTAATTTTCATGTCTGAGAAAGCTGCACCTATCCACATGCGGCCATCTATCGTTGAATGTACATTAGTCGTGAACCCCCATTTAACGATTTGATAGAAATTATGCAGCTGTGTCACATAAGTTATACACATTGATGAAAAATTTTTACTAGTATGCGTATGCGGGCGTCAAACAACGCATGCAGAATCAGATAAGAGGCTTTAATATTGCAACTGGAATCAATTTGTCAATTTATTGGGTACTGCTCCTCCGTTTTTTTAAACATAATCTCCTACCTTGTGCCAAATGCAGCTAAAGAACGACCGTGTATTCCTTGCATATCAAACAAAGATCACTATAAGAGAAATGGCATTGGTTGTTATATTTTGGAAGGAAAGAATTTGTGTTGAAGTAATATCGTTTTGGCATCTAGCTGTATGTCAACAAACCGCGCCAACATCATTAAAATAAATGCATCGATAAACTTGCATAGGAAGAGAAATGCGCTATGTTGGTGATTATTCGTGATTAGACTTTTCAAGTAGCGGCTGACGATCTGTGGTATGTTAATCAAAGGCTAACAGCAGCCTCCACGCTCCGAATAAGCCATCTTTAACATAGAAAACTTACTTATACGTTTACTTGGTAGTTGTACTGATCAAAACGGAGTTGCACGACGTTGTATCTTTCGATTTCGTTGCTTTATTTGAATAAAGGGGGTATGTTTGCTGGTGCAGGTGTCTTCGCTTAAACTTCCCTCATCAGGTCACGCCACTATAGGTAAGTCTATCAATGTTGATTCTATAGGCATAATCGGAATGTCCATTTTCAATGTTCGTCACATTGCGAATTCTTAAGTCCGTATACAAACTTGACTTAAACAATAAATGCCTTTCTATACGACTTCTTTGAAAACAATCATACCGTTAGTATGTAACATATGCCTCTCTCCGGTAAGTAAATGTGAAGAGTTCTGTTTAAGCCTGTTGATCATTGTCATCGTCACCGTGTCTCCTCGCCGTGGTAAGCTACGTTGAACCCCAATGTTTTCCAGGTATAATTTCGTACGCTGTTGAAACACAACAGATTATAACTGGATCTCGGTGAAATATGGCACTCAATATCAATGTAATCCACTGATATTTGCTATGTAGTACTGCTATATACGGAAATCATGTAATCAGCAGAAGCTGACTCCGACCGTACATGTGTCGTACTACTGGCACACTTCGGGGAGACCGTTCAGAATTCTGATACACACATTTACAAAAACAAATCCCCACGACAGGACATTAATCAATCAAACCGTTCAGTTCTGTAAAAGCCCATATATGAGCCAACGTATGAGTGACAGATGATCCTTAAGTTAAGAAGTCTAGGCCCAAAAATACATTCGGCGAGGGCGTCATAGTAGAAAATAGTATTTAATGAAAACTTATTCACTTGTGAAGAATAACACGAAAAAGTAAATAACATTTGATGAATAATGAGAAAGGTTATTTACTTTATGATGGAATATATGATAGCTTACCTGTTTGATGATGAATTAAATAAATATACCTACCGAGATAGATTTTATGATGATTATTCCGTGTTGGATTCTATGAGAGGTTATTTACGTTATGATATATAAGTATATTTATTATTGATACATTTCATCGAAAGTTATACACTCAAGGACGGGTTGCATTGAGATTTTATGCTTTTTCTGTATATAAAGTTGTTTGCTTAACTATAAACTACATAAATTTCACAGCTTTCTATCTGTATGGATATCAACCGAGAGCTCAGGATCAGCGCAGCACTTGGAAGTTTGGCATTGGGACCAAGCACATCTGGTATCATCCAATTAGTCGATAAAACCACCCATAGTAAATTATGTGATATTGCTCTTGCCCGGGCGTTCATGCATGTGATGCTCGTTAACATCTGGTCATGCCGATAACGCCTGCGCAGTGCAGGTGAGATCCATTAATGTGTTGCTGGATTGATGCAGTAGGTACTCAAGCGACATGTTGAAGACATAAACGCGTGGAATGGAGTGCCTCCGGTCTCCACAGACTTGTTGCTGTCTTCATAAACAGACATAAACAGCAAATCACAACACATCACAACAGAGTCCATGTCCTCGACATGTTCTCGAAATAGTTGAAAAATTCCAGCGAAAAAACAATCAGAACGCATCATTTAAAGATGTTTTGACGTGTTACTAGTGGCCAAGCACACATGCTAACAACTGTTGAGAGCCTATGTTGCATGGAGGTTCCAAAAATAACTAAACACACAATATTTACCCTTACAGTTGTAACAATTCGTTCTCTATTATTAATATGCACATGCAGCTAAACCATAGAGCAATATGATCACAAGTAGATTAACTGTTTGTCAACGCAAGCTCTATATGAAGAATGTTTCGTTCATCTTCGTCCACTGCCAAAATTAGCTTCTAGACAAGTGTTAACTATCATCTTTCCACCATCGAAACTCAGGTACTTTTATTCGTTTTTATGGCATTATAACATTTCCTCCTACATTATAGATTCAATGCCAGAATCCCTTCGGGAAATAATGACATCGAGTAATCCTACCTCGACAACTAAGATCAAAATTCAGTTCATTCTTAGTCTGTTTTGTACAACTCACGTGAGAGAAATGTATTAACCTGGTTTATAATTGCTTGCTCCCTCGCTCTGGGATGATCAATAACACTGAATGATACTACAGGGAACCTTTTCGTGTCTTCCACCAGTGCAGAGCTACAAAGAATCGCAGTTGATATGATTTAATATCTGAGAGAGCACAGGACAATTTAATGTGAGCTACTGCTGGGAACATTCATTAAACAAACTGTAATTAATGTAGTTTTGTGAATAATTTCAACCCCAACATGGCCCACGTGCGACTGTCATAAATAGTTCAAGGAAGGGGATACTCAAATGAGAATCCATGTGGGGTAGTTACTTGTGGCAACCGAAAATAATTCCGTAAAGGCGTCGATTAAAGGGATACTCGAATAAGGACGAAAGATTACTGGATCCTATGAAATACAATGAATACCTTTCTTATGTGCCAAATTACCATTGCATTGAATTAGTGACATTAACACTTACTGTAACAAATAATATTATGCTGAAATCGTTGTATTTATTTTCATGGATGGACCTTCTCTGATGTGTCACATGTAAGAGGTGCAACACCTATTCGTCCCGCTTGTTCTATGCATGGCGCTTGGTTAGTTATAGGTAATGCCCCAATTGGGTAAAATAACTGCATATTGCATTCATATACTAGTTTGTTTCTCAAGTGAATGATAGGAGGGAAACTAACGAAAGGGTGCAGTTTGCCTTGCCCGTTGATTGAAAAAACTAGCCTCTTTTTTCTTTTCATGATTAATTGGTCCTCCAGAAGAGTGTGTACTTCGCGAATTATAAGAATTTCCCTCAGAGAATATAGGGCAATTTGCCCAGCGCTGTCGCTTAAGCTTGACACTTCCCCACCTCATAGATTATTTTGCTCAGCCATATTTATGTTTCACCAATTCAACAGAAAATGCTTCCCTAGTCTGCATTGTACTAACCATTAAGCTTGGCACTAGTCCGGTTTATTGGTGTTGGATGTTACCCAAAACCTGTCTCATGTTTATCGCTTGTTTTTAGTACTTATTGAGTCGTACATGGGTGATTATATAAGTGATGTACATGTCCTTATCAAGTTAAATGCATAATTCGTTCAAATCAACATTTACTCATCAACAGGACTACAGCCAACAGGGACGTCAAAACGAGTGTCTCAGCTTGACTATGTAATGTTTTAGTTTATTTCAATTCAATTAGCACATAAAATCGCGGTAGAATTTACATAATATTTATTCATGATAAGTTGATGTATTTAAGTACGAAAGATGAACGCATATTAGAACTAGTCCGTTCATGTAAAAGAGCAACAATATTTGCACACTTTTGACCTTTAGGCCTAAAATTATCTACAGACCGAGACCAGTGGTAACGACGGTGATTATTTTATGCCGCATATGCACGTGCACTTATGGGTCAAAAATGAAATGTCACCATTGGAAAATGTGTACTTGGCTCTAAAAGAGTTCGTTGGTCAATATCGTCCAAAGTGAGCTTGGTTATTAATTCTAACCGTGTCTTTTTAGATTTTTTGTGTCATCCTATTGATCAATCTGTCGAAAAGATGCTAGATCAACGCCATGGATATGTGACAAGAGCGCCTGGTCTATTATAATATTATTCTTATATGATACAGTTAGTACAAGTCTCTCCTCAAGCAGTAATCGCACCTTAGACTATGTTGCGATCACTTAAAACCCCAACCATTATTGCGGCATCTCCCAAGGAACAATCAACTGTCCTAAATGAATTGTGACAACACGAGCTGAAATATGTCCTGTTATTCATGGCTGCTTTGCATATACGGCAATGTTGATTGACAACAGCCAGCACTGCCACCTGTGAATTGCTGATAGGGAGCTAACGATGCGATTGAGGTCATTCCATATGATGCGATTGACGTCTGATTGATCGTTTGCTTTATGACCTTCGAACATGATGGTAAATGTCATACCTGCAGCCTGATGGAGCTTGAGTGTAGAATTCAGCTCATCGACGGGATTGATCCCTTTGATCCATACATTTTAAGAAGCTTTATAATGCCCCGATGAAAATAAAGATAACCAGCTGAATGAATCGTGGAATTGCATAGAGTATATGAAAGCGGCTATCATGTGGGCAGATATATTTAGTGTTGTTTCTACTGGTGAAGCAGGCAATCGGAACCAAAGTGGGAAATGCTGGAGGTGCTATTCCCAAAATAGAAATGATACATCTTATACTATATGTCATTCTATAAAGTTTGCATTCGGCTCGAATGTATTTGTGTATTCCTCAGTGGAGCCCTTCCACTCCATTAATGAGCCGCGTCCCATAACGGATAATTAGTTAACTATGTGCAGTTTAAATGAATTGGTGATGCCCGGGATACGATACATTTTTCACTAGACTTCTTACAATGGTATGCACGTGATTGTACTGCACATATTACAGGGCAGGCATTGGTCCATCTGTAAGCAGCAGCTCGATTGAGGATAAGAGGGTTGGCAGCAGTAAAGGAAATATAAGGCTATGATGCTTCTGTCACTTCGATTTTGGTGATAAATGACATGCAGTTAATAAGACGATTTAATCGTCTTACGAACATAGTATATTCAGGAATGCGAGCACAGACGAGGGGCAACAGATCCCTAGACCCGGCACTATGGTGTACTTAAAAAGTTGCGTGTTTAAAAGAATGCCTCACATTATTCAAGGGACAGCTTATGACAACTGGGTTCTTCGGTGAAGTATACTCCAATGCAGTAATCCCTTCACAAAATGTATGTTGTTCGTTGGTAGCTATGTAATAATATGCGAACGCCTCCTAAGCTTTGATGAAAAATGTGTACAAATTCACAAAATAACAAGCTCTATGTCGGTGTCGTTATAACATATTTTTAATCATATTGGATGTTTTTTACAAGCCGTTATCATGTTACTGCCGTGTTAGTCTCATCGACAGCTACATCGACAGCGACACAGGCTGTAGCAACAAAGCATGCTGTTCGTAGATTCACTAAAAACCAACACTGGAAAACACGTTCGACAAATAAGGCTAACTACAGGAGATTACAACACAGGATAACAATTACCAAAACTTGCTCAACCCCAGAAACAAAGTGTAATGATACGTAATATTGCATCAATGCTCTTAAATAGCAATCCAAGTACTGGTCTGGTGGTGTCGATCATTTAAGAGCTTTGCAAATTTTCCGTGAATTTGCCATGACTAATCAGCCACACGAAGCTGTGCATCAGGATACCTGCGCAAAAAAATTACTAATGGCCGACATTGTGATCACATTACATTTGACTGGTTGGTGTATCAGAACGTTTGTTGCTGATTCCTTTCAGTTGTTTACTGCAATAGGGGTTACATGGAATAACGGTTTTCTAAAACGCTGGTTTCTCGGAAGAATGATTATCTAGAGTGATGGTGTCCTTGGGTAATGGTGTTCAGGAACATACGTGTTATGTTTTAACTGCTTCCTGGTAATATGGTTTCCTTATGTAATAGAATACTTGTATCCGACAGATTAGGCCAGGATTGGCCCTCGTAAGCTTGGCAACAGCAACCAAACGTCTGTTATCAGAACGTTGTATAACGCATCCATGTATCCCATACAAAGAATGTGTACTGATCAAAAGCAAAAACAACTCAGGAGTGCAATATCTATTTCAGGAATATGTAGCCGTCACTTTTATTTCAATAACCACCAAATGTAAAAGACAATACAACACGGGGAGTGTATGGCGGCTCTATGCGGTGTTAATGACCTATCGACAGATTGCTTTCATCCCACTGGACCCACATCCAAGTAACATGGCTATATAGATAAACCAGATAAATTATTTGTGGCTGTGTTTCATCGTATCTACCATCATTGTCAATAATAGGAAGCCAGAAAGTCGAGAATAGCTGAGAGAAAAGTCTGACAGAATAAGATGTATGTACACATTTCCAACAACAAAAAAACCTAAACATTGTCGCATTGAAAATGCATGAATGAGTGCAATGGCGTTCATATGATTCCTGTAGTCTTCAACGCCTGGTGTCCATTACGGCAGATTGCTGTGAATAAACGAAATTATTCCAATATAAATATCATATGACAATAAACTATGCAGAGCTGTGCATTCGCTCCCGTAAAGTAATCTTTGTATAATAGTTGAGCAGGAGTTTCTGTTCTGTTCTCTAAGAGTTGTTTGGCTGTTATATACGTCTCATTGCGTTTCTGGTTTCATTACATATATGACATCTACTCGGTGGACAGCCAATTGGCGTAACCATTAAAAATCAAAAATATACACTCGCTCGTCGAAGTGTATATAAAATTTCCTCCTCGTTTCTTGCATCAATATCACATTGTGCACAAGAACACAATCTCATCCGTTTCAAAATATGTCTACTCCAAGGCAGAGACTTTCGTAGTCCATGCCACTTCAGTTCTCATTTATGTTCACTTTATCGAAACAGAGAGCCTTCATCTTTTGCTTTAATAATTATAGCCAAAATTTTCTTTTTTTTAATCGCAACATGGTGGATAAACAGTAACTTGAACAAGCAAAAATCGTGCCTAACGCATTCGGATTTATCGACGGGCAGTACACTGCAAACAAACAACAAAACCCATCCTAGAAATAAAAGGAAAGACTATCCTAACTCTTTCTATTGCTGTCTTTAGGACCCAGAAAAGTTCAAGCTAGTTTATTTGATATCAACATAACTTTGTTTCGTTGTCTGCAGTGTTACTTAATCCTGAATCGGTAGAAAAAAAATACGGGCACAGTGTGCGCGAAAGTACTGTTTGGAGGCCCTTTTAAATAAACTGACGGGATTGCGGAGCCGGTATCGTATATGTCTAAAATAAATCAATTACTTGCAAGCATCCGCTGCCAGGAAAAACATTTGAACCTGAAACGTCATCTGTTATAATACGAGCTTCTAGGTACCATATTAACCATTATAAATATCCAACTCACTCTTCTGAATCCACATACATATCCAAATATCGATAACAATCTTGTTTTGTAGCAGTTTAAGCTTGTTCTTATTCCTAGAACGCATCCAATGAACTCCGTTTTCCGCCTTATTACTGCAACAATGTCGATTGCTGGTCGATTTCATGGCAAAAAAAGTGAGTAAATGGAAGATTAATAACTAAGATAGGCTCTATGAATGATTATCAAAGTTGGCTTATGTTATAGTTAATTTATTAATTTGCTTTTTGACACATTTTATTGAAAGTTATACACTTAATAATGGGTTATATAGATATTATACACTATATTTACATGGATGTTACCTTCTTTGCTTCATGATAGACTACAAATACAAATTGGCTATGCATGTCAGGATACAACAACAAACATTATATTTGCTGTACTCAAAATTCCACAACTACCTATCTACAAGGATATCTGCCCGGCACTCAGAATCAGAACAGCACTCAGAAGCATGATATCCGGAACCGAGCACATCTGATGTCGACCCATGAGACGATGAAACCTCCTGCCATAACGTCAGTGTTATGTTTGGGACAAGGCGACATTAGCAGATTCTACGCTCTTGCTCAAGTCTCGGTATTCATGCATGTTTTGCTCCTTCACCTCTGGTTATGCTGATTAGGTCTAGGCTGTGGAAGTGATATCTGTAATGTTTTGCTGGATTGATGCAGTGGGTACTCGACGACATGCTACAGATGCAACCGCGTGGGATGTGGTGACTCCGGTCTCCACAGGCTTGTTGCTACCCCAATAATACAGCATATCACATCACACCACCATGCTCTCTCACACACACGAGAGTAATGCATCAACCGGGGTTGCAATTGATATTTGTGAACTCTTCCGGGTGTTCAATCTCTTTGATATCTACGAGAGCAAGGGACAATTGGATGATAGCTTATGTAGGGTATATCCAAGACAGATACGGCAATTAACGTATATTTGTATATATCATCAACCCCATATGACTTTCTTGACAGCTATAGATATTTCGATGAATGCGTCGAACAAAGGAACACTCGAACAAGAAGTCATCCCGTATAAAGACCGCGCAGATGTAAGAGCCACGTTGCCATTAGGGTAATTAAATATCTACCGGCTGGGATGAGTGGTAACGTTGGTGAAGATTGTTCGCCGCATTTCAATTTTGATGTCCCTGGTGACATATGATCACGTACCGACGTTGATGTTGGCCACAAGGCTACATCTTGTCTTGTTTATCTTTAGAATGGCATTTTTATTGCATCGGGTATACTTTACAGGCTCTTATAATCTCCCAGATCACCAATGGAAGTCTATCTGTTTGGAGGAACACAACACAGGACCCTAGCACAAACTTTAATGGAGAATATGAAAATATATCAAGGTACCGGAGAGACTGTAAACAACGCTAGGGAATACTAAGAAGGTTTAATAATCATCAAGAAATCTCGTCAGATACATGATGTAACAGCAATGCTAAATTGCAGCAAATATCAAGAGTGCCGCGCGTATCAAATGATTCAGGCAAACATGAAAATCTTTTGTTTCATATTGAAATGTCCCCATCATCATAAGTGTCACTTAAATGTGTGTATTGGTAAATTTCAATGAAAGTTGGGTTAACAATTCTTGCCCTGTCCGCGCTGGCGCATCTTTTTGTAGCTTTAATGTCATTATGTAGATCACTTTGTCGCAATGATGTCAAATATATACCATTGGTGTGTGACATGAGCGAACTGTTTAATAAAATTATCTTTTGATATAATGCGGTAGGTCTTCTCTCCAAGCAGTAATGACAGCTTGGTATAAGTGAACACCAGCTAATACCGCGATCCATGACGACTGAGCTCACATTTTTGCATTGCTTTATATGAATTGTGTCAACAGATGCTGGTATATACCATGTTATTTATGGTTGCTTAGCATGTAGTTAAAGGATGATTGTCATTAACCGGCGCTGCGACATGAGAGTTGCTGATGGGAAGTTTACAGGTTATCGAGGTCATTTCGTACTATGGGATGAGACGGCTAATTTGTTGTCTGTTGTGTGACAACGGAACCTTGCAATCATGTTGATATGTTATTACTGGATCATATCTATGGCATCTGCAGTACAGCACCCATCTTCCGTGTAACACAATGACAGTAATTCTCACACTGATAGAGCAGAAGCTTGTACCACAGTTCGTAGACGGTAACAAATCCCAATGATCTACACATCTGGAAGATCAAAACGACACGATGAAATAACACAAAGCAAGCAGCTGCATCAATCGTGCAGTTACAAAATATTCTGTATTTGGTGCTGTTTCAACGGGTCAAGAAGGCAATTCAAGCCAAAGTAGGGAATATAAACTCCAAAAATAACCAAGCCAAATGATATATCTTGCAATATTGCTCATGTCATTGAATCATCCACTACGAAAGAGATCTACCTCGCTGTAGGCTACCTGCTGCTGTTGAAAATAATTAGCAATATCTATCGCCATTTTGTATTTTTGTGCGCTCGAAAAGCTCAAACGGACTTTACACATGCTTCAGCAGTTATGCAATTTTTCGCCTATCATTTATCCCTGGATGATCACAAACCTACAGACTTGTATTGAGCGTTTAGTTATTTCATTGCATTTGCTGACCTAACGGGAAGAGTGACGGGACCAATGTCGTCAGTTTGTCCACATTGTATCTTGCATCGAATGTAATATGTATACTTTTATTGAGGATATCCTGACTTGAGGGAAAACAAAGTTTTTGTCGTCAAAATAGCTAGGCAACTGCTTCGATTAAATTATTTTATAGCGAACATTATTGTGTCACACAAAGCTGGATCCTTATTTGCCTGCCATTTAAAGCGATGTGGCAAATAGGCTGTAGCTATAGACGTGCTACGTGTTGGGCCGCAGGCGTGTTACAAAATGAACAGCGGAATATTGAACGCCCACTACTAAAAATCTACTATCACTATTATTACTAGCTTTGAACGTGCTTATGACGTGCTGTAATATCTAGTTGAAGAAAACTTAAATAACTGCTACCATTCAACCAAATGTTCAATAACCAGGTATGGCGTTGTTTTTGTGCCATTGTTGCAGACAACACTATCGCAGGCTGAATGAAGCATTCATTTACATATCCTGGGTAACATTCAAACATCAAAATGCTTATAGTTGTGGCATGTAGCAATTTGAAGTATTTTATCCTAAATCTATCATCAAACATGTGGCAGTGTTATCATCTATGAATATGCTCAGAGTTTGACTATGCGATCTTCATTCCATGCAGACTATTTGCCTTTATGTACCGTATTGCTAATCGGTTAACAACCTCACTGTCTGGATTGATCGGCTTTGTCTCATCCATGTGCTAGCTATATTTGATGCTGAAACTCCACGTATTCAAAACCAAGGCAACGTTTGACCATGGACTTTTTTGTTGCAATTATCAGCTTGCATAGCATTGTCAATCACTTTTATTAAATATCATTTGCATTCGATGTTTATGCATTTGTACTTTATGTAGAATACTTTTACGCCTTAAAAGAGCCACATATCTAGTAGGGTGGCTAAACGCCATGTCAGCTCCTTACACCTAAGTTATCATTTATATATAACGATTTTGTGGTCGAATATAAACGTGACCCGATTGTCTACAATAACCCTGTTGTCTTAGCTGACTCCATGCATCTGATTGTGGAAAGAAAGGAATCTCTGTAAACGGAGCTCCTAGCAACCTTATATACAGTGGACGCCAATACATATTGCAAGGTGATGTTTGAACTATATAGTATTAATTGACTACACAGGATTTTCTTCTTGCGTTTAATTGTGTTTCTATGCAACAACTATTCTTTTGTCAACAACCGAAACATTGTCCTACGCTTGCTGAAACATTTTACTCATGAATGACGAACTGCGCAAATCCGAATTTGACATGTCATGCATCATTATAGGGCTTTACAGAATGGCTTCACCAATGTTATCTCATGCCAACAGTGTCAGCCATCGACGCATCATGGCTTCGAGTAGTATCTCATTTTTTACCAGCGAAAAATGATACTGGGTCCCTAAACTATCCGCGTAAGGGCTGGGACGCCGACAAAAACGCCACGTATCCACACAGCCATAGATTGGCTTTTAGTGTGCATGATAACATTGCACAGTCTACATTGTATCTATATTGAGCTATTAAATAGAAGGAGGAAACTGCTAGATGGGCAAAAATGGCGATATTACTTTTCTATAATATTCATTGTCGACAAACCATTCAAATGATTTTATAATCCATGCCCGCACATTTTCCATGTGGGCACAGTTAGATTTTGAGATCAACACACCATAATATCAGGCTATAAAAATGAACCTTGATAAGTTTCGGGTGAAAACATGTTAATGTATTGCTGAATCACTACAAACAAATCTGACTATGCTTCTATGTAAAGAGTTTCTCTACTTATATAGTTACTTTTCAAAGCTGTTCCTCCGCTATTGCGGTGCCTGACTCGGCCACCACATGTTACCTTAGTTCTCTTCTAATAGAGTTAATTTATATCACTGTACTACTAACTACAGTCAGTTGAATCATTGCTAAGTAATCCATAGGTACTGATGTGTCCTTGCTCTCCTGCATTTATGATTCGTACGTTTCAGGAATATGACCACTGCGTGTTGAATTATTCATGCTATGCCACATTAGTAGTCCATTCTGTTCTAAAGTGTAACTCCTAAGCTCTGAATTTTTACTGTCTTGCCTGCAGCTTTTTTAAGTCGTTGGATTAACGATTTGCGGTAGGATCACTAAATTAATGTAAAAGTTATTTCCACATTTTGTCGCTTAAAAGCAGCACACAAACAGAACATTATAGCTAACATCGATTATGATGCGTTATTTAGGTACAAAAACAAGCAACATATATAAGCTGAATTCGGCTATTTAGCTGTTCTGGTCAGACCTGACTCATCTTATGTCGAATTAAATGATTTGATTTACCTAATTGTCATTATGTTGGTATCTGCGCTACCATGCATGTTTTATGCCAATACATTTTTAATGCCCACGCTCAGTGACGTACTTGAAACACATCTGACGGATTTCCCGGGTTAAACGACGTATCTGAAATATATCTATACGATTGCCTAAGTAACGACAGGTTTTAAATACGTCTGAATAATCGCCAAGCGTTTTAGAAGAGCTTATAAAACAAAGAGGTATGTTCAATCGCTAGTATTTGCCGACGTGTTTCAATGCAACCGACAAATCATCCATGTTAAATGACCAATTAAAAAAAGTCGGTCCGATAGCCCGTACGATCGCCCTTACGACCGCCTATATGCAATACAAATGAACGCTAGTGGTATGACGACGCGTTTAAAATGCGTTTGTAAGATTGCAAAGGTTAAAACATGTCTGATATACGGATGCACGATCGCCTAGGCTCAACGAATTATTTGAAATGCGTCTGTAAGATATTTTTGTGATGTGTCTTCCTATGTGAGGGCATCTCCATGGCCCTATACATACATGGAAACTACAGCACGATCCCTATCTCTATTCTACTCGTTGATTCATTGCATTTGGCTTGGGTCACTTGGTTATTCATTGTCTGTCAGAGGTTGAAACCATCATGTATAGGTTTCTTGTCCTGTCAGGTCCTTGTCCGGCTAATTTGATATGATCACTTACAGAATAACAAATAGTGAGATGCACTTGATAACCTTACTGGCCAACCTACTCCACATGGCAGCCAATAAAATTGAAACTTTATTTTGTCTACGCGTCTGAAACATCAATAACAGTTTTGTCCAAAAAGCATCAGCCGTAAGTTACTGATAATCCTGAACTCGCTCAGTATAATTATGTAACGTTTGTCGATAGATGAACGTTCGAACCATTCCAAGACTAGTCTGCTCAGGATGTTGCTGAAGCTAGACCGCAACCCAGAGCTCTTTTAAAAGCAGCAGTATCCCCGACCAAGCGCATGCAAATCAGCATGCTAGTTATTCATTGTAAAAGCAACATCTATATTTATAGAACGAATAAGAACAAATTATACAGTATCTAGTTCACATCGAAGAATAATTTAATGAAATTTATAAGTTTCGAATTCAATATTCTGATATATATATATATATATATATATATATATATATATATATATATATATATATATATATATATATATATATATATATATATATATATATATATATATATATATATATATATATATTTACCATAACAAATCAGCCGTATAGACACAATACGATCACCGGAGTGCTGTAAACCGCCATACGCAATAATGCGTTCCTATATATACGGGCAGTGTTGCTGTAACAATAGTTCCCTTCAAACATTACCCACGCTTTTATCTTCTAAATACGGATTTATTGTAGAGACTGAATCAATGCAACAGCACTTCCGGTGTTCGTCCGTTATATTTGTCGAATATGTTCTAGTATATTTTTTATGGTGCAAAATCGAGGTCGTGGTTGATAGACACTACCTATGGGTATTTGACATTCAGCAATTTTGTCAGTCTAGCCAGATATATACAGCAAGAGACAGAGGAAGCAAGTTTTCACTTTAAAAACCGTATCAGTGGAATCCAATCACTCGAATGCAAGCGTTGTCATATAGGTTATATGTTTTGTGCTTTCAACATTGCTGTATGTATCACCTTGGCGCATATATATTGTTGCATCTTGGTGCAGTGCTTTGCATCTATGATTTATATTCCTAAATGTTATTCTTTGGAGATCGTAGAGAAGATCTAATACATGGTGTGTAAAGTATTCGACGTAATTGTCAAACAGGTAAGCAATACTTCTTATATCGAATTGAAGACATAGTTTTTTTTACTTATTTCTTCGTGGCGGTTTTGTTTCAATGGAACTACCAGATCGACTGCTCAATAAAAGTTATATAAGAGAGCAAGCACAAATCCATACGCACAAACAACATGCTCTGGTCCGCGGCAATAAATGTCGCTGTTTTGAAAAGCTTTACCTGATATGGTTTCCATTAATACTTTATAGCCCCATAAATATATATATATATACATATATATATATATATATATATATATAGATATATATATATATATATATATATATATATATATATATATATATATATATATATATATAGAGATATATATATATATATATATATATATATATATATATATATATATATATATATTTATATATATATATATATATAGGCATATGTATATATATTATATATATATAATGATTTATATATGCATATGTATATATCTAGATCTATCTATATATATATATATGTATATGGTTTATATATTATATCTATATATATGAATCTATATATATATCTCTATATATATATATATATATATATATATATATATATATATATATATTTATATATATATATATATCTCTCTATCTATATATATATATATACAGGATTTAACTTCACATCCGTAAGTAGCTCGTCCAAATCTTGATCAACATATATGTTACGTTTCCGCCGAAGTCGTAATATATATATCTTATCAATCAAGTAACCTCATGTAATACCTGCTTACATCAGTCACTGAATACAACGTTAGACCACAATAAAAATCATTCAGGTATGGACCACGTTGTGATATCAAAATATTTACATTTAATCTAGGTTGAAAAATAGGTCCAGAGAATCTCGCATGATATATAAGTGAAAAATATATATAACGATTTTCTAGTTATCCCCACTAGGTGTAGCTAATTCAGTTTTATTGCTTTCCGGGCTTCAGGTCGGTTGTACGTTTGAACGAATACTATGATAAAGTAACCAATATTTGTCCGTTTCTATATTGCCTCGGACCGAGGTGTTAGCGGATATACAAGATATGAATGTTGGTGGATAATCCAATGGACTATATTTTTATCCGCCTATGCCAGGGGTTGCAAATAATGAGACTGCTTTCCGCTGTTTTTGTTATACTCAGTAAGGTTTAGAACATTTGGTTCGGGCATTCTCCATGTAATGTATTTAATGCAAGTAATTACTTAGCCATCCCTTATTTTCATCGAGGGTGGTGAAAAAAGGGTATTGGCTTGTCTGACGTTAACTACCAATCATGATGATGTGCACCGCACACCTTGCTGCTCATCTATCATGTCCAGTACCCAATTACTGGCCAATTATACTGAAATGCTCTTGCCCAGCTATAAATAACAGAGAGTATTTGATATAGACAATCAGTTGAAGCCGACAGTGTGATTTGAAATCACATGCTCTCGTAGTCTTTAATGAATACGCATCACATGCTTTAGATAGCAATTAACTTATTTTTGGCATTTGACACGATTTACCATTGTATGTAAAATCATGCATGTTGTGCTTCTCCTCAAATATTTTAGAATGGATCACAAGTAGTTTGACTGATCGGAAAAAGTAAATCGATTGCAGTCGAACAATCTGTTAATGTAAAATAATAAAGAGCCTATTGACAATAAATAAATATTATGTAACACGTATATCGCGCCATATGAGTTTATCTTTAGTAAAAGTATCGATCATAAGCCGTGTAGCAAGGATATAAATCTATTTTGTTAATGTCTGAACCAAAACAATCACCTGGAGATGAGTTTATGTAAATGTGAAACTGCTATATGTGTCGTTGATTCCTACTCGAACAAGCATGACGCAAAATATGTCAGCGGTAAAATCTGATGCATCTCTTTCCGACCTGTAAAATTAATTGTGATGTAAAAATGTTTGTGCGTTGTAAGATATAAATATTTGTACTGAATTCCCCTAATTCCAAACCTTCACTGACATTAATCTTATACTTCGCGACCGATTCAGACCGAGAGCTTTGTGTAAAATGGATCCAAAGACAAAGTGGATTAAACTAAGCGTACGTTAGCGCCTATCCAGTTTAATGTGCAGACCACTCCCTCCCCTTCCTTATCTAACATATGCGTCTATTTTTTAACAACTCCAACTTCCCCTCCCCCTGATACCCTTCACTCTCCGCAACCCCTTCATCCACCTCCACATCTTAATCCTCCTGTAATTGCACCTCAACCTCATCATGTACCTCTACCTCTTCATCTACTGACTCATTCTCTTCCTAAACCTCTTCCTCCTCCTATTCTACCTTATCCGACTCCACCTTCTCATCCATCTCATTTTTCGTTACTTCTTCAGCGTTTGCTCCTCTAAATCTTCCTTATCATTTCTGTACGCTGTATGCATGCATAAACCTGCTTCTATAACACGGACTTGATCTGGTGTGTGCCGGTGGAGCAGCCATGATATGAGTCAGAACCAAGACTACTAACCAAAGCAAGAAGTTGTTACATCCGTTGTAGACATGAACTGGAGTGAAGACAAAAACCATCAATGTAATTATTGTTAACGCAAAAACCATGGTTCACAATGTGGTTCAATAATGCTGTGGTTGTCGGAGCTGATTCTTTCCCCTGAAGATATCATATCAAACAGAACAGTAAATCTATACAATACAGGTCATTTGATATAGCACAACCACGTCATAGCTGATTGGAACAAATTTCGCATGCTTTTGGACAATATGAACAAAAAGGGAGAGATATCGCGAATAACGTGCCCATTTCAAGGAAATGGCCGCTATTTATGTAAAGAAATACAAGTGTGCTTTATGATTCAGCTAAGCGTAATATCCTCAAATGGTGGTAAAAATTCCAGCTAAATTTGATAGATTAGTAGACATTAAGATATTGAATGAAAATGTTTTCAACTTTATTTTTCTAAAAGCCAAATACAAACAATCACCATTTTTTTGGAAAACGTATGCGGGCATGCTATCTCTAGCTGTTATGATGACCGACGAATACAGAACCCTTAGCACAGCATTGGTTTACATCATTTCCATGTAAAATGATAGTTACACTTCGGCAAGACAATCGATTTTTGAAACTTAAAGATAGTTAAGGGCTACATTGACTCGTGGGTAATGCCCTGTATTCACAGCATGACAATAACCAGGCACACACCATTGCCTGCGTAAGGCTATGTTGGCACATTTGAAGGATACAGTTGCTTCTACGATAGAGAATCATGTTAGCACTGAGCCGAGACCCATGTGTCATATAATATTTTTATGTTTGTTAAGCACATTAAGTTTTGCTAACCAAATCTGTATGGATTCCTTGAACAGGTTTTAGAAAATGTCTTTACCTTATAAGTTAGGCATGATAGTACCCAAAACATTGTCTTATGCATATTCTGTTAATGATCAACGTGTCATATATATCCAATTTTCTTGGTGGTCGCAAGGAGATCATAGTTGAATATTGAAATGAGCAATTTCTTGGCGCTTCTATAAAATCATCAAGCGAATATATGACATCCGCCCCTTGAGTCTACGAATATATCTGGTCATGCCCCATACAGTCTAGCACTTGCTCGTCCACACGAAATTTATTAAGGTTTTCCGACCGTTGTCCAACACCTCAGGCGCAGATGGTTTTGGCCTAAGAAGTAAATCAATGTAATTTCCTGTTTTTGGTTCTAGGCGGGTTTATACAGGATCATGAACTAAGAAACGCATAGATCCGCATAAAGCTCACTTAGCTAGATGGAAATCAATTGGAATTTGACTTTTGCTACAGGATAACTAGCCGATGGCTGATGGTGATGATTGCTTTGCACGTTTGCAATGGCAGTATAGGTCCTTGCCTCAGTATATTAACTATAGAGCATAGCCTCAAGATTAAATTAGATAAGTGCTCATTCATAACTCTACAAACGGACATCTTTCCTCAAGCTATTGCACTGATAGTACAAAACAAACGCAACACTGCTACGCATGATATGCAGCGTATTCTTAATAACCAATAGTATATGAGACCATTTTACGCTGCTATATGACGTGCTCAATCATCGGACTGTATGATGTTATTCAAATCATCACACACAAGTTATAACTCTCCATCAGCAAAAGGAAACTTGAAAACTTGCTTGTGACGTGCAAGATTATGTATTTAAAGAATAACACACAATTGTTTGTTGCAATTGTCAAGTATTAAAATTTGCCTCTTTTATGCGACAGAAATCCGTTTGCAGATAGAAATTAATAAAGCTTACCAATCTATCATCTTGAATATACAAGCTTTCTCGAGATAAGTTTATACCTTCAAAGCTTCGCGTGTGAAAATGTTCAATTTTCTGCTTTTGCGTTTGCTCTATTATTTTTCTGACGCAATATGTATACCTCAAAACCTTTATATATTCAGAAAACTGGATATCTTCTAGGGCAATGTTCATTCACCTACTTTTCCAAGGATTGCTGAAGTAATGCAGTAAAATACATGCCGTCATGAACGACGAAGATAGTTGTTCTTAAACAGTGAACTAAAGTACAATCATTTTCTCACCACAAATCAGTGCAAACCTTTTCATCTTAACGGAATTTAATTTCTTAAGTGTCTATGTATGAATGTACATACATTATACTGCAATGCGTCTGAATAAATACTTATCAACAGGTATTGGTAAATGGTTGATTACGGTCGCCATTAGTGTATTTCAATGTGTTTCGAGCATATGCGAGCATGTATTGGGGCCTATAAAGTAACATTGACAGATAACTATCATGGCATGAGCGGTAATTGCATTGACTTGTTCCGAGTAATACATCCGCAAGCACGGTTGTATTGACAAGGGGTTCGCTATCATCAGGTAGTAGAAATGCCGCTAACAGGAAACTAATTTATTTATCGTCCGCTGTCAATTCATATATATATTACTAGTATATTTAGTAATATGCAATACTGATGCAGCTTAAAGAAAATAGCGCTTAATTTAAACAAGTAAATCTTGTGTAAATGCACTTTTCTTGTCATAATTATTGAACCATGTAGTTCGGATCAAAATAGCTTCTAATAAGTACCTGTCAGCGTTCAAAATAAACGTTTTTTGTCGTGCATTCGCTCTGCTATCTGTTTGTCGACACTATATTTGCTGTATCACATTGTAATAAATGTAGCATATTGGAAATGTTTTTAACGTGTAGGACACGCACAATTACCTACTTGTCTTTGGACTGCAAGAACAACCATATAGTACATGTCAGCATAAACGAAGATGATGGCAATGCAAATAATTGCGCTGACCTATGATGCCATAGCAACGACCTCAACATCGTGCGTGGTTGCTTATTTTAGAACATTATGTATTACAATTATTTGCTACAAAGAGTGTATGTTAATTAGTTACATGAAAACACTATGCTCACCATAGAAAAATCGTTTCGATGGTTTACAAATTAAGACCATCAATAATAATATTCAGCTCGATCGTTGGTTCGTGACTGGTAAAAGAGCTTACCAACTAATGTTTAAGGGACATCGCTTACCCAAATAATTATCATTCATGTATTCTGGCTATTGGTGGCCGTATGGTTTTAGCCACCCCCAACGCTCAAGGGTGATTAGCAAAAGTCGAGCGCTCTCGATGCCAAGTTTATAAGCACCGAATAACTTCTAAGTAGATCGAGCAAATTGGCGCTCGAAAGCTAGACGCAATGAAACTGAGCACAAAAACCATCTATCTTTTTTACCTACCTTCACTCATTTTATAACATCTTACGGGATAATATCAGCGCAAATAGGGCTAAACAGTGTGGCAAAGCCCTTCACTTGCCCCGCGGAAACAAACAAAAACAATTATGCATTAGCCGCAAGGTGGGACGCGCGGTAGATCTTGGATCAAGCGTCCACCTGGGCCTGCGTCCGCCAGCGGTTCTCTTTTTGAACGTGTTGAAATTGCATTCCATTGAGTTTAATATATAGATATATCACGACAGAGACATCGGATTAAATTGTGTTGAAACCAAAGAGTGGTACATATGTGACACATTCAAAATTATGTTAAATAAATTAATATCTGATGCAGTACAGTAAGGTTAGTGCACTGTGAACTGGGATATCATTTTTTGACAGGTTGATTTCACCTAAATATGATTAAGCCCAATAATCAGTCAGATGATAAGGGGTGAGCTTTATTGGCTGCATTGAGCCGCTCAATCTTAATATTCAGAGGAAAGTAGTCGGAATCGGCAAAGTTAGTCTTCTTCTATGAAGACGATAAATCATGAATGGAAGTTGGGGTATGAATATATTCAGCAAGCAACTTATTTGTGTTATTTTATATACTTACATCATGAAAACAACGTCTTAATGCCATGTGCAGTCACGTGTTCCAATGGGGGTATAACTATCCACTGAGTATATGCGTTATACGACGAGAGCCACGATCCGGTTTTGTGCTTGTAACTAATGTGACACATCAAACAGGGGACTAAAATTTGTAAATAATATTTCACACTACAATAACCTTGCTTTTCAGCAAGATTATATCTACTATGTGATTGCAATATCAACCCAATAGATATGCATTCATTCTTTTAAATTCGAGCAAATAATTTATTCCCAATAGCACCTTATTTGTCTGTCTTTTGTTTGATGCTTTGATTAAGCTACCTTTTGTAGTGGCGTTTAAAGGTCTACAGTAATTCTTATATGTGCTTCCGATAGAATCAGAAGCTCTCTTCCAATTGTTTATTGTTCACATCTTTATGCTGATGGAAGATGGTCTTTCAGGGTTATTGATTATCCGAGAGCGAGGCATCTATCATTAGCAAGTGCAAGTTAATACATTACTCTCGCGTTAGATGTATATTGCAAACTGAACTTTGTTCTTGGCTTCTGAGCTGGGATAAATCACCTGGGAGATTCTGGCAACGATTCCCCTAGGTAATTCTGGCAACATTATGAGTTTAACAGTTTGATAGCCATGAAGTACCTATTTGATGTAGTATATCTGGTGGAAAAGTAAAAGTTTTCCTGTTTTCAAAGCTATATATGGAAGTTAAGGTATCTGAAACCTTAGTCCATTCAGCTGGACATAACTGTTTTTACTCGATTTCAGGTTGGCCTGCACCTTACTGGACACGGAACCAACGCTCAAAGCGGTGCGTATTTATTAGTTATCTGCATATTCTAGCCCCCTTTCCTACGTGACTTAGGAATAAAACATATGCTTCACTGCTTCACTAACTTGGAACTTGCTGTGAATCACGATGGTACACATTCTATAATGAATTCATGAGAATGAAACCACTTGCCCAATGTGTTTGTCATACAGAACTCGTTAGCAGCGGATTGTGAGCCGTCATAACGCAAGTAAATATCCTCCACTACTACTCGTTGCTTTAATGTGATTCTAACAACACAATTTATAACCTGGCATGTATGTAACTATGTAAGTGTGTAGTATGTATGTATGTATGTATGTATGTATGTATGTATGTATGTATGTATGTATGTATGTATGTATGTATGTATGTATGTATGTATGTATGTATGTATGTATGTATGTATGTATGTATGTATGTATGTATGTATGTATGTGTATGTATGTATGTATTTATGTATGTATGTATGTATGTCTGTATGTCTGTATGTATGTATGTATGTATGTATGTGTATGTTATGTATGTCTGTATGTATGTATGTATGTATGTATGTATGTATGTATGTATGTATGTATGTATGTATATGTATGTATGTATGTATGTATGTATGTCTGTCTGTATGTATGTATGTCTGTATGTATGTATGTATGTGTATGTATGTATGTATGTATGTGTATGTATGTATGTATGTGTATGTATGTATGTATGTATGTATGTATGTATGTCTGTCTGTGTATGTATGTATGTATGTATGTATGTATGTATGTATGTATGTATGTATGTCTGTATGTATGCATGTATGTGTATGTATGTATGTGTATGTATGTATGTATGTATGTCTGTATGTATGTATGTGTATGTATGTATGTATGTATGTATGTATGTATGTATGTATGTTATGTCTGTATGTATGTATTATGTATGTATGTATGTATGTATGTATGTATGTATGTATGTATGTATGTATGTCTGTATGTATGTATGTATGTATGTATGTATGTATGTATGTATGTATGTATGTATGTATGTATGTCTGTATGTATGTATGTATGTATGTCTGTATGTATGTATGTATGTATGTATGTGTGTCTGTGTATGTATGTATGTATGTCTGTATGTATGTATGTATGTTTGCATGTATGTATGCATGTACGTAATTATGGATGTATGTATGTTTGTATGTTTATGTATGTATGTATATATGTATGACGTTGATAGTCCGCAATATCATAGCCTTTTCTTACATGGATTCTTGTACCTAATCCTCGCTTGAAGGGTTTTGAAACATGTAGATAGAACCTAGTCTTGGCCTTTGTTGAGAGTCTTTCACGTTTTAAGTATTCAACATGCACCATGGCTTCATGCATCACACATTAGTCTAGGGGCTATCGTAAAAAATACTCGTTGTAGCACAGAACAGCCAACCTTGTTTACGTCTGAATATCATCGCCTTCAACCACTTAACCTCATTTCACAAGAGAGTTGCCTCGCTTATTTGCCCCAGTGAACTTCATGCACCGCAGTTACCCAACCTATCACTTTCAATAATCGAGTATTTAACGCTGAGCAGAAGATTGCCAATCTCCCCCTAGTTTTATGTTTTTTCGGGAATTTATGGTATCCCCGAGAACTGCCACGATGTCACTTTGTGGTTGAATTGGGATGATACCATAGAATCTGACTTATTGATATTTGAAACGCATTGTCGTACTATCAATCCTGTATACTTGCATAATTAGCAAGCGACATTGACAACTTTGCCCTTTATATACCCGGAATCGATATTGATGAACATAGATTCATTTTCGTATCAAGAACATTGCTATTTTGTAAAAAACTTGTTTTAATAGTTGCGGTCATGCAAAATTATTATGATTCTTACACCTTGTTATTGATATATGCCCTGATGATACTGCATCACTCGACCGAAGAGAGTGTTAAGCATTATTTGCATTCCTTGCAAATGTCTTTCGTTAAACAATGCAACAAAACATTCATAAATAGGTGTACAATTCGTGTAGCAGTTGTGTTTGACACCTGTGATGTTAGCTAATCTAACCGTTGTCTCTTGACGCAACGCAAAGCCAAGCCGTAGCTTTAGGCTAGCGCTGTCATTTGCCAACCGAACTTCCCATAGGAATGATTACATACACTATCTATGACTCGTAATGACGTTAAGGACCAGAAAAAAACATGCAGCGACTGCTGATAATGCTTTGTTTTCTTTGCTAGACTATATAAGATAAGTAACCGCTCATCTTTAGCAAACAGCTTCATTATTTCTAAGGAGGCATGCTTTTTCTAGAAGAAGCGTTCACTGCAAATGATAGAAGTGGCATCATATCATGCAACAATACTGACTCCTCAGAGGCGGTCCTCTATTTTTTACCGTCTTACAATTGTTGGACATCAATAATTGTAGGCCGAGTATTAGGCGACAAGAACGTTGAACAGCATGTTGCCTTTGCAGTGTACAGTTGCTACATACCATGCTATAGAGGTATACAACATTGCGTGTATGAATATTGTCATACTACGCTTTAATTCAAGTGAAATGTTTAAAACAACTGATAAAAAACGAGCATTATTTTCTATGTCCACTTTATTATCAGTCTGTTTGCTACTGGTGACAAAGTGAACTTGTCAATAGGCGAGCATATGTTTTCACGCATATATGGGATTGCGACAAACGTAACTTAAACAATGAATCAGATTATATAAATGCCAAAGATAAAGAACTCGAATTATCATGTGGCACGATTAAAACGTTGTTCACGATGTTTGTTGTATGTAAGGGTACAACTTCGATAAAGTCGGTCTAAAGACACTTGTCAATTACAATCCCTTAAACGATAATCTGTGTGAATTCGACTTGGCTTCTAATAAGTGATTTAACCAAACGCAATAAACAATTGTACCTTACTGGCAACATGTGTCAAGCCTCTGTTGAGTGACGTTAACCACTCAGCAGATTGTTAGCATTCCAGACGTTACGAACGCTGTATTCGAATGAGTTATGGATTTGATTGGCATTGTAAAAAAAATTACACGTTTAAGTTGCACTTGCAATATATTGGAATTCATCGTAATGCAAGTATTGGTTTCGGCACAGTCTGTTCGATACACTTAGTTATCTGTTAAATGCGCATAAACTGTGTAATTGATCATTCATTGAATTATATGCTGCCATCAAAGTAATACTGCATGTGTTTATGCTTTCTTTAAGAAACATAATGATACGTACTTTACCCTTTGAATCAACATTGTGTAAGAGTCGAGATTGCCCCTTTTTTTTCCCTTGTCAAAAAGAATCGTTACAAGTGAGTAGACGCCTTACATGGCACAGGACGTTTAAAACGTGATGTAGGGCTCTGTTTATGATAGCTTTCCTAATGAAGTCATGACTTCATTTTATGTGTTTGTCCCCACGTGTCGCTGCTGTCCTATTTCACCAATCGGTTAATGGACCTCTAGTGTGCAGTGCAGACGTTATCGCCATAACCAGACACAGACTCGCAATAACAGGGATGTATACTAACTCTGGAACCCGGATATTGTTGACAGGGTGAAAACAAGCGATCTGCAAATCGGTTTCAAACAGTCACACTCTACCACTCAATGCACGTTTGCAAGAGATTGTTGATCACTTTGTAACTCAGGGGTCATCTTGTTTTGTGATTCTATTGGACGCATCTAAAGCATTTGAAATTGTTTGCGCTTCTCAGGCAGAAAGGACTCTGTCCAATAATATGTAAATTACTCATTAATATGTACACACGTCAGAACCTGAAAGTCCGATGGAATGCTTCTAGCTCTGAGCCTTTTATTTGCACGAATGGTGTTAAGCAAGGCGCAGTTCTTTCACCATTATTATTTTGTGTATATATCGATGAATTACTAAGGCGCCTTCGTTAAGCTAATGTTGGATGTCACATGGGCCATCATTATATGGGTGCTTTGAGTTATGCTGATGATGTTTCACTCATTGCACCTTCAGCTACAGCGGCTAAGACAATGCTTAGAATATGCAAAAATCTGGCATTTCGAATAATGACGCATCTGCTCTTCTAACAATTAAGCTATGAATGTGCAGATAAATAAGTTTATCCACCTAAATGTACAAGAATGGTCAAGTAGTGGTTTGCGAGACCTTTTCGACATATTCCCAAGAGCGATAAGATGACGGGATCATCTTTTATTTATTTAATCTTTATAGAATTGCGAAATGTAATTTAAAGCCCCCCTACAAACGTGTGACGTAACCATGGCACCTGATCAATCAAACTTCTACGGAAGCTTGATCAATACCAAGTTTTAAGTTCTATTTGTGCAGGCGTGTATCTGACATTCGGCTTAATGACAGACTGGCTTGTCTTTCAATTCAGCTATGAGATGGAAGAGACGGATACATAGGTAGCTCTTAGTTGGTTCGTGCATTGGCAATAACTAGCAACATGACGAGGATGTGTTGCAGAAGGCCGATGAGGATGAATGCTCATGTTCCTGAGTTCCAAATGTTTAACGACTAGACACATAAGTACTCATTCGCACAAAGATTGGCCGATAATATTCCGAGGGATATAAATATATAAATGTAAACGGGAATATAATTTTTCACGTGTGCATGCCAGCCCTGACTACATACATACATACAAAGCATTTGCACATTTATACATACATACCTCAGACATATATACATGCATGCAATGCGTATACACATTTATATATACATACTTCAGACATTCATCCAAACGATAATCCATAGATCCAAAATATAAACTATCATACGGACGTATGTACATGCATACATACCTGCATAGATACATACAAACATACATATATACATGCATACATACATGCATACATACAGTACATGCATACATACCTGCATAGATACATACAAACATACATATATACATGCATACATACATGCATACATACATACATACATACATACATACATATATACATACATACATACATACATACATACATACACATACATACATACATACATACATACATACATACATACATACATACATACATACATACATACATACATACATACATACATACATACATACATACATACATACATACACATACATACATACATACATACATACATACATACATACATACATACAGACATACATACATACATACATACATACATACATACATACATACATACATACATACATACATACATACATACATACATACATACATACATACATACATACAGACATACATACATACATACATACATACATACATACATACACATACATACATACATACATACATACATACATACATACATACATACATACATACATACATACATACATACATACATACATACATACATACATACACATACATACATACATACATTCATACATAAATGCATACATACATACATACATACACACATACTACGAAACATACAGTATATACATTGTTTACATAACATATACATACATACATTTTTTTACATACATAAACAACGAGGGACCTCATAACTATTTATACATGCTGACGAAAGTAGTATATACATTGTTTGTAACAGTTACAAAGACGTTTCCGACTGCCATCTTATCTAGTGGTTGTTCCTAGGCAAGGGGGCGGTGAATTGTTGTACTTACCCAATTTTGAATAAAAGTATTTTAATGACATTATGTTATTGCGAGACTAATTCCTCGCAAACTTGTTTTTCCCAAGAAGCAGATGCCAGAGAAGCAGATAGAGCAAATGCCAGAAAAGACCCTCGTGTGAAAGCGGGGACAGCAGCCAGAGTAGGAGGTGATTGAGCCAGGTAAGATGACCTATCTGAATACCATAACCGATAACTGGTCGAGATACCGGACCGTAAGGGTGAATGCCCTGTATGCCCTGATGTATGACGAGCAACGTTGTCGATAAGAATGTCATTTCGACCAATACAAGAGACAGGGCCGGTATGCAGGCTCCGATAAAACTCAGGCCCAAAGAGACTGAGCATCAGATGAAGACCAAGTATTTCTTGCAGCGGGCTGAGGGCGAATGGGTATTGGGGACCTAGTCCGGTCTAAGTAACAAAAATCACCTACTATACAAGTCTGATGTCGCATTACCAGTAACCGCCTGATAAAAAACAGATTTTCAGCAATGGAGACGTAGCATCACTGCAAGTATTATCAAAGCAAACTAGCATATATATCAAGCATGTTAGACGATGTTTCTGATGTAAAATAATGATCTGGTAGTTGTAATACATACAATAAAGCTATTACATGAGGCTGCGATTTTAGCATGTGTATTGTAGTTGATTCATAGATTTCACTACAACACCGTTAAAAAATAAGAAATGCATTTTACGTGTTTTTGTATTAATCAAATGGTTCGGTCATGAATGCTGGAACACAAGGAAAATGTCATGCGTTGATACGTTTCCCAACTTTATATTTACACAACACATAAATTGAATATCATTGTATTTTGTATGGTTATAATCAACTTTGTACATTTACTTCTTCATCAAAATGCTGACGTCACAACTCCTTTGAAGCACATAACAAAAATTCATTTCTGGCGTTTTCACTGGCAAAGTGGACAATGGTCCTCATCATAGTAACTATTGCATGGTTTAATAATATTACCAATCAGAGATAGAGAAAAATACAACAAACCAGAGAAGGTGCGTTAGTGTCATATCCCGCAGTGACACTAACGAAATCAAAATAATGCCCCGACATTTATCCATGTAGATGCTTTGCTAGCCTGTTTAAGCAACTGTCAACCTCGAATGGGGACCCGCCCTTTTTCGATGTCATCCTCCACAGGAGGATTTACCTTGTGCATTGTCCACCTAGCATCATCACTGCATTGCTAGCCACTTGAGCATCTATCGCGCCCTAATCTGCGCAGTTACTCTACTTGAACCCTCTCTTTAAATCGAATATAATTTCATCCAAGGAAACATACCCAAACTACCAGAATCCCTTGCAAAACCAAAATTATTCCCATCGAAACCCAAACCCTGGCATTTCCCATTCTGACATGCTTCCCTAATCATAACACGATTTTCACCGTGCAAAGCTACCCTATTACCTACTACTACTATACTAAGTAGTTCTTCTCACCCTTACTCCAGCAATTTGATTGTCATGTATTGCAAACACGTCACAACGAATATAATTGGAAATGTACAATACAGGTATCGTCCGGTAGCCACAATGTAATACACAGTGGCTTTGTCACTATGTGCGTTTTCCTATCTCAGGCTGTAGTCACTGCAACCTTCATCGACCCTGGAGGGCAAACCGAATCTCTCAGCGACATCAAGCACAATACGCTTCCCCCTTTGAACCCATGGATATCATTTTTAATGCTAAGCAGAATGATAAATATTTACTGAGGGGACAATTTAAACCAAATGTATTTGGGAGTTGTTGCTTTTAATTTAATTAGTTGCCTTGTAAAAATGCATTCCAATACGCACCCATTAACAGTTGTAATGTCACAAGTGGTAACAGCTAGGCGAGTATTGACCAGAATACCAAATAAGGTGAGGTTATGCATTCCTGTTATTCCATTGATTGATCGAATTGGCTGATTTAACCTGCTCTTGTTTACTATGCAACAATTTCAAATCAAAGTTAATGTGGATTTGCTTAGTTGCATAATGCAAATTGTAATATTGCATCATCTGCCTTCCGCTGGTTAGGCTGAAGCCCCTGTACCATGCTCGTGGGTTCTTATGTAGCTTCATACCCTAATTGATGCATAAAGAAAACCTTATCGCGTAAGTACGGGAAGGTTTGTGGCTAGAGCATGTGTAAAATTGAGCAAACTCAGACTCATGTGAGAGAATATACACTTGTTACGCTGAGCATGTCCGCAAAATCAGAATCAGGCCAGTAGAGCTCATAATCATTCATAACTGTTTGATCTAATTTCCACGCGCATTTAAGTTTCGATTTGGTTTTTGATTTTGTTGACTGCCTCAGATCTGCATCATACAAAGCAGTACGCGAGGTTGGTTGTAATTCTGCAGGCATTTAAATGGTATATGTGTCAGAAGTTGAACAATTTTCTGACACGCGTCAAGCAGGGTTATACATTCATGATAAGTAGCACGTGTATTATACCCCCATATTATAATAATCCGCTTAGATTGGACAGCTCAACATATTTAACGACATATGCGGAGCCAATCAATAACAACCCTAGATGTGTTTTGTGTGTTGCGAATTATGTTGGATGCTAATAAAGGTCGGCGTCTGTTATGGGGCTGGAACGAACCACGTGAATTAACTTTACACTAAAACATCGGACCATCCGAAGTGCTTAAATGAAATGAACGGGCCTATTCCGAGAATGATAATATTTCCTGGCTAATCAGGTGACCAATCTGATGGTCAAAGGTGCTCACACGGGAGAGTAACTTGTACAAGCCCCCGTTGTGCTTGACAAAACTAAGCTTACTAAGCTGTAAACACTTTTGCGCTTGTAAATGCACCGTCTCTTAGTAGATAAAGTAGATTATTTGCATAACACGCAATTATGTTGACGTTAAAACGAATGCATCAACGAGTAGAATGTGTTTCTTTTTTAGGTACTAAAGGTAAACCATCATTTCACTTTATTACTGAGTGGGAATGTGTAAGAACACTCGGTACTCTGCATTACACTTTCTTGTCTAGCGGAAGTGGTTTTGTATTTATTGGTAAAAAGTTAATCTGAAGGTGTTATTCCGTTTATTTTCCCTTTAGATTAAATGTTTTCCCAGCATGGTAGAAGAAACGATAATTATCTTTTGATCGGCGCGATGGGTTTATTCTGTTTTATATCTATTTTGTTTAGTGTAGAATGTTATTGTTTGACACGTTACTAGATGACAAAGATTTGGTCTCTATTGCTGCTATTCTTAAACGTCTTCATCGAGCAAATTTAGACAAGTTACTTCATGACATTTGCCGAGTATAATTGTTTTTATTGCTAGCATAAATTGCTCAATATTGTTATGAGCATATTGAAAAGTATACTTAGATTATCAACAAAACATTATATGGTGATAATATGCTTTGTAACATAGAAACAATAGTACCATTATCGTCTTCTTTGCCCGCCCAAGATATTGCACCTGTCCTTTGAGCAAGCAAGTCATCATAACAAGCAAAGTGGCTGCTGTTGGTCCCGTTTAATGCAAACAAAAATTAGCCTTTAATTTTGCATTGGTGATAATCAAAGTTGAAAGTTAGGCTATAAATGGACGGCCATTTGTGTTAGTATTCACCAGAAGTTTTCTTTTATATTTTGGTATGGTACATTTTCTGTTAGTCAGTTTATTATTATATTATTATATATTTATATATATATATATATATATATATATATATATATATATATATATATATATATATATATATATATATATATATATATATATATATATATATATATATATATATATATATATACATTTATACATATATATATATATATATATATATATATATATATATATATATATATATATATATATATATATATATATATATATATATATATTTATTAATTGTAGCAGACAAGTAGCAATATGATGCCTGAGGGTTTTTAGTGTGGGAAGCGTGATTGATTTGATACAGAGTGCAGAAAAACGATATAATGACGGCAAGCTGGTAGTACACCATGTCAAATTTCACTGAAAACAATGTGAAACTCCCCGCTTCTCTAAGACGGTGCTTCCATGATTGACTTTTCTGTTGCTCAAGCCTGGATCATGGCTGCCACAGAGATTGTCAATAAGGCTATTTACATCACACTTTATCGCAATCGACGAAAAATTGATAATATTGCAGTTTCGCTACAATCCCCCATAACACGAGGCCATGGTCGCGACAGCCGCGGATGAATTATACGATCCGATCATATATCAATCCTATCGTGAACGATCAGCGGCATAGTATAATCGTGTTGGGCAGGCTAGATGATATTATCCACAAGATCGATCGTCGATTCCCGACTGATAATCGCATTGACGCCGATGTACACTAAAAATTATTTGCTGAAATGTTCAGAAAGAGCCTTTGTATAAATCATTATCCGGCGATGCGTCATCCACACAGCCAAAATGTAATGATCCAATTATCTGCAATACGAACACTAGTCTTGTGGCATTTTGGGGCAAAACAACTTGCTTAAACAAGTTAACCGTCTATGTAGTGTTTCTGCGCCAAGTTTCTTAGTACTGCACTACTGAGATAAATCATACAATTAAACAACCAATGATGACGTCAGTATTTGTTAATGGTTGTAATCATACGATAAAGAACTAAGGCATTTCTACCGCATGTTAAAACGGATATTCTGTAAATTATACACATATACGCGCATACATACATGATTGACTCGGTGCAATGAATGCAAACTAAACTCACAATGCTAAAGATCTTCAATGTATGGGATTTAACCTCTTAGTTTTTTATAAAATAGATGTACTCAATATTCAAAGCTGGCAAGCTATGTTTACAGCGAGGTCCCTAAACTTTCTTTTGAACTCAAGCCGCTGGTTTATGTTAACGAAGACTTATTATTACTCTTACGTATTTGCTCATATGAAGTATCATCGTTAATTCAAGGTGTGCAAAGTAAATATAAATCGCTTGATCTCGACACTCCAATTTCGTTCCACTAAAGCAGATAAATATACCATGGTCCTTGCATACCGGTATAAATAGTGTTAAATAGTGCGGGGAGTTTTCGTGCTTGATTGCAAACTTGTGGTTAAACATGGCGTGACTGCTCTCCGCAATATCCATAGCTATGTGAAAGAAATAAATTACTGGGATGAAGCGCCAGGGTTTGACACAACTCTTTGTGTACAAAGTTAATGGCAATAGTGGAGCTCGTATTAGGCAGATGCATCAGGAGACCATTGCAGCTAAGAAGCTTACAACAATGCCAGCATTATACAGCAGCATGCACATTCTCTTAAATTAGGCGTCAGAACTATGCTCGATCCAATGTAAAGAGCTGACGTGAGTCATATGAAATAAGAGTATTATCCCCTATTGCATATCTAAGGGTCAAATTGAGTGCATTATCTCCCTGTTTATAAAACAAATGACCATTTCGTTAATCTCTCACGCAAGGTAAGTGCCAATTTCAGCCGATTTCGTGGTTATTTCAAACCATTCGAATGTACCTTTGCTTATATTTGCGAATACACTGTTTGATTAAGATAATACTACATTATCATTGCATCTAGTTTAGGGAGATGTACAATGGCTCAACAAAATTGGGCATGCTAATGATTGAATAGGTAATAAGTACCACTCATTCTTATCAATATATATTGTCCAGGAGAATAATTAAGCACAGCTGGGGCAAACTTGTAGCCCCAATAAGACAGCGACCGATGAAATAGGTATTCTCTTCACGATAAACCAATCCATTTGAGTATTATGATTGGAGAAGAAAACCGGCACCAGTATTCCCCTGTAGTTGAATCTGTAAGAATATGCTGTAATTAGCTGGATTACTGTGCAACATATATTGCATTTATTAGTGCTAAATTTGTTTGCAGTTGCTAACGTAACCTATTTACATCACATCTATTTGTTTGCTTCTATCGATGGATAGTTGCTCGATACGTTCTTACCACCACTGCACACCACGATGATATTTCTTACTTCGTCCAAACCACTGCTTGCTCTCAATCATCGTGTGTGAATTATCGATTCGGCGGGTTAGACACGACGCTGACATGACCTTCAAATTCAACTGGTAGCAAATTGCATATAGTATTGCTGCAAGCTTATTTGGTAGCCGACGTTATTAAGCAATTTATAGTTGCATAGCCTCAATTTCCCTGTGATTAATAATTCAAGGGAACGACGCTCAAATAAATACCCAACCATCTTCGATTTGCGCCTTTGAACACGCCAGAGGTTAGTATCATACGAGTCTTAGGTTGATCTAGTCGATCACTGGAAACCCGGTTTCTTGCCTAGGCACGAAACCATTACTATGTTAGGACAGACAACACCGATGGGTTGTGCGATGTAAGTGACGACATCCTGGACAAGCATCAAGAACGGAATAAAACCGGCCAAATCCTTTAAAGATCATGCTGAGAACGATTCATTAAAATTGCTCAAATTGGTAAATATGAGCTTATAGTGATATGTAGCAAATGTATATCCCATGTCATTTGCATATTCCACTTGGTAAAGCATAAACAATAAATAATGTAAGCCCTTTCTGCATGCTTATGTATGCAAATTGTCGACCAAAGACCTGATGCATCATCAACCGTGACCATGCTGATGAAGATTATGTTTGATCTTTTGGGTGCATTACCAATGTCGGAACGTGCAAATGATTTTGCAAGTGAATTAGCATTGTATGATGTAATTTGCGTGGTTTGGGGGTTAGATTTGGGTGTTGGCAGTAGCTGTACCAATATATTAAACAGTTAACTCACAAACGGTTATAAGCACTGCTAGCGGTATTGGGGGCTTAAGCAAATTGCGTGTGTTTTTTCTTTTGTTTGTTTTCGTTTAGACCTGATACATTTTACCTGGTTTAGCGTATGATGTCGCTGGGTCAGCAAATTGCCATTCCCCTTGAAATTTCTTTTTTTTTGTTTTTCGTTCGTATAGACCTGATTATATTTGCATGATTATATTTGCAGTCTTTATGGACTCAAACTCGTGTATATGTTAATTGGTTATGATTTTCCAAACGATATTAATCACGGTTAGATATAGAGAAATTTGAAATGATATATGTAAGCCATATATACTTTTTATCCCTTAATGCAACGATCGATAGAAATATTTGATCAGCAATCACTTAAGGGATACAGATACACTGATTAAATGCGCGTATGAAATTCAATCGAAACCATCACCAAGCAAAACTTGGCATATTACACGAGGTTTCCTTGCATGATAATAGGGTGCACTTGGCCGAGATTTATGTTGTTACGTAAGATTTCTTCTTCATCAGCGCATTGTTGCCGTAGTTGTTGCATTTATCGAGTGCAGTCGAAGCTAATGAGCTAGATGATGTTTCTTTGCATCTGTTAATAGCTTATTAACAAAGTGACGGTTTTTTCTTTTGCTTCATCGGAGGGTGCCATCTCTATGCCAGCTGTGTAAAGCGGGCCATATGTGGATATCAACGTGCGGCAAATGACGGGATATAAAGCCGGTAATTATACTCAACACGCTGCCTAGTCCATCAGGACGAAAATTACCTACTTATTTCGCCATTCAGGACTGTCGTTATACATGAATTATGACTAGTCATCATATTGGTCCTGACGTCTTAGGTACATACATCAGTCTCGACCGACGACATGCGGAATATTTTTCATCTCCTATCGAGTCAACATTACTTAATATTCATAACTAATCACATTTTCGCGATTAGGAGCGTGACCGAGTGTAAAAACTGGTGTCTTGGCAGCATTGATCTCTTACGTCCAATCCATTATATTTCCTTAATTATTACTTATACAGAATTTTTGCTTATAAGAGCGCAAAAATCGCCCACACCACCCCACGCCCGGACTACTCTTGCACACAAGCAACAAAACAAAATGGAATACCTTCCACAACTATCCGAAATATTCCACCGGACCAACGAAACACCAAATAGATCCTACACAAACAATTTGGAATACACACCGGAAGACAATATTGCATTAGATGCTTTTTTTTTTCTCCCCGAGCTAGCTGCTATTCCACCCAGAGCCTACTTTTGGCCTGAAACACCAAAACCTATATATTCTATCCCAACAGTCCGGCAGTCCGAATACTATTCCATCAAAGGCCTAGAACCAAGTATACACACCTGCACACACACGGATTTCAAATAGTGGTGCAAATCAACCATTTGCAATCTTGTCGCAGGGATGCCATATCGCAGCGGAGGGTGGGCATTGATTTCCGTGTGGAATGGTAGTATTTCTTGGGTGGGGCTTCTTTCGAAATCTATTGTAGTAGACATTGGTGGGAGGGCTAGTACCCCATTTGGGATTGCAAGTAGACTCTTGGGGGGCCCTAGGTTAGCTGGTAGAGGCTTTTTGGATTTTGAATTGCTTCTCTCCGAGTCCTTTTTAGAGCTTGCTGGCCCTTCTATTGTCCATATTTTCAATAGCCAAGTGTCTGCACGTAGGTTTTGCACTGCTTCTTCGGAGAGGTATTCTGCAGATGGCATAGTACTGGTACCAACTATAGCTCCAAAAGTCTTCGAATCCCACGCATATCCACACGCCCACCAACGCCTACCCATTCTTCCCAACCCAGCCCACCCGGCTTGTTTTGCTGAGGTATTACTTTGCATTGCCAAGGAATACAGCAAATGCCTACCCGTGGACCCGAGCCCACCCAGTATTGTGCTATACCAAACCAGCCCACCCGGTATATTGTTACACTAGGCCACAACAATACTACAACAATGCTTCGACATTACCACAAAAAATTCTAAAACAATACTACAACAATGCTATAACAATACTACTACAATACGACAACAACACTATACCACACTCCTACCATATAGACAGAAAGATATAGTATTTACATATCCCTATCCGTCGGAGATATTTGTGGCGCCGGAAGAAGTCTACCAAAATGTAATCGAGATTTATTTTTGGCAGCTGACGATGAAAATAAAATGAATACCACAGCAATCCCACCAGTAGGCACCACAGCGTCTGGCGGCTCTGGAAAAAAAATTGCTGGGCATGTGTCGAAAGAGAATGCGAAAAGAAATGCATGGATGAGTGTGTGGCCCAATCTACATTGTGCAGTACGAGGATAGCAATGTGCCGTGTGCGCAAACGGATATTATTTTGCTCCTGGAGCTCCGACGTATCTGCTAGCTATACAGTGCGGGATTGCTTTGCGCATCCCGGGATGGAATGGCGAAGGATCGGTACTGGATGTGTATTGCTTCGTGTGTCCAGGGAATTGCTGTCCAAGTGTATTGCTGGAGTATTGCTTTTTCGCGGCAAAATAGATTGTATTCGCGGCTGGTGCAAACAGCTAGTGGACCCAAACTATTGCAAGCAGCCTGGATTTGTTCTTTGTCGGAGTAGTGCAGTGAGCACCGCATTTGCACACTATTTGGAAATGTATTGGTTTTTTTAGCAGTTTGCTCCATTTGGCCGGAATGTATTTTCTTGTTCGATTTCCAGGGAGAATGGCTTCTTGGTGCCTATCCAGTGCAGGTCTCTGCAAATTTTGTCCCTGGATATTTTGAATTATTCTTTGCATTCCTCTAGTATTTTCCCTGGCGCTTTGGTGAGCCATACTAGAGATTTTACTTTGGAATCTTACTTCGCCGCTAGCACTATCCTGGCCGATTTCGCCCCCCCACTCTCCCCCGGCAGCTATATCCGGGTAAAATACTGGCATATCGCATGGTTATGTGTCGAAGAGACATCTGATTACCCGAGACAGTCAATTCTAAGGTCGTTGAAAGAAATAATAGATGTTAACGAAAATTACTGTTATTTCGACAATTTCATCAATAGCACCAACACAGAAATCAAGTAAAATGGTCTTACACTGTCAATAATTGCTAACCACCTTGCGTTTAATTAGTTATACGGTAACGCATATTTTTTTATGACGTACGGAGGTTTGTAGCGTGATTCACACGATTGGATAAATGAAGTTGTCATTTACCTCCTTGAATTTAAGCGGCACACTATCGAACCATCGAGTCATATTTGTGCCATTGTCATGTAATTGTTTTTAATGCACTCCATCATATAACTATTTTTAAACGTTTGATACGCCTTTTTGCAATCAAAACTATCCAAAATGTGTTTTTAATGCGCCGGAGACCTATGTGACGCATGCGATTGCGCTCGCATCAACACAACCAATGACATGCTCACAAATGGCTACTAACACAATTAGAGGAATAAATCGTTCAGAGTACACGAAGTGCAATCGCGGTAATTCCTTCTTTTCGATTGGTCGAACACGCAACTTAACCGAAGAGTGAAATAGTTACAAATTGAAAATAACAAGGCTATCTATTGTGATGAAATGCACATTGCGCAATGGCTTCTAATGCGAGGTTCATGGGATTGTTATTCAGTGAGTGGTTTGTTCACGCAACGTGCTCTTGAATCAGGCGATTTGCACGGAAAATATCCGTCAATTAATTATCATGATTTATTGGACCTTCAGACCAACCAGCTCGGATATTGTATGCAGCCTTTTTAATTGTGGATATATTCAAATAGCGATGGATAACATTGTACATGTCACTCGTCGAGTCTGAGTTTTTATTGGGTAATTTGCAGACTTGGTTCCTTCATAAACGATAAAACCGAAACATATCTGGGTTTACATGAATATAATACATTCAGTCGTTATGATAATAGTGAATCATTAATAAGGACCGGCATCCAATTATATTGAGTGATGTATCAGATCAGACTTTGTGCTCTCCATCTGCAACTTTGTACACAGGATGCACGCTGGTTGCACATGTTTAAGCAGTGTATGAATATTGCTTGCACCTGATCGCCGCGGAATTTATTGCCTTAACGCAATACCCCAATACCGGGTTTTCGGACGATATTAAATATTTGTCAGACAACCAAAACCTTTAACTGTAGTGTGACCAATGTTCAATATTCGGCGCTGCATTGTTGCTTATTGTCTTCAATAATATCACAGTCAAAAAAATCAGCTGGAAATCGTTATGATTGCTAAACATGTTTGTGATGTCAATAAATAGAGATTATTGACATATGACACCAACAAACTGATTTAGTTTAATCGAAATGCTTAACAATGGAATTAACATTCTCTGCAATCAGCCCAATCCGCATCCGGTCCAAGGTGAATTGGCTCACGGTCGCTTATCGTGGTGTTCACAGGCCTCGGGCATAATGATCGTGACACAATCAAAGCTAGTTACATTTGCTTTTTTTATACCTTTGCCTCCTGTAACAATATTTAATTAATTTAGGACACTGCGGAGAGGGCATATCCTGCGCGGAAAATCATTTTAGAAGGGATATCAAATATGACATTTCTGTAATCAGCGTTTTCGATGTTGCGTTCTGGTCCTGTAGCCACGGAGATTCACTAAAAAAACGTCTGTAGAGCGTAATACATTTTTCTTGATTTCGTAGAACAACCATCACAAGCATTTGGCAGCCTCATATTAGACTGATATACATTTATGTCCTCGCCAAGGTTATATCAAGGAATAACTCGATCGCATTATTATACTCCTGCCTACAATGAGCAGATTATTGTTATAATAACAATTAACTTCCTCAGTATGCTGTTACATAAAGGTTCGAGGGAATAGACTCAAGTGAACAAACAGGTCTCGAAATGTGCAAGGTGGAACATATATTAATTACTTGTGATGTTACATTGTCACTGAAAACTTACTTGATTTGCAGCATGCTGCATTGCAATCTCCTTTTTGTGCAGTCAGTTATAGCTGTGTTTATAACGCTCTAGCGGCCAATATCATCTCGAAACTCATGAATGCTTGTGTATCTGCATACTTATCAAGTAAACAAAGGGATTTTCAATAGTGTGTACGGAACGAGTCGATGAAATTATGTAATCTGTCCTCTCCTTATTATTATATAAATCTTGATATCGAATAAGAATCAAATTTCAGATATCGTAATGATCAACCTTCAGCCGATCTTGTGCAACTTGTTGTTATATAAGTTATGCCCGTAAACGGTACCAAATATCTGTTTGCAGTCACTTTATAGACGGTTTACGGTATACGGTAACGTAGCGTAGCATATTAGCGTCTTACAATATGCTATAAAAACGTAGACTTATATATTAGGCTTTGGCATAGATTATATCATACCTACCTCATTTTGAAGTAACACTTCAAAATTATGGTATACAAATTTCATAATGGTGTCCAGATGGTAGCGATGAGGCTTTAGATACATATATTTTTTATTGCTTAAAGCGCACACAGGCCCATGCTACGTAAATGCAGTTGTAACATGATGATAACTATTCCTTTATTACCTAGTTATTATCCGCCATACCGCAATGATTATGTCACTGATTGGGTTTATGCCATACATCATCAGCATTATGTATTTTGACTGCATTTCTGTTACCTACACATTGATGGGTGATGTTTCTTTGTTTAAGCTATTTCGCTTTTTTTTACATTATGGAATTAATGGCAAAATGCTCTAGCGATGGATTGCATCGATTATTGTAGCTTTACCCACTTAGAACTACCCTCTCAATTATTTCGTGATCGACTTTATACACCCAGAAGTGGTCTCCGTAGGCAACGTACAGCTAGTGCTGGCTTCCTCGATGGGAATTTTTAATTAAATGACTTTTCACATTAAATAAGGCCCATGAGGACATGAATCCGAATGAGGTGGTGACATTAAGTTTAATCGCTTTTATAATAGATCAAACCCGTGAAACTGGCTTCACGAATCACATGATATAGTGCGGACTGCTACTGAACCAAATATACGATACATTCGGAATTGAATGACCATGTATTGAATAGTACATTTCCGATATCAGATATTAATTTTGTAACTCGCATGTATCAAAACAATCGGCTGATGCGTTGTACTGTTGAGAAAAATCATTAGTCCCATAAGAACAAATGTAGCCTGCATCTGCAGGACGAATTGAAACTTTTGTGGACGGGTAGGTATAGTTAATTTCCCAATTGTACACCATTGTCCTATTTAATATGTTGAGTTATAATTTCACGTGTGGATATTGAGCAAAATTATAGCACTTCGTGCCATTCGGAAAACCACTGCAATATTACTGATTGTTTCAATCAGAGTGTTTTCGGCTAGATTCACTCTTAAGTTTCGAAAGACATATTATGTGCAAATAAAGCGAACGCAGTTCCGAGAAATTCCATAAGAGCATTTATCGGAATAATAATAATATATGGAATATGCAAAATGTAAACGAATGACATTTTACATCACCAATACCATGATGGATTCCAGTATGTTGGACGTATTTGCTCAGTATTGAATTCGAGGAGGCGACGTGATTGGTATGTAATAATACAGCGGTGTGCTTGCTCACTGATTCATCTCTAAATATGGAATGCACAAGGCTTGGTTACGTATTTATTTTACGCTAGATATATCATTTTATACGTTTAATTAGCCGTCAAAATGTACTACATTCATATGTCGCTTAGGGGTATGTTTCCTGCGCTTAATTATGGTGAATATGCAAACATTTATATTGCGTCTTTTGTAACCGATCACATGAAGTTGTAAAAGCACTAACGTATATATATAATCGCATAAATGTGCAATATTGTCCCCTTATTCTTAATTTTGCTCATTCCACCTAATATGCTTTCATATGATCTACGACGCGCACAGAAACTGCTACTTGTGTTGATCACTGATGGAAAAATTGGTTGTTATTCAATCATTCTGGCATGGCATTACATATTCTCGGTCATAATCCAACACAGTGTTCTTACTTTAATTATAATTATATAAATTTCTGAAATTCAAAAACATTTAGCATTGAACGCCTAGTGAATAAACAGCCATACCCACTATAGCAAACATGTTTTGTAACCTACATATGGATATTTAAGATTCTTTGATTCCATAAATGAGCAGTAAGCATCCATCGGGTTGAATATAGAATAATAATATCCTACGCATCTAACGATAGAACTTTTTTATATCAATGACATACACATTAAGCATCAGCTGTACGATTAGTTCAACTGTCGTTTCATTTACCGCTTGCGGCATGCTTAGTTCATAACTATGATACAAATGCTTGTTCAGTGGCATAAGTCATGCAATGACAACCTACCAATCCGCCAGATCTGTATACATTTATATATATATATACATATATATATATATAGAGATATATATATATAGATAGATATATAGATATATATATATATATATATATATATATATAGAGACAGACATATATATATACATATATATATACATATTTATATATTTATATATATCTATCGATGTATATATGTATAGATTTGTATATATATATACATATACATATATATACATTTATATATATATAAATATATATATATATATACACTTACATATATATATACATTTATATATATATATATAAATATATATATACATATATATATATATTTATATATTTATAAATTTCTATCGATGTATATATGTATATATTTATATATATATATAGATATATATATATATATATTTATATATATCTATATATATATACATATATATATATATTTGCTAGATATGTATACTTGGCTTATATTTATATATATCTATCGATGTTTATAAGTATATATTTGTATATATATATATATATACATATACATATATATACATTTATATATATATATATAAAATACATATATATATATATATTTATATATTTATATATATCTATCAATGTATATATGTATATATTTATATATATATACATATATATATACATTTATATATGTATATAATATATATATATATATATATATATACATATATATATTTATATATATTTATATATATATCTATCGATGTGTATACTTATATATTTATATATATACATATATATATATATATATATATATATTTATATATATATATATATATATATATATATATATCTCTATATATATATATATATATATATATATATATACATATATATATATATATATATATATATATATATATATATATATATATATATATATATATATCTATATATATATATATATATATATATATATATATATATATATATATATATATATGAGTTTTTCGTTCCTGTCCCCATACACTGTGTTGACACGGAAATGGCTTACATCCGTCAAGTGCCATATTCCGAGGCGATCACGATTCTCTGACGTTGATTGGAAAAGTTGCATATCTATAAAGACATAGCCTATATAAGAAAAATATAATGTCATTAGGCCGGATTTAGTTCAGCCATGAAATATAATATCATAGGCCTCTTTTATAATCTCCATGCTACGGGCGATATTCACCACCTACATATATGCTGTGTTTTAACCCCATGAAATGAAGATGACAAGTTTTAGAATTATATATACATAACAGAACGGGGTAATCGCTAGCTCTTGCACGCCCGTCTGTTTTTAGATGAACTTCCACGGCAATTATTATAGGCTGAATAGGTTTGGTGAGAATTACGCACCTGCAACAACGATATACCTTGACTGCATGCATCAAAGTTGCGGTGATAGAATAAAACATCAGCTGTATTTTCTCGCGAGAAATTATTGATATTTTTCTGGAATCAAGCGGCAGTTACCCGTTACCAAGACCATCGTCAACGCATCATCTAAGATACTGTTCCATGAGAGTAAAAAGCTGATGCAACCTTAAAAAGGCTGGTTAATTTCTGTCGCAATATCAATCAGTCACCATAAATGGTTCTTTGAAGTCATATTAGAGTAGCAACCATGTTGACGGAACAGTTATAATTAACCGTGGATATTCTGTCAACGTCAATCGACGCTCTAAGCAGCAAGTTACCGGCCTTTGAGATGTTGCTTTTTTGCGTTGCCGTTCAACACCAGATGATAAATAATGTAAATCGGTTGTCACATGCACAGAATGATACTAGATTGAACAATTTTAAATTACTTCTGAAATGTTTTCGATAATTATTATCTAAAAGGCACAGAAGTTTTATATTTGCGATAATAAATTTGTCAGAGAATAGTTGCTGTCAACCCAGGAAATACAATATGCAGACCATTTATCACCGACCATTTTATTGGGCCGCAACGCACCTAAAAAGGTTAAGATATCTGGTTTGGAGATATTCTTGATGCTAAGTATAACAAAGGTACAATACACTGTACAGTAGTGTCATGGTATATCGTACTATAATACACAATAGGGTTAATATCAGGTATTAGTTGTCCATTAAACCCTACAATAGGGTTAATATCATAGTGACGACCTTATCACGAAGAATATATAACGCGAATGACTCGTAATGATAATTAAAAATTATTTTAAATTCAACAAATGATACACTTTGAGCTACCTTTAACAATGATGCGTAATTATAGCATCATATAATATCACCTATTGTCAATTGTGGTGTCATATACATATACAAGTGCATGATTTATATTTTAAAATTATTCTAATGAGTACTCTTTTCAAAAATGATAAGGCTGCTACTTCATTACTGAGTCAGTTTGGTAGAATGTTTAGCAAACGTAGTATGTCTCATTGTAAACTTTTCGGGAGGCGGGGTCCATTAACCCCATGCATTTTATTAGCTCATATAAAAGACACTGGCCTGGGGGACGATTTGATATATCGTTGAGCCTACACATCACAACACGGCCTTCTAATTATCGTTGAACAGTTTGGCTTCAATGTTAGCATCGAGGGTAACAGGAAAGGTGCACATTGTAACGCATTATAAATGCGAAATATATATATATATATATATATATATATATATATATATATATATATATATATATATATATTTACTTATTTAGCATTGATATATTTATATATATATAAAATATATATATATATATATATGCATATATAGATATATTTAAATATATATATATGTCTATATATATATATATATATTTATATATATATATATATATATATATATATATATATATATATATATATATATATATATATATATATATATATATATATATATATATATACCTCACTATCCATTCGATGGTGATTGCTTCATTAGGTCGTGGCAATTAAGTTAACTCACATTTTCGACATTCAACAATAGGGTTGTATATGATTTTTGTGTGTGCTGATGGTGAGCAGTTAACAACATGATGTGAAAATTTACAGCAACAACACGGACCGCATTCGCACACGCTGCAAGCATTTTTGCTCAATCGTAACGGACAAAATGACTGACATGGTCTGATCAGCCTATTTCCTGCAATTACAAAAGCAATTAATCATTCCAGCTTTGGAAATGAAACAGGACCGATACCTTAACAACAGTATTAACTGCAATATCTAACACCGAGGACCTGTTTACTGGAACCATGGTAGCCTCTTCGATTGGTAGTAGCATTCGGTTACTGTATTTTACAATCTCAATTTGCCGTATCAAATAATGCTGCTCAGGATTAATGTTTTCTGTGATTACATGTGGCTATGCGACTGAGGTTTCTGTCACAGAGGAAATAATTATTTGCCCCAAAAATATTTATTCATTGTGCGTTTCACTACTTAATGGGCTTTCAATCAACGTTTACTTGGGTCATTCAGAAGTTAGTACAAGCCTGGCTAACCGCGCGTCTCCTGCGCCTCTTGAGTCGTTATATCACTGCGATGACGTGAAATAAGTTTTTGTTAGAAATTTGCGGAAATACTCGATGTGTCCGTTAAAAAAACTTCCCTGACTAAAGCGCAATGCGCTTGTGAGGCATCGTGTTTTGCCATTGTAAGATAGAGTGTGATTCAGCTACTGCGTGCTCAAACTCTAGAGGTACAATCGCGATATTAGTTTACGAACACTGTGCGTCATCATGACTCATCTCAGTTCCATTAATTACATTCCTTGTGGAGCATTGCCCGGGTCCATAAATCTTGTACGATATTTGTTCCAATGAAGTAGGTGTTCAATGAGAGTCGCGTTTCGATAGTACAGTGTGAAGCGAAGCCTTGGGTGTACTTTATCACAAGCAGAACAACAATGGTTTGGGTGACCATGATCTTTACGTTTTCACATAAATGCCTTTGATTTGGCATCCTGGAATGTTATAGTTGACACCGATTATTCGTCACATCGGCGAATGATTTACAATCCATTATGTCGAACTCCCAGTACGTATTATCAGTTGATAAGAAGACATATTTGATGGTGGAAGTGATGAAATTTCCCACTATGGATGCGTCATTATATAATTAGTGAGTGTTGCCATGACAGTCAGTACATGAACAACCTTCAGCGAAAATCATTCGATTTCCATAACCGGAAATGGACAAAGCCATAAAAGTACTTGCTTACAGAGTAATATCGCTTCTTTTGGAAAACGTGATAATGACAAGTCACAGCACAGGAAACATCCAAGAAAATCAACGCACCATATTGTATTGTGTGTATATCGCAAGGTCAATATTATTGAAACCAAAGCAACCAAAGTTGTTGCACACTTGTTTTTTTCCGCTTATCACACTGTCTGGGAATTGAATAGGGCAGTAGAATGATAATAATTGGCATTATCAAGAGCGACAACAAATATCATATAGTCCAGGAGTTCGAAAAATTACGCTGACCTAACATTCTATGCTAAGACGCACTGAAAATATTCAAGATGTATGTTTTGTACAACTGTTATATGTGCATTATTATTCAACAATAAAGTAGAAATGTGTTTCATCCCAGCACACCTGTATTGTTTCGCAAACTGCAGTACAATGTTTTTGCGTAATTCATTCTCTCGCGACGTGATGCCAGAAGAAAGTGTCTCATGATGCTTTTTAAACAAACTGCTCATAGCTACATTAACGTTGACTTTGGTAACAATAACAATTCAGTTTAGCCTGGTTGTTAAGTTTTTGTTTTCAGTACGGAAATAACGTTTGAACTGATGATGGATTCAAGTATTTCGGAAAATGTATGCAGTAAACGCGTTCATGCAGTAAAGCATAGGGTAGTCGTTAATGATTTATGATATTAGGAGGGGGGACACAGCGCGATTGGCAAAATTGACAGCAGGATTCTTCTGTTACTGTTCTATTATACGCCCAAAACGCATCCGTCACGATGATGATGATGATGTTTAAATATTAGACCAGATGCTTATCGAACACCAAAAGAAGTGTGTTGAGTTTGATATTACATTATTGATTTAGCTGTACTCGCTCGTGCACCCTTCAACCATTAAGCGCAGACCATAGGTATCACACTCGTGCGACAGCACCTTAATCCTATCATATGTTCCGCTGTAGAGAATTGAAATAATTGTATGACTTGATATTTGATGCCAGAGTTAGGTGGTGCCACATGATCTTGCCGGACTTCCTAATATGAGCTGCAAATAAAAATTTTACAGCTACCAAAACGGACCGTCGGTGCTCAACAAATCGTCATTTTCATTGAATTATTTCGTAATTTGCTAGTAATGATGGTGTGGCGTTACTTGTTTTGGAGCACGAAAGAAACAGGATAACATATTCCGCAAATATTGACAAATTAGCGTTTTGGAGACAAACAATAAACTGGAATGGCACAGGAACGTAACAGCCCCCAAAGTTTGTATTCTTGTCAATCATTGCTTACCTCCATGCGTAGTCTTGAATGAGTTAATATACATAGACCATTTCTAACTGATATCAATTCTTACGCAGGTACCAATCGGCATTAATGTGATGTGTGTAGAGGAAGCTGTTGTGTGTAATGGAGACGTCGCCTTCATCATAATTGTTAACCGGTCTATAACCGAGTAATAAATTCCTGACGATTTGTAACTCGTAATGAATTGATACGTGTTGTGCACTGTTGAATGTTACCAGACGCTCGTCAGGTGGTTATATGCATTATTAGAGTTTACATATGTAATGGATCTTCTATCGTGGCACGCGTATGGGCCGAACGTAGGTTATTTTACGACTAGAACGCCGTGTTGGCCAACCCAAAAGTGATGAGTTGTAAATCACAAGCTGCTGAGTATTTGATGTTGACAACCTGCTTGCGCTACGTGATGTTCTGAAGTTGTATATATCTGAAAGAATTATGGCCGTATATGTACACGAAGACCCGGTGTGATTCAATGGAGCTACAATGGCAGACTCGGTGGGAGACCACCGTTCGGCGGCATTGTAGCATCGCGTTACAAAAACTGTGAGAAAAAAATACAAAGCCCATGAAACGCAATAATAATGTCAAGTTACATATCTCAGGTTGATGCCTCATGGCCAGTTATGCAATTTTGCAAAAATAGCCTATCACCAGACGGATTTTTATCTAATGGTTTCATGGTAGACTTATCATTGTGCTTTGGGGAGTGAAATAAGATACGCCACGCGATCGTATTTATGCATAATAAACCCTCTATGCACTAAATACACTTAAGTCGACATGGACGAACTTAAATGGTGTTGACATGGTATTTCGAGACAATGTGGTAGACCCATAAAGAAGAAATGCTTATTCGTGACACATATTTAATGCAAACAGCGAGGCAATTTCTGCATAGAATAGAGTCATAAAGATATAATGTAAATAGTTCCGAGTGCATTGTCAGTTTTTTTAATGGCGCATTATAACTACATTCTTTATGTGCGCTGCATTTTTGTAAAGCATTTCAGAGCAATAGATTGCTTTTATAATTCTTTAGCTTTTGCTAGAGAAAGGGCATATTGCCGGGATTTTCTGCATAGTCTGACCTAGTTCTAGATCAATTTAATTATTTTTCTAGTAATCCAAGGGTCAAGTTTTATATGCATTCCACGATTTGATAATTTAACCGATAAACGTGAACCAATGTGTAATCAAAACACACGGGGAAGTATTTGACGCGGAATAGGTTCGTCTCAATACACATTTATTTACTTCTAGAAATTTCGATAAACATATTAATTTTTGATGAAGACTTATATGTGATTATGAATAGCTTTAAGTTTGTAGCAAATCGCATTAATCTTTGGTCCTCGGCCATCGATTGCCAATGAAGTCGAATGCATCCTTTAATTGTGGAAACAAAAACCATCGTTACAAGCGCCCGACTCTTAGAAGGCTAACTGTCTATTTGTTTTATTGTATCAATGCTCGCTAAGCTTTCTATCTAGTGCAACTTATACACTGCTCGCTTTATACTGCAAAACATTAGCTACTTAGCGGGCTAACTGTGTACTTGTTCAACATCAACAACACAAAATAGTTAACAAGTATCGCAATACGTGCATTTGGTCCGTTAACTGATGCATTGAAGATCATCGGAAATTGTTAAATATGGCCGACTCAGCCCTTTCTGAAAGAAATGTCATATTTCACTCTCGCTCCCTCCTGACTTTTCGGGCATTTCTGGATTCTACTACGCATTAAGACTACACAAGATTGAAGTGTAACCACTTTAATTCACCCACGAGTAGTTCTTTATAGATGCATATGCATAAAACCCTTGGTTGCCGCTATCCGTTCAATCAACGTCATGAATATGAGGTACAGAGACACGCATTTTGTGTTTATGTGACCATTTCTTCTTAATATCATTAATTTTGGCGAACCATTAATATATATTAGTGCATAATAATTCGATTTATAGCATACGTCAACGCTGCCGTTACCGATGGTGGTAACACATTGCTTCATATTCTTATGGAAGCTATTCACCACAACCTATTCCATGCGTAGGCAATAAATTGTGTTAAGGACTGCATATGTAGAAATCTCACGAAAAATTATTTGACTTTGGAGTGTATGTCCTGATGCCGACGAGTGCGATACATTGCCGAAAGGTTTTAACTCTTTCTGCAAAAAGATGCGTAAGTAGCACTTGTGGCATTTATTCAGCAGAAGAACGAACCTGTAACACAGACGAACAAAGCCATATTGATTTGCTACAGTCAGATATCTATCAAAATAGCACTTTAGTGACAGCCCACAGCATGTCAAACAGACAATTGGTGATTCCCCAGCAATCTCATCGTACGGACACCTTTCTACTAAAAGCAAACCTGGACCCAATGTCAAATGTCCAATGATCCCTTTCGTCTAAGTCGCCATATTATTTTCACAAAACGTAGCAAGGTTTTTCAAGGGAAGGCGCGGGTAGTAATACAAAGTTGGCATACAATATATTCAATTAACATGATGTGTAGGAATGTTTTGGGTAAAGTTATGGGGTGGAAGGAAGGTGTGTCTCAATATAGACCAACCAAAGGTTTTGGACAATGTGGCGTAGCATTTGGTGTATCTTTTACCTTGCTATGTATATATGTAGATTCAGCGTTGTCGCATACGCGGGAAGCAGAACATATATGATTAAAAATAAGTTCCGCGGTTTAATCAAGCCTAAACAAAACAGCGACATTTAAAGATCAGCATTTGCAAGTGTTGGGTCAATTTGCATTGATAATGAATTGTTTTCGTTAAACAATGGAGCACCTTTGGTTGCATTAATAAAGCCATTAGCAGTCACTGGATAAATAAATCAGAAGTGACATTTCAAATAATAAAGGTCGAATGGATCGAAAGTGATATGATGGATATTCCGACCAAATGACCGGTTTGTTTTACCGAGACCATTAATGGGTTCGCGGGATCCTATAGTTTAACATACAATCGGCAACTTACGGCATACTGATTGCTGTCAAGCATTATGCTGTTTAATGTGTTCATCCATTAGCTAAGTTATTCAAAACCACAGCTAAATAACAAACTATTGAAACAAATGCTGACGGGTAGTGATTTTTTGCAGTTTCATCAACACCTCTGTAAGAATAATGGCAAGGACACATTTTTAATTCTGCGTCATGCCACACATTGAGAACAACGATTCTACGAATCACGTATTGTCTAGCCATCTGGGCGTTCAAGAATACAGCGAATAGTGCCTGCTGTCTATTGAATGAAAGTATTAGCTTCCGTAATGGATTATTCATGCATGCATCACCCGGTTAATCTAGTGAATATTCTTTACGAAGAAACCTTAGAGCCATTAGGAACGTATATGAATGCAAAGACAACCAGGCTAGCGTCGACCGCATATTGTTGGCATTACGATACAAAAGCAAACGGTCGGACAGCATCTTAGAAGCGCTTGCGCATTTCGTCGTCTAAAATAGATCATTTGCATGCAATTTGCACCAAGCAGCAATATTGACGGTGAATAGTTAAGAGGACAACTTCCGTTCCACAAAGCAGTAAAATGCATAAAATCTACTGTCATTATCGCCATCACTAGAAACATGGACGTTTATAACCGCTGCAAAAATTTACAGGAACAAGTGAAACATAGGATGTCGGCAGCTGCAATTTTCTGCAAACCTTTATAGCATTGTATTACCCAAAGAAGCTCAGTTGCCGATGTTTGAATTCGCATGTCTACCTTAGGGTTCCAAGCAATATATAATAAACGCAACGTGCAAATAGTCGCTAATGGTTTCAACATAAATGATACTATATTCGAACGGTCAGATGAAAAAAAATTATTTCCAAATATACTTTTACACAAAACCCGCGACAATTCACACCAACGCGGTCAGACAGGAAATGAATGGAATAATTATCGTCAGGATTATAATTACGAACTACATTTGTTGCATCCGAGAGCAATGTGAGGAAGACGTATCTTAGTCGACACTCGTCATGCTCGCTTTTTGATCGTAGATGGGATCATCCGCTCTTGAGAGTTTTATGTCCCAAAATGAGAAGCGGACGTAAAAACGTTCGTTAATCCACAGGAGCATTTTACCTATTAATATATATATATATATATATATATATATATATATATATATATATATATATATATATATATATATATATATATATATATATATGCATAAACATATATATATATATACATATATGTGTTTGTATATAAGATATATATATATATATATATATATATATATATATATATATATATATATATATATCTATATATATATATATATATATATATATATATATATATATATATATATATATATATATATATATATATATATATATATATATATATATATATATATGATAAAGCACAGTGCATATAATAGAATGTCGGGATTGTGCCTCCCGATTTTTAGCACGCGATATCTCAGTCAAACTCTATTATGGATTAGCAAAACGCCTATGCATCAAAAGTGCATTGCGGTCAAGGAGGTTTTTCATAGACACATCATCAGCGAATTTCGATAAACTTATCTCACCTCAACTCAGAGCATAACTACTATGGAGGCACAGAAGTCGCTTGGTCGGAATAGATCATGGTTATTTCTGACTCGAGTTAACGTGGTTTGATAGTCCATTCAGTGGCGAAATCTACAGCGACTAAACCTCAGTTGCATAGCAGCATTCAATTACAGACAACATTATTCCTCAGCAGCATCATTTGATACGTTCAACTTGGATTGTAATAGATAGCAACCGAAAGCCATTACCAATAGACGCGGCTACCTGGATCTTTTAAACAAGTCCTGGGTGTTAGTTAGCGCAGTTAATGCTGCGTAGGTCTCGGCCCTGTTTCATTTCGAAAGGGGGAACTATACATTGCTTTGGAATTGGAAGGGGTTATGCTAACTAGACCATTGTTCCTAGTTTTGTCTGCTATGGTTGTGACTATCTGATTGCAGCGTATGCAATTGCATGCGACGTTTTGATGTGAATGTTTTAATCGTGTTATCTACCGCCAATCATTAGCATACCTAAATATCATAACCTTATTCGACAGTAGTGATGAACGGCGGAATGAAAGTTGAGTTCAATGCACATTAAAAGCAAATGCACATTAAAGAGGATCATCATTTCATACGGTGATATATATATATATAAATATATATATATATATATATATATATATATATATATATATATATATATATATATATATATATATATATATATATATATATATATATATATATATATATATATATATATATATATAAATATAAATATATATATATATAAATATTTATACAAGTCCGACCAATTTGGTACAATTCACCGACCATTTAGGCTCATACTAACATTTTGGTCGATGGTCAAGGGGCCAAAATAGTCAGCGTCATCTCACAGGCTTATACAACTGCGCTTCCCCACCAAATTGTAACTTTGTTTGCTAACGTTGGAATCTTATTATTCGGGGTAACTATCTACTTTTGCTTGGCGTTAAATGTCTTTGCCTGAATTTGCATTTTGGCCCCAACGACCATTTTGGTCATGTTGAATAATCGGTCATTATATGGCTTTGTTCGATGCATATTTGCTTCAAACTTAGATTCGTGATTTTTGTGTCTTCTAACTTCAATGAACAATTCTTTGCTTTCAATTATCGCTTGAAATGAAAAACATACAATTTTTAACGAATAACGGGCGGCACACGCTCAAATATCGGATATAAAAAAATGGCGATTTTACTGAGTAATCTGGGGTTGTAAGAGTTTGTCAAATCATTTTTGGTGTTTTTTTCTCAATATATATCCGTCTGATAATGTTTTATTTGGATAAATAGGAACACATGTATCACTTTAGCTGGGACAACGAGACGCAGATCAACATTCAAAACGTTTGGAGAATCTCACTGAAATGAGATACCGGTTTTCTCGATCTACGATCTGTAATTTTTCAAGTAATAAATGATATCATATCGTATTAACGGACTGTTTTTAACAAGAGAATAATTAGCCAGATTGCTTTGTGTTATCAGTTTGTCATGTCGTAAAATTCAATTGTCCCCAGGAACGCATCCGCGGGCTCAAGCTGAAGGTATATTTTGGGATTGTAACAATTCCAGATTTCCATACCGCGTGTAATTTCCGGTACAGAGCAGCAGAGTTCAATAGCCATCGGCCTTCTGCTTTAATTGTTAGACAGTGAGATTGCCTAGGTGTTTGCGATGACATTTTGCTTAGCAGCACTCATGATCTGGTCGTGATTAACTGCTTTATCTCCTGTTGTGGGTTTAATATTATTGACCCAGTATCTCAATTGAATCATATTGGAGATTCATATCCTCTGTGTTGGTTAATCTGCCCTATTTAGGAAATTTATTTGTTCAAGATGGGAAACAGTATCAGCTGTCCAAACATCACAATTATGCTTATCTATCTCTGCATGATACCTGCTCATATCAAAGAGAGCAGTGTTTTGCTTTAGGGCCACTAGGCTCTTGCTTAGTGAAAAGAAATATTCTTTAGTCTTATCATTTCATGACATTTTGTGATTTGAGATTAATGTATAGTTAAAGATAAGAATAGTAAGGAGGTCATGTGGCTTTATCTACATTACTGACAGTAATGTAGATGAAGCCACATGACCTCCTCACTATTCCACATAGTGAATATTTGCAATATTAAGGTCTATGCGCTACACCACCACGAAAATTTATTTTCTTCTGCATGCATGTTAATGGTAAATTCACAACTTCATCAATACTGTGGCTTCACCAGTGGTGTGGCTTCATCAATATTGTGGCTTCACCTATACTGTGGCTTCACCAATATTGTGGCTTCATCAATATTGTGGCTTCATCTATATTGTGGCTTCACCAATATTTTGAATTCACCAATACTGTGGCTCTACCAATGTTGCGGTTTCGACCAATATTGTGGCTTCATCAATACTGTAGCTTCACCAATACTGTGGCTACACCAATTGTTTGGCGTCACCGATGTTGTGGCTTCACCAGTGTTGTGGCTTCATCAATGTTATGGCTACACCAATATTTTGGCTTCACCAATGTTGTGGTTTAACCAGTGTTGTGGCTTCATCAATGTTATGGCTTCATCAATATTTTGGCTACACCAATGTTGTGGCTTCACCAGTGTTGTGGCTTTACAAATATTGGGGCTTCACCAATACTGTGGCTTCACAAATACTGTGGCTTCACCAATGTTGTGTCTTTACCAGTGTTGTGGCTATACCAATATTGTGGCTTCACCAATATTTTGGCTTCCCCAATATTGTGGCTTCACTAATACTGTGGCTTTTCACATGTTGTGTTTTCACCAATATTTGCTTAATCAATACTGTGGCTTCACCAGTACTGTGGCTACATCAACATTTTGGCTCCATCAATGTTGTGGTTTAATCAGTGTTGTGGCTTCATCAATGTTATGGCTTCATTAATATTTTGGCTTCACCAAAGTTGTGGCCTCACCAGTGTTGTGGCGTTACAAATATCGGGGCTTCACCAATACTGTGGCTTCGCAAATACTGTGGCTTCACCAATGTTGTGTCTTCACCAGTGTTGTGGCTATACCAATATTGTGGCTTCACCAATATTGTGACTTTACCAATACTGTGGCTTCAATAATAGTGTGGCTTCATCAATATTGTGACTTCAACAATATTGTGGCTTCACTAATACTGTGGCTTCACCAATATTGTGGCTTCACCAATATTGTGGCCCCACCAATACTGTGGTTTCACCAATACTGTGGCTTCACCAATGTTGTGGCTTCACTAATGTTGTGGCTTCACCAGTGTTGTGGCTTTACCAATATTGTGGCTTCACCAATACTTTGGCTTCACCAATACTGTGGCTTCATCAATATTGTGGCTTTCATCAATATTGTGACTGCATCAATATTTTGGCTTCATCAGTGTTGTGGGTTCACCAATACTGTGGCTTCATTAATATTGTGACTTGGGCTTAAAAAGTGTTTTATCCGAGGTTCTGTTTACCCAGTATGACTGTTGAGCTCCACCTGGTCTTGATTGATGGTCCTGCATTTATGATGTATGCACCTGTGTATAGTGTCACATTGTTGTACACTTAATCTGCTTTGTATTTATATGCAATTCATATCACCTCCTCATCACCAGCCCAGCATGACACAGACCTGGTATTCTGTTAATTACCAGCCCGTCGTGACACCGACCTGATCTGGGGTCCTTATCACCAGCCCAGTATGTCACTGACCTGGGGTTCTTTTCACCAGCCCAGTATGTCACTGACCTGGGGTTCGCCTAACATGGCATCATTTTTGTTTGGAGGGGTAGAATTGCTTGAGGCCAGTTAACATCTAAAATGGCCACCCGTCATCGGGAGAGGTCAGGACGGGTGGCCATTTTAGTTAATTTCCAGCCCTGTTACTGATGACTGAACTATGCTCTCTGGGTTGTAGGCTTATTCTGAACATCTGGTGAATGTTTTGTCGCAGAATCAACTCCAGATAAACATCAGATATGTATGTCCTCATCCTCACTATATACTAATTTTCAGATGTGCACAATTGTAAATGTGACCTCAAGTTTAGGGTGAAGAGACCGGCTTATGTGGATGAGACACCATTTTATCAGTGGTAAAGTGACCATGGGAGATGCCCTAAAGCTGACCTCAACCCAGGGGAGCACCAAGGATTGAATTATAGTATATTTATCAATGCTTAGTTCTATAGCAACCTTCCTGGTGGTCACTAGTCAATGCCTGTCATCTCAGTACCCAGAAAGAGAATGTTAAAGTTGCCATTAGTGGTCAATTAAGGGAGGATACATTATTTATTGATGGGTGGGCGGTTTGTATGGTTTATAATTGCGGTTTAAATGCATATTGATAAGATCAGGCGTACAATAAGTTTTTACCAATGTTCTATCAGTTAATATTCAAATGTAGATTCATTTTCTACCATATGAGAGTGGATTAGTTTTTACTTCCTTTACTTAATAACAAGAGATTGATTCATGTGTTGGTAATAATTCCTTTAGTTCTTATGATATAAGACTGATAAGCAGTATGACAAGTTAATATTATGTGCAACTAAAGCTTGGGCATAGCAGGAGAATCATCTTTTGCTGAATCATATGGACAAGCTGTTATATGGATTCACTAATGTGTCCGTATGAAAACCACCAAGACTGGACCTCTTAAAAGTCTATTACTGATAGTGCAACATAGGATGCTGTTGTAGTAGTTCAATTTTATCTATAGATATGCTTTGCTTGATATCCTGATCATTGACTTCCTTATACTGTTAACCCTTATGAGGTCAATACATTCAGTCCATTAAGGTCAATGTATTCAGCCAAATCAACTCTGAATGCCTATATTGTGGATACATTGTTTGTAGGCAAGTGAACAGCAATCAAAGTTTAATCATCAACAAAACAAATTCATCTTCTACCTATTCCTGACCTTATCAAATCCTTTAGCACATTGGCTGCAGATGCTGTTGTTTTTTTCATTTTGTAACTACATGTTATTATGTGGCAAACTGAATAAAGGTGATATATTTAAAACTTAAAGATTGTTTAATCCATGTTTTAATCATGGTGTCCTGAGGAGATTTATATCATTCACTCTGAAAGATAAGATTCAGTTAAATTCTCAAAATAAATCTAATGTAAGGCAAGACAATGATGCTCTGTAAAATGAACAGATAAAACATGTAATGAAGAATGTACAAAGAATAAATTGGAGGTCAATTTGACAGTCCCACTCGATGAAGCAAATTGTGAATAGATGCTTGAACATATGCAGTTGGACACACCATTATATGGCATGCACATACTTTGATAAGTGCCCTGTTGCCTAAACTTCTCGGCACAATTGCAGTTAATATTTAACAATACGAAAACAAATTATTGAAACGTATATTATAAGAGCGAGGACTGGGTTCATAACGCTATGTGATGCTGCCTCCATTGTTCCGTGTCATTCAGCGTAAATCAGCTGCTCAGAACTTCACAGAAGCCTGTCAACCCGACCGATTTGGAAGACACCCAAATAGCTTCAGTCGAAAGTTATTTGCTCTCAAATTAACATATCTTATTTGCCTTTTATTGACTATATATAAACACGTGCATTTTTGACTTGCAATCGTCCGTGCTGCAACATTAGAGACGACCATCTTCAGAATGTTAAGTATCACTAATTGTTGTTAAAACTCGCAGTTCCTAAGTATAAACCTGTGTCCAAATTAATAACGGGTACGTTGAAGAACTCCCTTCCTTAAAAAAAGTGACTTTAATACATATTTTCACCGCTCCCCCGGTACACATGCCGCTCGGCACGGTTCGAAACTTTTCGGAGCAAGACATTGCGTCAGGATTTTGTGGAATCGCGCTGATAATTTGACTTCACTATTTTCTTCATGGCTCGTTGAATATTGTTAATGTACAGTTCGAATTATGTAATCAAAAAAAATTTCTTTCGGTTCCCGAAAGACCTAAAAACGCGCAATACTTTGTGTAAGCATGGTTGTAGGAATTTAATTAAAGTCGTTTATGGTTTCATTGACCTTCTAAGCTAACCCAAGGTTGTGTAAACGATGGCCTGTCAGTAGTAGGTTGGTTGGGCTAATAATGATTGGTAATATCGGAAGGCAAAAAGGGCTGGCCGGCTCATTTGCTTAGTTAAATGGCCAATATTGACTTTTTTGGTACAACCATTTTGGCCTATAATTTTTAAAATCTTCTAAAATAAGTTTTGAATGAAGATATTAACTGAAAGCTGTACACGGCAGATGTATGAGGTTTTGCTTCCGCGATATCACATAATTTGAGCTCAAAAAAGCGAAATAATCGAATGACCCAAAATGGTTGGGTTTGTCGATATTGTCCAAAATGGTTGCAATTGTAAGTATATATATATATATATATATATATATATATATATATATATATATATATATATATATATATATATATATAAATATATATACATATAGATATATATATACATATACATATATATACAATATATATATATATATATATATATATATATATATATATATATATATATATATATATAGATATATAATATATATATATATATATATATATATATATCTATATATATATATATATCTATAAATATATATATATATATATATATATATCTCTCTATATATATATATATATATCTCTATATATATATTATATATATCTCTATATATATATATATATATATATATATATATATATATATATATATTCACATAGCGCCATTGTGGACCCGCATGTTAATATTATATGGTAACTTTAAGCAATGATAACTTATGAAGGACTCATTGTCAAAATGTAGCAGAAAGTGTATCGTCGGTTTAATTTAGAATATCGAACATTGTTTATTCGGTAGTTATCATTAAGATTATATTGCATTATATATTCTTCATGATAGCGTCGACACGTTGACAATAATTACACAGCGAGCCGTTGTATATCATAAACTTGGCCATCTTCAGCCGCCTGGTATTTACCCTCTTGTGTATTATAATACGCCATGCTTTAACACTGTTGTATTGCGTATTGTACCTTGTTATATGTAGCCGCATGGATATCACCAAACCAGATATCTAAACCTTTAAATACATATTTTGCATTGCGTTGGTGAAAAGTGGTTTGCATGTCGTAGACAACAATTTCTTTCGGGAAAGTTCATTCTAGCAAACATACAACTTCTTTACCATTTGGATAATAATCATTGAAAACATTTCACGAGCAATTTTAATTGTGACTGCTTATTCTATGGAGCATGATTCTCTGATAGTGACACACAGTTTACATTATTTGTCATCAGGTGTTGAACAGCAAAGCAACAGAGCGACAACTCAAAGGCCGATAATGTGCTGCTTATCACATAGATTGACGTTCAAAGATTATTCACGGTAAATTCTGACTGTTTCATCAACATGGTTGCTAATCTAATATGACTTCAAAGTACAATTTATGGTGACTGACGGATATTGCCACTGAAATTAACTAGCGTCACTAGGTTGCACCAACTTTGCATTCTCGTGGAATATTTTCGTAGATAAAATGTTGACTATGGTCTTGGTAACGGGTAACGGCCGCTTCAGTGCTAGAAAACGATCAATAATTTCGCGCGAGAAAATACTCCGTATGATTCATTCCACCTCCAGTCTCTCGTTATTGTAGGTGCGTCCTTCTCACCAAACCTATTTAGTCAAAAACAGTTGCCCTGGTAATTTATCCTAAAGCACAAGATATTGTGATTCCCCCGCCTTGCTAAGTATATAATTCTAGAACTAGCCGCCTTTATTCGATTAGTTTGAAACGCAGCATATATTAGGTGGTCAGGCTAAGCTGTGTTGTTATTATATCCAATTGTAACGCTTATGTAGCTATAGGCAGTTAGTTTCGAAAAGCATCGTAGCGACTACGTGAGACACGTTCTTTATGGCATCACGTCACATGAATGAACTGAGCAAAATGAAGCTGAAAATACAATGGATAATCCTAACCACACTCAGCCTTAAAACATCTGGGTGCGCCAATCACATATTAGGACATATTTTTGCCTTGCCCAAGCGCATAGCTAATGTTTAAACCTTAAACTTCATGGTAAAACTGTTTCGAATTTAAAGTAATTGGCTGACTTACCTCAGCGTTAACAAGAAATTCACAGAAGCTAAGCTAATATGAGAACAAGCGATATTTTGCTAGAGAATCGCGTCATAATTGTTTAAATGTACGTTTTTCTTTAAAATACAATAAATCAACAAAACTTACGTTAATTTTCTTGTGTGATTGACGATAAATTAATTTTTTTACTTAGAATAAAACGTAAATCAGAGCAATGCATCAATATGTACATTTTTTAAGTGGTGGCGAAGATGCTGCAATAATCAGTTCATTATTTGCACCGCAGGTCCGCTTGTTTGACAATGAATTTACCTTTGCTTTGATAAATACCTCTTTAGAGACCTGTTCGTGACAGTGCAAGTGTCACGAATGATTAATTATAAATCTTTTCTTCGTCACACACCAAGACTAACTTGGAATATTAACGTTGCTCTATAACGAAAAGTAAATTTACAATATAATGTTGTAGTTGGCCTATCCAAGCACGCCGTTCCAAGAAATCAATTAACTAAGCAATAATAGCTGTCAAAAAGCTTGACAAGCTTGTCGATAAATAATGCCCTTGCATCTCTATACGTATCGCTGATATCAATATGGGCTTCAGACAGTTATGCGACAATATCCGATCAGAGAGAGACTATTTCGGTTCGTTGCGAACATTGTGTCCGGACAGAGAGCCGTTATTATGTCACGTAAAGCGATACGGCAGTAGTTAATGAAATGGAGATACATAGAGAATATACTCATCAAATGGATATACCAGCGTCACAGCTATAGGCAGATACATAGAGTTTAAACTTACTGTTTGGGTGAGGTATATGCATACGATCATTTTGGAAATATGTGTCAATGCAAAGTTTTTCACTTTATTTCATTTGATTTAGCTGCGGGTGTTCACTACCATTGTATCTTGTTATACACGAGGTCAGAGAGCTGATATTGAAAATATTTCCCTCAACGCAAAACATTGTTCTGCTCGAAATGTGTTTTTATATAAATCACCAGCCATATTGGTGGAATGCTAGCATTATCAAGTGTTGGCTTCTACTGGCTGTGGACTATAATTTTGATATATCTCGTTAACAAAATGCATATGGTGTAGTACTAGCACTCCTCAGAGCGCCTGAAGCCTGTTACATTACTCCTCGGAGTAGTAATGACAGAATAATTTACAACATACCTAGAGCGTAGATTTGTACAGTGCAAATACAGGCTTTTCCCATCCTGAATTGGTAGAGGTAAATATGAATGTCAAACGAAGTACCTTTAGTCATTGGGACAAATCGATATCACCATAAACAATTTGCAACAATTGCCATATGTATGTTTATTAACGTAAAATACAGGAAATCAGGCAACATTTCGTCATCATGCCATATTGCTAGAGGCATGACCTCCCACATTAAGTGAGGTGCAATGCAATCTAGATAATATATGATCGAATCATCATCTGCAAAACAACCGATATGTCTCTCATTTTCCAGTTTATACGATTGATAAGACATCACGTCCATTAACAAAGGGACTTGTAATTCACAGACTAATTTAGTAACCGTAGACAATAAACGCTGTTAGCGTCAATTGACTATATGTTCATTTAGTGTGGGCGATAGCAGCTGTTAAAAAGGTCGATATTATTTCAAAAGCAGCCGACATTGAAAGCTACTGGATGACTTAATGTGTAACATTGTTTATAGAAACTACTGTATCCGATGGGAAATTAAAGCTTAATAAAGTAGAATTAGAAGATATATAATCTTTGGAATGATATTATACCTCTTTGTGAATCATTCCTATAATTGTTTAGAATATATAAAGCATTAGGGCAATGTTCAGGGTTGGCAATGTGGGTGCGAAAACGCTTTGTGCGGTTGGCAATATATAAAATTGGTCGGCACTCGACTGACTATACGAACCGAACGCTACTCGTTACTACGGTAACATCTACAGGTTCGCTAGGGATTGAAACCATGATATGACTAATAGTTGACAGGTGTATGTTGTTATAGTACGTATATTTATTTCTAATAGGTATGGTTATACCACATATATCATATGTGCACAATTCTATTTGCGTATAAAAAAGAGTTATCGTCTTATATGCAGTATGTAGTGCGTTTTACGATAAACTTTGCTGACTATGATTCATACATATGCCATGGTTATATCAGTCAACTTTCGTTTTGTTAGCTATTAACTTTCGGCACAGCACTATTCAATATCAGGCCTTAGATGTGTACGACGTGACTGTTTTTAGGAAACATGTGGAGTTCTGTCATCTGTGAATGAATATACCAAACTTGATTTAGTTTTGAGATTGCTGTCAATATGCATAGATTTCAATATGCTAGGCGCGTGATGGTTTTGATTTCTGGCTACTTGATATCGCTGAGCTATGCAGTATGCCTTCCTGGATCGTTGAAATCCAATTAACTATACATTCCTTAGTTGTTACCCAAATATTTAATTTGAATGTCAGCAGAACATTAAACTGCTTTTTTAATTTCGAACCATAACTTTACATTCTACCCTGCCCTTTTGTAAAGCATTACAGAACAATAGATTGATTTTATAATTCTTTTACTTTTGCTATAGAAAGAGCACCTTGTCGGCATTTTCTGCATAGTCTGACCTTGTGTTACATTGATACGATCATGTTTCTAGTAATCCAAGGGTCATGTTTTATATGCATTCGACATTATGATAGTTGAATCGAAAAACGTGAACGAATGCGTCTGAAAAACATACGAGGAAGTCTTTTACGCGGAATCGGTTTTTCGCAACACACATTAAATTACTACTAGAAGTTGCGATAGACATGAAGACTTATATGTGATTATGAATGGCGTTAAGGTTTTAAACTAATCGTATTAATCTTTGATACGGGGTTATCGAATGCAATTAAGGTCGCATGCATGCCGTATTAATGTAAATGCTCCTTTGCACTATTTATCTTGTGCAACTTATACACTCCTCGCTGAATATTGCAAAACGTTGGTTATGCACCACGTACTGTGCTTTATACAATCGATATTTGCAATAAACGAGTCAATCGTTCAATATGGAGTACTTAGTTATTGTTTACAGACACTCTCCAGCGCGCCGTATGCTACGTGTTGGTTATTAAAGGTGCAATCATAACGGTGTAGAACAGTCCGTCTGTTTGTTTAGGAGTTTGTTATTTTAAAATCATGAATGATATATTAGAAAATTTTATTTCATTCAAAGATACCGAAGTTTCCAAAGTAGCTGAGAAATCTTATTTGATCCGAATTATTCAGATAGCACCGGAATGACAGTCAATTGGTCATTCATTTCCCTAAGTTATTTGTAAGGGTGAGCGGACATTAGACAATAAGCAAACGTAACCTACCAGGCATTTTTAAGAAAAATGATATTTCATGCAATTATCTCAATTTACCATTAATCGCGCAGAACCTTATATTTTTCAAATTATTATGAACTTCTATTTTCCGTTAATATGTGCCTCACATAATATATACAACCGACTATTTTATTCAGCGCATATGCTTACTACCGAAAATGATTTGATTTATCCACAAATCTGACGGGATGTGGGCATGTCTTATATAAATCGACGCACAGATTTCCACAATAAAACGCGGCGTTGCTTAAACTCGGAATTTGGTTGAATTTATTAGTGTGTATCGACGTGCGAATATTAGCGTTGGACCATAGACACATATCTTATATGGGATTGCAATTCAGCAGACGATATAATTTGCGACATAAAAGTTTGATTAGGTTATATACTAATCAAATAAACAACGATGATAGATTAGTCATGTAGTAGATACCTATACTTGCACTGTGAATTAAAGCTCATTGTAGCGCGCCTTAACAATTATGCTTATTGTTAGTGGTTTGCACTAACGGAATATCTATCTATTACTCACCTGACATGGAAAATTGGATATCCTTGTCAAGAGGTGGGCGTGCATTGTCCTGGAATTCTAGTAGATATATATCGATCGTTCATAGGACCGTTATGCTATCGGGTGAAGTACTTCAATGGAAAACGTATAATACAGGATCTGGCTTTTGGCATTTAAAGATAACTGCGCAATTATGAGTCGCGAATGCATCTACCATAAAGCCTGTTACAATCCACTAGAAGACTGTATTACTCATACAAATAACTGCTCACATGAAGGCCATAGATAATGTAAATATGACGCCTGCAGAGAGCGATTAAATACTGCACTTGCTTCGGAAAGCGAATTACACCATCCAAACAATGTGGTCGACCAATCATATAACAAGCGTTCCCGATAGAGATTTCCAACGCACAATCAGCGCTGTGAAAATACCCACCCTGCAATGAAGTTGTCACAAACAATGACAGTCTCGCAGAAAAAGTAGCTGAGGACAAGTTGTTCCATCATTGATTTTCGTAACGTTTTACCCATTTACTACAAAGCCGGCCGTCACAGTGCCATAGCGCCCCAACCCCCTCACCCAAAAAACATAAGGCAGTTTAAAATGAAAAAATCAATAAACAGGTCCGGACTGATTGTATTACAAGGAACAGCTCAATGATATATGTAAAAGTTCATTTGCTTAATAATGAATGGATGCTCAACCTCAAAGGCATACCCTACCAATTAACCTTTTGATCGCAAAGGCACTTAGTGCAAAACTAACGACGCTCACAACTAGCATGTAGTGTAAAAAGATGAATCATTTGAGCATGTTACTTTAATAAATACACCAAAAGGTGAAAATTTCATATATTTTACACAAAGTTCTAGTCTAAACGGATGATGGTCAATTAGTCAGGTTCATCAGTTCAACGGACGCCGTTAAGAAGGCGTGATATTTCAATATGATTTTTTTTCCTTGTTAAATCTGCAATGCAATAACGCCCGTTATGTTGTTTAAAATCGATATACCTAACTCAAGCTCTAGAATTGTGAGGGTTGAATGCGATTAACTCATACATTTTGTTTGTTGATCGTAACTATTCAGTTAAAAAAAGTGTGATAAAGTTGGTATGTGACATATCTATATTTCTAAACCAGCCCACATATCCATTTTCGATCATGTTATCACACTAAAAGCAGCAGTAACGTTCTGCAAAACTAAGCTTTTTAAACTTTATTGTAATAATTGTATCTTATTTCCTGCAATTGAATGATCATTTTGCACGAGTTAGATACGTATTTCGAAGAAACTATAAGATAGTGTTGGCGGATAGTAAATCACATGTACGGTGGCACTCGTTCCTATCCTAAAAAGAATTGATAAACCATGCTAATATACGTAATAGTATCTAAGCACCACAATATATACATCGTCAATCAGATTATCTTTATGTGCGATAAACTCACCGTTATGACGATATGTGCATTCGGGTTAGAATTAGTTCACATAATGGTTAGCAGTTTTGCTAACGTACATATTTTCGTAGGTCTTGTCCCTCGCTCTTTTCGCCAAACGTAAATGGCTGCCTAAGAACATTCACACCAACATGGTAACGACGTTCTGCTCAGATGCGTTCTAGTTAATTTAATCATTTCACTGACGGTTGTGTGCGGGCACTTCCCCGGAGAGGAAGTTGATCCGACGTGTTAAGCACCAACAACGCAACTCTTGTTAGTTGACAAGTATCGCAATGTGTGCATATGGTCTGTTAATCGATGTATTGAAGATCGTCCGAAATTGTTAAATATGGCAGGCTCAACCCTTCTGGAAAAAATGTCCTATTTAACCCTAGCTCCCAACTTCCATACGTTTCTGGATTCTCAGGTGCAGCAGCCTAGATTGTCGTTTAATTTAAAACAAATGCATTAATATATGCAAATGCATAAAACCCTTGGTTGTCGCAGTCCATTCATTCCACGTCATGAATAAGGGCAATATAGAGTCGCAAGTTGTTTCTATGTCACCAATTCTATTTAATATTATTAATTTAGAGTAAACCATGAATATATTAGTGCAATGTATTGAGTTTGTAGCATAAGCCAATGCTCCTGTTTCCATTGGCGGTTACACATTGCTTCATATTCTTAGGGAAACTATCCACCCCAGCCTATTGCAGACAGTGTCAGTAAATAATATAAAGGACTGCGTATTGAAACATTTCATAGGAAATTACGGGACTTTTGAGTGTATATCGTGTGCCGATTAGTGCGATACACTACCGGAATATTTGAACTCTTTTCACCAAAAACATGCGTATGAATCACATGTAGCATTTATTCGGCGGAAGAATTGACCTGTAATACAAAGCGTACAAAGATAGTTTATTTGCTACAGCAATATATCTGACAATTAAAATAGCACTCCAGTAACAGTCAAGCGTCCACAGCATGGCAAAGAGACGAGTGGTGATTACCAATAAATTTCATCGTTCGAAAATTATCACCCTTCAAATAAAGTCAAGTCGGTACCCAAGGTCAAATGTCCAATGATCCTTTTCATCTAAGCCGCCATATTATTCTCACCAAACGTAGCAAGGCTTCCTCGGGACGGCGCGGGTAGCGATAAAAAGGTGATACATTATGCATTCAATTAACGTGATGTGTAGGAATGTTTTGTGTAAAGTAACAGCGCGGAAGGAAGCTGTGTGTCAACATAGACCAACCAAAGGTTTTGTGATCATGTGGCGAAGATATATTGTTTCCCTTACTATGAATATATGTAGAGACAACGTTGTCATAGACGCGGAAAGCAAAGCAAATGTGCTTTCTAATAATTTCCGGTGTTTAAGCCAGCGTAAACCAAACAGCGGCATACGAAGAGCAGCATTTGCATTGATAATAACTTATTTTTTGTTTAACATAGGAGCACGTTTGTTTGCATTAATTTGTTACTACATTAACTGTAGTAGTAACTTGGTTAATCAATCAAAAGTGACATTTTTAAATGCTAAAGGTCGAATGGGTCGAATGTGATTTGTTTGAAATTCCGACCGGATTTATTCTACCGGGACAATTATTGTTTTTACTAGATCATATACTTTAACAGACGATCGGTAACTTACGCATTATTGATTGCTGTCAAGCATTATGATACTTAATGCGTCCATTCTTTATTCAAAACCACAGCTAACTAATAAACTGCTGAAGAGTAGTGATTATTTGCAGTTTCATCAACACATTTAAAATTCAGCGTCATGCCAAACGCTGTTTACAACGCCTATATACATCAAGTGGTGTCATGCCATCTGGGCGGCCCGACATTCGATCAGTCCATGACTACAGCGAATAGAGCCTGCAATCTATTGAGTGAAAGTAGTATGCTTCAATAATGGTTTGATCATGCATGCATCATCCGGTTAATGTAGCGATTATTCGTTACAGAAAAAGCATACAGCTATTCGGGAACGTCGTTTAATGCAGAAACACAACCAGGCTAGCATTGATCGGTTATTGGTGGCATTACCAATGATACACAGGCAACCAGGATGCCCAATCAAAGGCATTAATGTAAAAAAAAGAAAGATCACGATCCCCCAAAACCATTGTTTTTTTTCTGCTTGTTATATAGAAACGCGACGGATGATAGGTTATTTGATTAGAGAGACAACTTGGCGCAATCAGTAATGTATGTGTTGTTAACAATCTGATGGCAGATGAATACTGGAGCCGATGTTGTTCCAGCAGTATTTGTATACTATATTGATGACAAATTACGCTTGGGTCAGGGAAGATTTTTTGATAGACGCATCGTGTTATTCCGCAAATTGCGCTCAACTTAATTCACGTCATTTCTGTGCTCTTGCGACTCAAAAGGCGCGGGTGACGGGCGGACAGCCTAGTTTATGGCTATTTCCGAATGGCCAGTGTTAACACTGAATGAAACGCACAACGACTAAATACTTGTTTGCTCCAACGAAAATGATTATTCCATTTATGACAGACAAACCTCTGTCGCAGAGCAATATGCAGTCAAAGAAAACATTAGTCCTGAGAAGCATTAATTACAAATGCATGCAAATGCGTTGGAAGTTTTTGCTGTGGATGCTTTCATCGTTCAATCCACTGCTAACCATCGGCACGCACAAAAATCATAACCTTAACCGATCTTAGTGATGAATGTGATTATAAGTAGAGTTGCATATGGAAAGCAAATTGAATTGCATATATATATATATATATATATATATATATATATATATATATATATATATATATATCTATATATATATATATATATATATATATATATATATATATTTAAAATACATATATATATGTCTAAATATATCTCTATCTCTCCCCCTAAATATCTCCCTCTCTGTCTATACCTACCTATCTCTCTATCTAAATGTCTATGTCTCTCTCTCCCTCTGTATATATCTCTCTGTGTCTCTCTCTGTCTGTCTGTCTCTCCCTAAATTGATCTCTCTCTCTCTCTCTCCCTTGCTCTCTCTCTCTATCTCTCTCTCTCTCTCTCGTTCTCTCTCTCTCTCTGTCTCTCTCTCTCTCCTTCTCTCCTCCTCTCTCTCTCTACCCTCTATATCTCTCTCTGTCTCTCTCCCTCTCTCTATCTGTGTGTTTCTATATCTATATCTATTTGTATATATATATACCTATATACCTATATATATATCTCTCTACCTATATATATATATATATATATATATATATCTCCTCTATCTATATATCTATATATATATCTATATATATATCTATATATATATATATATATCTATCTATATATATCTATATCTATATATATATATCTATATATACATATTTCATTAACTTGGCCATCGTCAGCCCCCTGGTATTCACCCCATGTGTATTATAATACGCCATGCTATAACACTAATGTACGGTGTATTTTACCTTTGTACCAGTAGCATGGATATCACCAAAACAGATATCTGAAACTTTTTTACTTGCATTGCAGCCAAATAAAAGGGTCGGTGATAAGTGGTCGGCACATCGCATTTTCTTAGGTTGACATCAACTTATCGCGAACAAATTCATTCTCATGGTACGACATTTGAGACAGCTGATTCAGTAGCGCCGATACTGTGTGAGTGTCCATGTGCGGATGGCTCAAACAAGTTTAACAGCATATGCAAATACATCATGTTACAATCGTTAAAACCCTGCGATATTACTCGGTATGCTATGAGATTTTACGCCTACGCCACGGGCAAGCTTGTTTCGCTAGGATGAAAATCTAACGCGATCATTGCACATTAAGTTAACTGTTGTCATGTGTCATCGCTGATCGTGTTGGTGTGATCGCAAGCTTTCCCAAGCAAATGTACTGGTCGTCATGTGACATGGAATCTAGCAGGTTCTGGTCTTCTTGAGAGTTGTTAAGCTCATGGATTGTTATCCGATGAATTAAGGCGCAGGTGGAGTGACTAAGTGGAAAATGCATAGCTATCCCACTTTAGGGGTTTTGGACGGCTTTATATGCATTGACATTGTGCAAATGCACGGAAATTTGTTCTTTACTGGCAAATCACCTAAAGACAGCAACCTTTGTAAATTACTCCTTTCGGTGAGTGTCATATGAATTGCCCATTTGTCGTCATTATTGATGATAATGAACCAATAAAACTTACATCGTGCCATTGCTACATGATTTTGTAATTATCCTTGAACATCATTAACACACGCAAGAGTAATGAAGTTCATATATATGCATATATAAATTATAGAGGGAGGGAGGGAGGGAGGGAGGGAGGGAGGGAGGGAGGGAGGGAGGGAGGGAGGGAGGGAGGGAGGGGAGGGAGGGGGGGAGGGAGGGAGGAGGGAGGGAGGGAGGGAGGGGAGGGAGGGAGGGAGGGAGGAGGGAGGGAGGGAGGGAGGGAGGGAGGGGAGGGGTTTTATTCTTTTCTTTCTTTTTCTTTTCTTTTTATTTCTTTGAACCGCTAAAAAACCCATGAAAATCCCCAGGCAGCTGCAAATCCAGCAAAGTAAATCCCACTTATAGCCGACCTGTTTTAGCCAAGAGTATGTGCAACTTATGGAGAGAAAGTTGCTGATTGATTTCTTTGATTGCAAACTTTGAAAGGCAAGTTGTAATTGAAAATAAGTTAATTGGAAGTTTACAGCCTAGGTGTTACTTTTGATCAATAGGATTCAATGATATTTAAGTGCTACGACATCATAGCGTTAAAAATAATGAAAAACCTGCTTAGGAGAAGTATCATTGGATTACATATCCAATATATGAGTTTAAAAACGTCAAACATAGTCACCGAACAAAACATTCTGTATCAAACCCCCGGTTATTTTGCAACGCGGTGAAATTATCCAATTAATGTTAGTATTACGGAAGTAAAATGAATAAGACTATTCTTTTTGCTCTATGTGTATATCATAGTTCATGTGACTGTTATATACTTTAATAGTGTTTGAATTAAACTAACTAAATGTTAACCGTGATAATTTCGGTAGCAAGTGTGTGAGCAACGGCCAATACGGATGCAATATTGATTTTATAACGTCTAGTTTTCCTGGCTTGCATGATAATAATTATTAGTTCATAGGTTTTTTTCAATACGAATGCTCAGTAATTTGCAACTTTAATGGTCTTCGAGTAATGGGTTATGTTGGCTGCAAACAAATAGTGGATTGTGGTAAGATATGGTATTCGTCCATTTCATGCTTCATAGAAACACAAGTATAACGCTAATGTGATAAAACGATGAGAGATAGCATACCAGGCAGGTGCAAATGTGACGAACCTTTAGATATGCCCACTGTATGTACTTCTGCAATATGCATTGATTATATCACAATATCTGTCAACGTGTATACAGTGATAATATCGACCTGACGCAGATTTAATGTCACATATGCAATGCATCTAACCATTGCATTTCGCCCAACTGAACACGCTGTTACTTACATATGTACATACTCTGGACATGCAGCGTAACAATTGTTTGCGTAGTGCAGTGCTTAAATCAATTGAGGACATTAACTGAATACTGTGCGAATGATAATCGCTGGATTACATAATATGCACAGTCGCATCACGTATCATGTGTACACAATGCAAGCTGCCGAGCCCTATTCCACAACAGATATTAAAACTAATCCATCACCCGCCACAACTAAAACATTCTTCACAGCAGCGAAACGGGAAAGGAGGTATTGAGGGACAGTGATATTCATATGCGGATGAAAGGATATGTAAAGATTAACTGATGCCTCTAACGAAAGAATATTCCTTACTACCTGTAGTTAGTTCACCACGAGCTGTTATAACAACAGTTATATACGGCCATTCATTATAAAGAAACATATCGGTAGCGTAGCGAAAACGTTTTTGCTTTGGTTCATCACATTGAAAGTAATCTTATAAGCAAATATACTGTCCTTAACATTGCCCCAGCCATTATGCATAGCTGCCTTCAAAAACTCGTTTGCATCCCTTGTGACCAGTTCAAGGAAAATGAAATATGCAGTTTGGACCGCAACTGAATATTGCTGGGGAAGCATGTAACACGCCTTTCGGAATCTATTGTAACTGTGAAACGATAATATGCATAACACATTTGTCTTCATCGATTTTTATCGCACATACGCCGGTAATTAATACATATATATATATATATATATATATATATATATATATATATATATATATATATATATATATATATATATATATATATATAGATAGATAGAGATATATATATATATAGATATATATATATATATATATATATATATATAGGATATAGATATATATATATATATATAAGATATATATATCTATATATATATATATATATAATATATATATATATATATCTATATGTATCTCTCTCTATATATCTATATATCTCTATATATATCTCTCTATATATATATAGGTATATATATATCTATATATGTATATATATATATACATATATATATCTATATATATCATATATATATATACTATCTCTCTCTATATATATATATATCTATCTATATATATATATATATATATATATCTATATATATATATATATATATATATTTATCTATATATATACGTATAGATAGACATAGATTTATACAAACGGTTTTATGGCAAAAGCGGTTCGACTTACGGCCGCAATTTCACGTGGTTAAGATCTAAGGTGAAGCGTTTGGCTTCGCCTTAAATCTCGATCGAATTAATTACTGCGATGAAAGAATGTAGTTTTTTTTCCATGATTCACATGATGATATACGCTTAATAAACGGACATGTGAAATCTTGTGTGAACGCGCTGTGTATAATAATGAGTTTGTGGCGTTGTAAAAATTGAAGATTGAGGTTGCCGTTTATATTACAGCTCCAAATATGACATAGCTAGTGTGTCAATTAGCGGCCTTATGTTTCACATCGTATTGTTGATAATTAACCACAGTGCAAATATAATAAATTGTACGCTGATTATTATCGAACATACGCCGATATTTAATTCATATGATTTTGCATATTTCTAGGTTCTACTTGTGAACTGCAGATTCCTGGACTATCGCCATCGCACGTGGTGACTATAATGCGGTCGTTTATATTTATATGACAGCTGTAAACATATACAATGTACTTTCATATTTTTCAAGATTTGATATGGTTTGGTTTAAATTTCTTCCATTCTCAACAAAGCAGTCAACCGACATAGCGGTTAATAAACCTGACTACAATGGTATCAGGATATGTCAGGCATTGGTCGTATTCGGGGTAAAATGAAAATGCCAACTCATTATGGATGATAAGTATGTCTGAATGTCTAGACGGTCAACACTAGTAGATTAGTGTGGTGGCTTTTCAAAATGGTTAGCCTACTGAAAAGCGATATCTTTCTCTTAATTTGAGCGGCACACATGGGACATCACGAATGTCATTTACATTTAATGATACGTTGATTAAAAAGCGATGTTGCAGGGAACCGTTAGCGCGTGAATCCAACGTACACTAAAGAGGAGAGTGCATAAAAACATCGAGATTTGAAATAGTAAATTCATTGCAAGAATACAACTTTATAGCCTGGTAAAACCATTCGTTAATCCGATCTAGCTGCATTTTAGATCCGCCACCTAATCTTGTTTCATTAATTGTAAAATCATCAGTGTAAAAACCCACCAGAAGAAGAGCAATGTGAATTTTTAAAAAACGAGCGCGCATACCCAATTTTTAGTGTTTTTCTGCTTCGCATATTATATATATATATAATATATATTATATATATATATTATATATATATATATATATATATATATATATATATATATATACACACATATATATATATATAATATATATATATATGCATATATATACATGTATATATATATATATATATATATATATATATATATATATACCATATATTTTTTATACATACATATATATATATATATATATATATATATATATATATATATATTTATATATCCATATATAAATATATATAAATAGCAACTCTTAATCGAATTGAACCCACGCAATCAAAAATAGTTAGTCTAGGATCCAGTGGTAGACAAATAATTACGCGTGGGCTCGAACAAGGTCGTCTGCCAAGCGACAGCTATACCGGTTACATTTCCGTAATCAGGCGACGATAATGGAATAATGAGATTATGCATACAGTCGCATGAATATTATTATGCAATGCTAGATAGTTACACCAGTTGTTCCTTCATATTGTATGTGACAATCATCATGGTGAGAATGAGTACATGGTACATACAATTCAAATAATCCGTAATTCCTGGGTGCCGTGACGAAAACTGTCGTTATACCACAGCAGGGCCATATTTTGACAGCCTTTGTTGTATAAATATGTACGTAGTGTACAAGATTACCCAGTTGTGTAAGGGGATGATAAACTCCGCGTATTTATGCATCGTTTGCCGCTTGCAGAAGCTTTTTCTGATAACTGTTCACACTTATTCAACGATAATTGATTCAATAGATCCAGTGGTGAGCATTCTTTATGCGCAGTATGACCTTTCTGATCCGAATGAAGTGCTTGGATAAAGAATGTGCCAAATGCCATGGCAACTCCCCGGGCAGGTGCATTGTTGGAAAGGTGAACAATTCTTAGCTTGAAAGCATCTAAAGGTACTTCATATTAGCGCTGGCATAACATGGAATCAAAGTTAGGGGACATAATGACAGGCTTAATCCATTGATGGCTAATCTGATTTGTGATCGATTCCTCGATCTGTCGGCCACATTAATAGCCAAAGATTCAGCATCAAACCAAATCAACCTACACAATTTACCCAATCATCCATAAACAGTAACATACATGTGATTGCCGGGGTTCACCCAAGACTCAGATGATTTATATTAAGGCTTAAAGTTCCGTAGCATTTGTTTAACCAAGCCCATATAAGTTTACATTTTGCTCAGTGAACTTTATATCGCCTGCTGAAATTAAAAATCACCTAGCTAATCTGACTAGCCGTATCACTTACCTGCTTATGTTGTTCGAAAAACATCAGTGGTAGACAACAATTCCATCATTATATTTATGCTAGTACGGATAGCTTTTGGAGCTATGCAATGGAATAATTACTTCTTCCGAATATAACAGCATAATTATTTGCAAATGAAAATGCTCACTATATTTCCCTCCCGTGACAATGCATTGAGCCTTATTTCCGCGGATAAACGGCCTATTCTACAAATTCAATCCATTGCAAGATTGTTATTGTGAGGATTATCGCACAAGATCCGTGCAGTCACGACGAGAAAAGGTTATGAGAGATCGGAGAGACCACTGAATGTAATTGGAACTTGGCGTGTGTGGCAGAATAACGAAGCAATCGCGTAATTGCTGGTGAGAAAAAATGCTCATACCAGCAACATACACCGTTAAATGGACCACTATGCAAAAGTGGGCTGACAAATATGCTGTCTTCGTGTATTTTTGACTGTTATGTGATTAACATCGACTTTTCATCCTAGAGGTCTAAGTACGCTTTGGTTTAGAGATTACCTACATTGTCGTAATTGCAGGGGTAATGATAATGCTTTCAATTCACGGACCTGTTTATGACGTCGTCAGATTCACCATTGTGTAATAACTGTACGGGGATATTACTAATGTTAGAGCGTATAGCGCAAAGTAAACCAAATCAGTATAAATATGGTATTAACTGGTTCAGGGCTGGCTATTTTCTTTTCTGCTGTTCAGCTGAAAGGGTTCCGATTCAATTCGGCTTACTTCATAAAGCCCACATAGACACGCAATGAACTAAGTTCCTGAATATCGTCGCTTCTATGGATGCATTGCGGGGTGTCTTTGTTGCTTTATACCGTATAATGAACTACATGTATGGGTTCAAAATGGCGTGATAATATTAAAGATGCGTTTTTTTCAAAAACAAAATGGCATGCTATTTTTTGCTCCATTAAATAGAACAACTCTTTTGGAACCCAAGCAGCCGAAATGGTGAGTCTTTTGATTCCTACATTTTTTGTATGACTCTTCTTTGATTGGAGTTTTCGAATGTTATATAAAAAAAAGAACCCGCCAATATAGTGAACACTATCGGTACAATAGATTACCGTAAATTTAACAATAAATAGCGTTACACCTGCGAACAAACCCTGAGGTAGCTCTACAAGACGTCCTATATATATATATACTACCGTTCGACCGGTGCTAACCCTGAGGCAGCGCACGTTCAAGCGTAATAAAAACGATATTCTTGACTAGTCTGTCACGTGTTGGAGTATAAAGCCATAACACCTGTTCGAAGTTGGATTATTTCATATGTAATTATCGGTGCTTTTTCATCGCAAACTATTGGAATATTCCTGAATGAACTCATCAATTGTATCATAAATCAAGGGGCTGGGGTCTCCCTCAGGACTTTTACGTTGTCTGGTTATAGTGAACTGAAACAGGGATTTGAATTGGCCGGCCGGCCGCCATCTTCTATGCATACATAAACCCTACAGAGAAGATAGTGGCCGGCCAATGCAAATCCCTGTTAACTGAATCGTCCGCGCTAGGAGTTTGGGGTGGTATGTATCATCGTATGGGTTTGGACAAGGGACACTAAGCGGGTGGTTTTGGTTCTGATTTGGGTTATTTTAAGGTTGCTGCAACCCACTTTATACGCATGGTTTAGATTGTGTGTCTATGATTACCTACTTCAACACCATTCTGGTGTTGTAGAAGCCTAGGATAGCCGGAATTAATTTGGTGAAATTTAGTGACAGAGATGACCTCAAATCTGTATTATTTACAAATTGTTCTTGGTTGACTTTTGGCTCAAACACTGAAACATTATTGATTGAATAATTCTTGTCATGTTAATTTATTAATTTGATTGAACAAACCCACTTTCAAATTTAAAGGAAATAAAAAAGGGGGGACCACGTACAAGAAGAGGCCGTGGAAGGGGTCATGGTACAGATTCTGACAACCTGTGTGGAACTGAGGTTGGTTCCTATATTATTTGAATTGGATTCTTATCAAGGGTATTTTATTGAACTCAATACATCCATTATGTCTGGGAAGGATGTGTTTAATGGTTTGAAATTGTTCACCATGACACAGGTGTCCAAGTCGGTGGAGGTTGCAGACCAGCCCGAAGAGGTGCCAGAGGAGCCCCATCTTCTTCAAACAAGGTAATATTGGGCTTGCCTTACCTAATTGAATACTTTGTCAGTAAATAGGGGGTCCCATGTTTGACTTGGCGGCCATTTTTCCACTGGTTCTCATTTGTTTGTAGACCTCGACAAGCCGAAAGCGAATCAATCTTGTTCGCAGAGGCTACCTTGGCAACACACCAATAACTAACCAGACCCTACAGCAGAGTAGAGTGGCTGCTAAATCTTTAGATCTGTCACGGAAAGTGAAATTGAAGGTAATGTGCAACTCAGTAGTTAACACTCTTCAGCTGCTCCAAAAACTTAATGCAATTTTGTCAGAGAGAGCGATTTCCATTGGAGATATTAAATCCATCAAAATGAAGACTGATTACTCATAGTTTTTCAGATTTTTTTGCGGTGGCTGGATTTGGATGGGGTGCGGCAGTTGCTGGTTGATGGTTAGACAGACCGCCAAAGTTTGCGCTTACAATCACCTGACAACCCACACTGCCGAAGGAAGGATTCCACCCTCCATCAACTACCACTTCGCCAGACTTGTGCATTTGCCTTCAATGTAGGGAAATGCCTACCCCTGTGGAGCGGCAATGTTGCACCAACAGCCCAGACCTTTGCACATATGAACTACCTCAGATGGAAGGAGTTGTGCTTGACCCGATGGTCAGTGAGGTTATTAACAGGTACCGATCGGACTTGCTATGGGAGTAAAATGCGGTTGTCGAGGACCAAAAAAAAGTTGCTTAGACGCAGCGCCTATCAGCAATTGGTTCTGTTGATTCATTGCTTTTTGAGGGAGTGCAATAGAAGGGATACTCCTTCCTGTTGTGTGTAGAAGATCAGAGACCTCTTTCTTGACAAGTACTGACAGTAAACAGGCTTAATACAAAGTAGGATTTGGTAATATACTAAGCTTAAATGTTTAGATTGGTAATTTTAATCAGGAAGTATCTCATGGTTCTGGTTGGTATTTTTGTGCGGATTGTATTGATAAGTCCCAGTAATTAAATTACCTAGTCTCACAAAACATGTGATATTATTTGTTCTGAAGATTTTTGTTTCAACAATCTCATAATTTATTGTCCATTCGTTTTATGGAATGAGAATTCACATATAAGTAAATTTTCGTCTCTCAAACACAGAAAAAAAGAATTATGCACACATAATTTTGTCAATTAGTCATGGCACGTTATCTTCAGATTTAACTTTTTATGTTCATAATTCTAGCCCGGATTAAAAGAAGTGACATTAAAATGAGTTCATGTATTATTTATTTGCCAATTTCATGAGTTCTTCTATAACAGTTTGGATGTGACTAATAAAAGATGTGTACATTTCAACAAAAACAAATTTCCAAATCATATATCTAATCAAAACGAGACATCTGCAACTCAACTGTTATTTTAGGAAGATGGCCTTGACTCAGGAGCAACGTTTAGACTGATGTTGCGGGGTCATCAGCAGAGCGTTGTGGGTGTTGTTGTGATTGCTGTTGCATTGCTTGGGCCTTAAGATTTCTGTTATCATATCTGGTACATGTGCGACATCAGTATTTTGTTTTATGATAGGACATTTAGTCAGTGTGTAGCTGAGTGGTTATGAGAGACTTACATTAGCTGACCATCCTTCTTAAGTGCATAGGCCGATCTCTATGGCGTATGCCTGTTGTGGTCCATTGCCACAACTTTTTTGCAACAACAATTAACAAATCCAAATAGTGCAATGGACTCACCATAGGCCCTTAGATTTTATTTAATCGGTGATATTTACACAAGTCGTTTCAATACAGGCCGATTAGATAGCAGGGTATTCATAATACAACGAGTTACTTGCGTGCCCAGCAAAAACGTTGCAGCTTCTTCGTTTGTCAAATACTTCCCTGAATGCCTATCTTAAAGAGACCCTAATGTTAGAACGCAGCTAGTCTAGCTCCCGCTTCCTTTGTTTAGTTGTTGAATCTGTTAATAGCTTCTTTTTCTCTCCACCTTTTCTTCGTTTCTTGCTTTGGTCGTCCTTTATCGCAAAGTTAATAGCGCAAACTAAACATCCGCCGGAGGCGAACGGCACAGAGTGATGACGTTTCTGCGCTTCCGGAATGTATAATACACGAGCTTCCAAATATGGGCTATTTTTGACGGGACGTGAAAAATAAGGAAATAAAAGCTTATTTAAGAGCAACAAGAAATATATAGTGCCATTCAAACTTTGGATTCCTGATATCAGCACCATTAAAGATACTCTAAAATTTAGCATAAAAAAACTTCGATTAAAAATCGAGGGATTTTTTGATTAAATGCACCTTTAACAACGACACAATTTGCCACACACATAATAAACGTAAGTCATTGCTTTAGTTCATGTGCAGGTATCCCCGTATTTAACAATAAAATGCAGGTATGGGTTCAATGCATGATTGTGCAAATAATTACGAATTGGTGACAAGCTCGATCAATATCAAAAGTTATGTTCTTCTGACTTATCGCATGGAAGTTTTTAAGCATTTCACATCCTTTTCCATCATAAAAGGGCGATATTATTATTGACATGTACTTCTAATAGGTCATGGGAATGAAACTGCGGCTTGACTTTGGTGTTATTTGAAGATATCAAATACATAACAAAACTAATGAAGCCAATGGTGTTTGACAGTGCAGATACACTGATCATATAGTCTAGTTGCAGCCAAAAATATGCTATTTAAAATATTGGCCGGAATGAATTATGTTATGTATTATGTGTCAGGGACGGTACTTTTTATGGTAAAAGCGGTACATATCCACAGACACACTTAGCTTTGATTAAAACAGCTGTTGCGCAGGTCATGCTGCACTCATACAGTAATAATAATATCGTTTGTCTGAGTGTCATAGGCACAACAAGAAGAAAGCCATTGCAATGAACATTAACAGCTAACTGAAATAAACGCCTTGCGCCAGACACCACTCGCTGGCAAATCATAATGATTGTGATTTAGCGGAGTAGATAAGGCATATACGAACTAATATTACCCGTACTTCGTTATGAAATGTTGCTATGCAACTAATAATTGATTTAATCCATAGAATAATTTTTTATTTCGGAACCTTAGATGTAGTAAGACATGGTGCATATATCTACATGCTAGCTTGTCCCCGTCCCCTGGAATCAACTGAGTAACGATTTAGCTCAAATGATAATATTTTACTAGAGATAAACCGAAAGCAGACACACCGATGTTACGGTCGTTGAACTGTCTCAGGCTTAGTGAAACAGTATTAATATTAACCTTTGCATTCGAGTCGTTTTATGGGACCAGTGTTTTTCGACCATCCAATCAATGACTCTCTTGTGTGTGATGAACAGATTGAGGCTTGGCCTGCATAATGCCAGTGGCGTTTAAGTATGCCTTTGCTCCATAAAACCCAGCAAACGTCTCTCAATTAATGGAAGTACCTCGTTCACATCACTCAAATTCATTAAATGGTTTCTGTTTGTTGCATAAACTTACATGATGTTATAGGAATACTATGAGGTGTTTTTTTGTTAAATGCAATATCTCATTCAGTATGTATTTACATTGTGTATATAGATGGATTAATTTTACCGTGCTGTCCAGGAGAGCGAGCGTATATGTAGATAGGTTGGCGGTGCCAGATGTCTCCGTTGTATTATCCTACGGTAGATTCATTAATCACTGCATGCTCCAAATCGCCGCCGAAAAAAACCAAAGGTATTCCGATAAATCAATCTGCTCAAAATTCATGGATATACCTGAAATATTCGTCAGTGTTTTGACATTTGCTGAACAGACGCAACGAACAGGTGTGTTCATTTGAAATTATGCTATCCATTAAATAAGGTGGTAGCTATAGATCGTTGTTATGTACTTTGAATGATCATTTGATGTAGTATTTAGCGCCACGCAATGATTGTACGGCTGCAGCTTATTCCTAGGCGGTCGCTATGATACCATTAGCTCTTAAAATTACAGTTCGGTACGGCCATTCACTTCGACGGAAAGTATCACTAGCCTCTTGCAAGCTATGTTGGTTTGGTTAATAACATTGAAAGCAATCCGATAAGGGATGCTTCGTGAGATATAATGCTCCCGTTATTACCAACGCCGTCATGCATAGACGTTTTTCAAAACTCGTATATTTCTCTTGCGTGCAGTTTGAGGACAATTAAATATTGCATCTCTGACTGTATCTGACGATTGTTGTCGATGATTCGTTTTTTTAAAATCGTAACCGAAGAATATTTGGGTTAACATACCAACAATTGTGGTGAGTTCATCGGGTATTTTATCACCAAATACGTAATAAGTGATAGATGAATCAACAATTGGAAGCGGAGGACTTTGAATTCACACACCAACGAATTACTGTCAACTTACCATTGCCTCCACTAACAGAGGCTGTGAGAGTAAATAGTATCGAAATGTAGCAATCTTACTGAGAGTTGGCGATGTAGACATCTATATACTGATAACATGAACCATGTGATGCACATATAGCTATAGGATGGGCCACGGCCTCTCGAAAATCATAAGAAACCTTATAAAATGAAGTTTAAATATTTTATGACATTAATCAGGTTATTTGCTTAGCTCATTTTACTCTCTCTGTTTGATTAGCCAGTCATCAGCCATCAGTTTGCTATGACACAAGGTTATCAAAAGCCGTATGTGTGCGCTGAGACTTGTCGTCGAGAGCAAGTTATTTCATTTATCATTGATGTCTTTTGTAGGGTATCTGCATCAATGGGATTTAAAGAAAAATAAATGTAAGATGTGGTATATTGTTTGATTCTAAGCGGTCGTTCTATATCATATTACTCGGCTGTGCTCAGGTTGTTCGTCCGCCATAAATCCACGTGATGTTTTCATGCTCAGAATTGAAAGGCACTATTAAGCTACAAACAACTGGTTTTAACTTGCTGCTGTCGAATATATGAATTCGGATATGCAGTGATATTTCACTCACGGGAAACTTATATTTCTATTATACGGGAGTATACTGATGCTAAGCTATAGAAGAAACTAATCTCATTCCAATTGGTTGCAAGACCCAGCATCTGGCTTCAACTTGGTATCCAATCGGCTCCACTGTCATTTTCTCAGCAAATAGAACTGATCATACATATATCTTGGCGAACCGAGATCGCATAACTGAAAGAATGCACAGCAATAAGGTAAAGTTTATATATACATGCTCTACCATCAAGCCAGTAAATATCGCTGCTATCTCGTCAAGTGACAGATGAATTAGCAGGCCTTGTCATTTATCATCCAGTGGATGATCAGCGACACAATATAATCTTGTCGGGCAGGCCAGATATAATCAGCAACATGATTGATTGCAGCTGCTATGCTGATAACAACTTTGACGTCGATGAATCATGTATGCTGTGCGAAAGACAGTTTATTTATATAATATTCAACCAAAGTTAAACGACGTCCTGACGTGTATAATTGTGTGACAGTCTGCTTGTTGGAATTGTTTATATTGGTAAACATTATTAACAATCGATTCGTTTATCGGTAAAACCTATATCTAGAATTTACTGTTTGTTGACATATTTTTACGTCATTTGCTCTCAGCGCTAGCGCGAGAGCTAAAAGGCAGTGTATATTGTCTGGGTTGGACTTTTTGAATCACTTAGCATGTCATCACGTTTACAACATAAGCCGCAAATGATGTTTGAAGGCATAGACTTGTAGTTGATGAGCTGAATTTCTACAGGTTATTGCAATGTCGCTGTCAATTAATGTAAATAGAAACATTGTTCTTGCTACAATATTTGAATAAATTGTGGCTAGAAAACCATGTGCATCATAATCTGGCGACGAATTTACGGGTGAATTCTACTGACAGAACTGTATCATAGATAAAGCTCTCGCGGGCTTATCAGTTACCTAAAAGGGACAACTGACAAGATGCGATAATCAGATATCACCAGCAAATTACCCCATTGCGAATGGAACGGGTGTTTTGTCTGTGCCTACAAATATTACTCACCGCCCGTTGATGTTCGACGTGTCCTTGCTCATTTTGTTATTCGTACATTGTGTGTCAGCGTAACTGCAAATGATAGGAAAATAATGGTATATGCTACACCTAATTTCTTATTGATAACCCAATATGAGGAGAAAATATTCAGATGTTCAACCATTAAACACGGAATTATGAGACAAAGGTTATTCACTGTAGCACTCAATCATCCACAGCATGTCAACAGGCTGAGAGTTAATGCACAAGTAATCTCGCAATTAAGAAGATAACACCTGCCCAAAATCAGAATAAGGGTACACAATATATCAGGGCTCGATGTTCCACTCAATCATGTTCGTCTTATCGTTTCTGGCAAATACTATATCTATTTCAAGGGAATGTTTAGTAGGCTGTGGGACTGATTATTACAAATTATATATATATATATATATATATATATATATATATATATATATATATATATATATATATATATATATATATATATATATTTATTTTGCACATATATATATTTATATATATGTATACATATATATATATAAAACACATATATATATATATAATTATGTATACATATATTGATATTTATATATACATATTGATTGATATATATCTATTTATATATATGGCAACATATATATATATACATATATATATATACATATATATATTTATATATATATATATATCTGTATGTATATATATGTATATACATTTGTATATATATAAATGTGTATTTATATATATTGATATATACATATATTTATATATATATATAGATATTTGCCAAATATGTTATTTTCCTTCTTTCGTGCTCCGAGGCAAATTACGCCTCACTATCATAACTTGAAAATTACGAAATAATACCACGCAAAGTACTGTTGCACCAAGATTGGATGATAAATAATTTTGTAGCTGATTTTGCGTGAAACTAGGAAATAATGATAAATACAGTACTCTGCAATATGGGCGGTAATAGCTTTCGCAGATCAGAGTACTTTTTTGCCACAAATCTTTGACAATCTAAACATGCGTTATCATGTTCCAGATTCCAAAAAATAAATTTCAATGATTATGACGTTAACATATAATTAGGATTTCCTGCAAACTGGCTTTCATTTAATCACCCCTGATGACCGTTGAACAAATACTTGCTTGCGGTGAGTGTAATAAATGATACTTACGAAAGGTATCTTTTAATTAGCCGTGTTCAAACAAAACGAGAAGCATTTGAAGTTTTTCACGCTGCTTTGAGATCGCTACCCAAATCTTTCAATTGAAGACCACATAGTGTTGAAAATTCCTGACCACAAAACACAAACAACGCTTCTGAAAGACTCCTTACACACACTCTGGATACAAATCTTTGACATTCTAAACTTGCGTTATCATGTTCCAGATTCCAAACAATTAATTTAAATGATTATGACGTGAACATTTCATTAGGATTTCCTGCAAACTGGCTTTCATTTAATCACCCCTGATGACCGTTGAACAAATACTTGCTTGCGGTGAGTGTAATAAATGATACTTACGAAAGGTATCTTTTAATTAGCCGTGTTCAAACAAAACGAGAAGCATTTGAATTTTTGTCATGCTGCTTTGAGATCGCTTCACAAATCTTTCAATTGAAGACCACATAGTGTTGGGAATTCCTGACCACAAAACGCAAACAACGCTTCTGAAAGACTCCTTACAAACACTCTGGATACAGGCATTGATGTACGTAAACCACTTAGTATACAGGCGAAGCGGTCAGAGATTTGGAATCCACGTATATTACGTCAAGCCGATGAAATCACAAAGACAACGGTGCTGCTGAAGCGGCCGTAAGAACGGCTAAAAAACTGTTCAAGAAAGACAAAACAACAAGGAAGGATGTGTATATTGGTCTCCGCATCCTACGTTATACCAATACTGAAGATAACAACCCTGTCCAGATGCTTATGGGTCGCACAACTCAAGTATTTCCCTTCCTGCAAATATTACATGACAGCCCATCGCCTTGATAACACCGGTCTCTTTATCTTAGTGTTAGCAGACCGCGATGCTGGCATGGAATAACAGTCGCTTTATTCGTTTTGCTAGTAAGTTTTAGACCAAATGCCCCACTGTTGAAATAGCAGAATGACTAACGGAACCATACTTTTAGTTCATCTTGTTCACTCGCAGAATTTTGTTTTTCTTATGGGTTTGATAATGAGCTCTCATACATATATGAGATCATTGCAATGCACCGTCAAGCACATTTAAAATGACTTCTCGTTTGGCATTCAAAGAGATACCTCTTAAAGTAATTAGTTTTAGAATGAATGAGTTAAAACTTAAACATTATATCATTCCTGCATCATGCCAGTCAATATGGAACACAAATGCAGACACGTTGTGAATTTTGCTTTATGCTAAGTTGTTATTGAAGGTTATTGTATACACACTCCCATAAACACAATTATCATTTGTATTATCGTTATTATTAGAAAGACGGCTTTTTTTGTATTTAAATCTTTTGATTGAAATCGGCGATATGTTGGGCTGCGACGGTCCGTTTTGGTGGCTGGAAAATGTATATTTGCAGCTCACTTCAGAAGGACCAACTTGATTATAAGGCACCACTTAACTCTGATATCAAATATCAAGACGTATTACTATTTTCATTAAACAAAACGTAGTACAATTAAATCCATGAATATTTTTATCAAACTGAGTACACTTCTTTTGGTGTTTGATAGGCATCTGGCATAGTGTTCAAACATCATCATAGCCTTGTGACGGATGCGATTTGGCTTGTATCGGAACAGTTACGGATGACCCCTGCTGCAAATTTTGAAGATCGCGCTGTGCAACTCCTCTCAATATCTTAGAGCATTTACGACTACGCTATGGTTTCACTTTATGAACGTGTCCACTGCATGCATTTTCCGCAATCCATCATCCGTTTAAACGTTATTTCCTCACTGAAAATAAAACCTTAACAACCAAGCTAAACTGTTATGTTATTACACCGGATGAATGACACTTCCTTTAAGGCACGTCACGGAATGAATTGAGCAAAAACATGCATCAATTACAGTGGATAATCCTAAACATACTTAGCATTATATCACATGGTAGCACCAATAACATATTAGAACATGTTTTTGTCTTGCTGCAGCACATAGCTAATGATTAATTTTTCGATTTTAAAGTAATTGAAGCTAATGTATTCCGTTCACTGTGAACACGCGATATATTTCTAGAGAATCGCGTCATAGTTGTCTTAATGTACGTTTATCTTTAAAATTCATTACATCAGCTGATTTACATTCCTTTGTGTTTGACGATAAATTACTTTTTTTAATAAGAATAAAGGGTAAATCAGGGCGATGCATCAATATGTGAATTTTTTGGAGTTGTAATTTTTAAGTGGTGGCGAAGGTGTTGCGATAATCAGTTCGTGATTTGCATTGCAGGTCCGCCTGTTTGATAATGTATTTACCTTCGCTTTGATATAAACTTCTTTCGAGACATGTTTGTGTCACTTCAAGTGTCGCGAATGATTAGTTATGACTCTTTTCTTCGTCACACTACGAAACTAACATGGAATATTAACATTGCCCTATAGCGAAAAGTACAATGTAATGTCGTGGGTGGCTTATCCAAGCACGTCGTTGCGATTAATCAATTAACTAAGCAGTAAAATCAGTTAAAAAGCTTGACAAGCTTGTTCATGAATAATGCCCTTGCATCTCTATACGTATTGTTGATATCAGTATGGACTTCAGCCAGTTATGCGACAATGGAGAGTGACAAATTCGGTTCTTTGCGAGCATTGTGTTTGGACGGAGATCCGTAATTATGTCATGTAAAGCGAGTAGTTAATGAAACGATAGAGATATATGAATATATTCATCGAATTGCAATACCAGTGTCACAGCTTCAGGCATAAATTACTGCCACTGCAATACTTGCTTTAAATACGATAAATATAATATTGTCGTATTTTTGGAATATGCGTCAATGCAAAGTATTTCACCTTATTTCATTTGATTTAGCTGCGGGTGTTTACTACCATTGTACAATGTTATGCACGAGGTCAGAAAGCAGATGTTGTAAATATTTTTCTTAACACAAAACACTGTTCTGCTCGAAATGTGTCTTTATATAAATCATCAGCTGGAGGAATGCTAGCATTATCAAGTGTGGGCTGTTACTGGCTATGGACTATAATTTTAATATCTCGTTAACGGGATGCATATGATGTAGTTCGGGCGCTTCTCGGAGCGCATGAAGCTTCTAACAATACTCCTCGGAGTAGTAACGACAGAATAATTTGCAACATATCTATAGCGTGGATTTGAACAGTGTAAATACACGCATTACCCTCCTGAGCGGGTGGACGTAAAACTGAATGCCGAACAAAGGCATTTTAAGTCATTGGAGCAAATCAATATCACCATGACCAATTAACAATTGCCATTGACTAAATATATGTATGTTTATCAACGCAAACTAGAGGAATAAAGCTACGTGTCGTCATCAGGTCATTTTGCCAGAGGCATGACGCTCCAAATTAGGTGAGATGCAATGCAATCTATATAATAATCATCTGCAAAACAACCGATACGTCTCTCATTTACCCGTTTATTCGATTGAGTAACAAAGGGATTTGTAATTCACAGATTAATTTAGTTACCATAGATAATAAACGCTGTTAGCTTTAATTGAATTTAATGTTCCTCTAGTGGTGGGCATGGCAAGCTGTTCAAACGGTGGATATCATTTAATTATTTTCAAAGCAGCCGACATTGAAAACAGCTGGATTACTTAATGTGTAGCATTGTTTATAGAAACTAGTGAATCATTCCTATTTTTTCAAATATATAAAGCATTAGGGCAATGTTCAGTTTGGTTGGCAATATATAAACGTGGGTGCGAAAACGCTACACAAATGACTTTGCTGCCAGTTAAGCAAATGCTCTCTGTTGTACCTAAGTTGTTTTCAGTTGGCATTCCATTAGGCGACCACAACGCCAAAACATTATAAGTGATGAGGACATCATCAATAACTGCAATCTTTATGCCATCCATTGCGTTGATAAACACTATATAATGTTTACGATAGCCAATACAGCGAAGATAGAGGGTTAGTTAATGCTGAGCATCAGCATTTTCACCTTTGTCCGAAGCACGGGCTCGGTTTGAGCGACTAGCAGGATGCGTACTGTTAACAGAACTTCCACCCTACAACCTTCTCCTTTAATGTGGTAGGATACCGATGACAGAACATATGCGTCGAGAACGAAGAGACTCTCAGCTAGCAAGGCTCGATAAAAAGCAAATTGCTCATCAAGCCAATCGGATATAAATATATTGCTTGTTCATCTATGATGATAAGTATATATAATCTGTTATTCATATGACCATATCACAGTAATGTTCACATGCACATCATATATTTGTATATGTTTATACAATTCAATGACAGTGTGTGCAAATGTTACGTTCCTCACCAAATAATTTTGCTAGTGGTACGCCATTCTTGTATCAGGGCACGAGTACAAGGCTTTCAAATGTAACACAATTACACCATGTTGTCACTCGTTACTACAGTAACAACTACATGCTCGCGAGGTATGAAAAACAATACATGATTAATGGTTGACAGGTGTATGTTGTTATAGATTGATTATACCACATATATCATTTGTGCACAATCTAATTTGTGTATAAAAATGAGTTATCGTCATATATGAAGTAGGTCGCGCGTTTTTACGATAGACTTTTGCTGGCTTTCTTTTACTTTTGCTAGAGAAAGAGCACCTTGTCGGCATTTTTCGCATAGTCTGGCCTTGTGCTACATCGATACAACCATGCTTTTAGTAATTTATGGGTCTGTTTTATATGCATTCGACGATTTGATAATTTAATGGAAAAATGAGAATGAATACCTCTTCAAACCATACGAGGAAGTCTTTTACGCGGAATCGGTTAATCTCAATACACATTTGCATACTACTAGAAGTTGCGATAGCCATGTTCATTCTTAATGAAGACTTATATGTGATTATGAATGACGTTTAAGTTTTCAGCTAATCGTATTAATCTTTGGTACGGGGTTATCGATTGCCATTTAAGTCGCATGCATGCCGTAATAAAGGAAACAAAAGCGCCAGACTCTTAGCGTGCTAACTCTGTACGATTGTGGTAATGCTCCACTGCGCTATTTATCTAGTGCAACTTACACACTGCTCGCTGAATATTGCAAAACGTTGGCTACACACCACTTACTGTGCTTTATACATTCGATATTGGTAATAAACAAGCAGTGTAAACGGAATCAGTCGTTCAATATATGGAGTACTTAGTTGTTGTTTACAGACACACTGCAGCGCGCCGTGTGCTACGTGCTGCTTATTGAAGGTGCAATAATTTCGGTGAAGAGCAGTCCGCCTGTTTGTATGGATGGTTGATATTTAACCTCATAAATGATATATTTGAAAATTATATTTCATTCAAAGATATGGAGTTTTCCAAAATATCTCAAATTCTTATTCGCTCCGAATTATTCAGATAGCACCTAAATGACCGTCTATTTTTCATTCATTTCCTTTAGTTATTTGTTAGGGTGAGCGGATATGAGACAATAAGCATATGTAACTTACAAGGCATTTTGAAGAAAAATGATATTTCATGCAATTATCTCGATTCATCATTAATTGCGCCGAACCTTATTTGTTCCAAATTATTATGAACTTCAATTTTCCGTTAATGTATGCTTTTCTAATGAAAGATACGTCACGTAGTAGATACCTATACTTGCATTGTGAATTAAAGCCCATTATAGCGCGCCTTAACAATTGTAATTTTTTTTTTCGTTAGTGGTTTGTACTAGCGGAATATCTACCTGTTACTCACCTGACATTGAAAATTGGATATTCGTGTCAAGAGGTGGGCGTACATTGTCCTGTAATTCTAGTAGATGTTTATTGATTGTTCATATGATCTTAACAGCCATCGGCTGATGTACTTGAATGGATAACGTATAACACAGGATCTGGCTTTTGGCATTTAAAAATAACTGCGCAATTATGAGTCGCGGCTGAGTCTACCAGAAAGCCTGTTACAATCCACTACCAGACTTTATTAATCATACAAATAACTGCCCTGCATAAAGGCCATAGATAATGTAAATATGACGCCTGCAGAGAGCGATTAAATACTGCACTTGCTTCGGAAAGCAAACTGCACCATCCCAACAATGCGGTCGGCCAATAACATAACAAGCTTTCCCGACAAAGATTCATAAAGCACAATTAGCGCTGTAAAATTACCACCCCCCCCCCCCCCCCCCCAAAAAAAAAAAATACTTTGTCGCAGATTTTATCAATGGTTCAATAATCATAAACATGTCCGAACTGGTGTTATAACATTTAACAGCTCAAGCTACCAAGTGTCGTCAATGATAGATGTAAAAGTTCATTTGCATAACGATGGATGAATGCTAAATACGTTTCTGGATTCAAACACCGCGTTAAATGCAGCCTGGATTGATGTTTAACCACTTTAATTTCCCTACAAGTAGTTCTGTGAAAGTGAAAAATGGTTTACATGATTTGACATCAGGTGTTGAAAGGCAAAGCAAAAGAGCATCAACTCATAGGCCGATAACTTGCTGCTTATCACCTAGATTGACGTTGACTGAATGTCCACGGTTAATTATGACTGATTTTATAAGCTGGTTGCTACTCTTAGATGACCTCAAAGTACCATTTATTGTGACTGATGGATATTTCCACTGAAATCAAACAGCGTTTCTAGGTTGCAGCAGCTTTGCATTCTCGTGGAATATTATCGTACATAAAGTGTTGTCGATGGTCATGGTAACGGGTAACTGCCGCGCGAATGCTAGAAAACAATCAATATATCCGCTCGAGAAAATACTCCCTATGCTTTATTCCATCTCCAAAACTTTGATAATTGCATTCCAAGTCCATCGTTATTGTAGGTGCGCCATTGTCACTAAATCTTTACAGCCAAAAACAATTGCCGTGTTAATTAAAAACACTCTAGCGTGCATACGTTAGCGATTCCCCTGCTCTGCTAATCACATATAATTCTAGAACTTTTCGTCTTTATCTAATCGGTTTGAAACACTGCGTGCATGTCGGTAGTGATTATCGTATCGAAATCATGGATGAGGCGTATGGTATAACGCAGGTTTCGACTTGCCGAACCCTAATTAGGCAAAAGTAGCATTTCGGTTTCCCATATCTCCATGGTCTGACAGCCAGCTATTTCGGATGCGCCGATACTGCGAGTGTCAATGTACTGATGACTCTTACAAGTTTAACAGCATATGCAAATACATCATATTACAACCGTTAAAACTCTTCCCCGGTTGACCTTGATGTTATGGCATACCAGCCGATGAATTCTAGTGACACAATCGCTTACATTTATATTACACGCAAGCAGTAATTAAATTACGTTCAAGAGAAAGTATCCGTTTTCTCTGCCATTAGATTTCAAAGCGAACTTGCATCTAAGCCGTCCATGATTACGTGAATGAAGTAGTTATGACGCAATATACTGAGCTAATACCATTATAAATAACTGTACTAAATTAATATCAGGGAAAATCAATATTTTATCCCCTGGGTCGCTTGCTCCGATAAATTGCCACCCAAAACATAAAACAAGAAGCGATTGCGAAATTGTTATTCTAACACTTTGTGTATCTCGTATAGCTATCTGGGGACAAATGAAAATCATGCCAGTTATGTGAGGTACTACATCTTTGCACGATCCGGTTAATTTGTTAACTTTCATTTATAACTGTCAAAACAGCGAAAAGCCACTTCAGCCGCACTTTCGCAACTAGCAGGTAGAGCTAGCAAAATACGTTACAACTAGTAATCTATCTCACCGTGTTTATTACTTAAAAAATTGCAATTTAATTTTCTTTTTTAAATTTGATTTACAAAAGATATGAAAAAACTGGAATCTGCGAGCTAGCTGTTTGCGAAAATGCAGCTGAAGTGGCTTTCGCTGTTTTGACAGTTTTCAGTTGTCTTCAAAGTCAAGAATGGCGGAAGGAAATACTACCAGTAGTAAAGAGAAAACCCGATAGAAATGCGCCGGCAAAATATAAGTCGAAAGGTTGGGAGAACTTTGGTTTGGCAAAGTCAGACAATAAACTAGTTATTTGTAAATTGTGTCTGGCAGAATTAAAATATAATGGAAACACTGCAAACATTACCACGCATTTTCGCAGCCACCATCAAATAGATCAAACAGTGACCGAGTGTGCGGCCATGAAAACAGGTGAGACATTTGTCACATTTTAATTTCATACAAATTTTAAAGAATATTAGATCTACGCTTATTTATAAATGGTACGTCTAGCATCTGAGAGTACAATTATAAATATCTCCCAATCAAGTGTTCAGTTTTATACTGCTAACTAGTGTTGATAGGGGATCTAATTTACTCTGTTGTCATAGATTCCATGTATTAATTATATTATAGGATATTTTACATGCTAACATTTTTCCGCCTGGCTCTTACCTCTCTCCTTTGTAGTTAGCATTAAATATCTATTCATATTTTCAATCGTATACCATTTGCAATTTTGTTTCACTTTTCAATAGACTTCATTATGTAACTTGTTGTTATATCCCGTATTACTATTAACTTAAAAGATGTAAGTGTTGTTATATATTTTTAAATAGTAGATGAAATAAAATATTTTGTATGTACTTTCAGAACCTGAGACAGCAAGTACAGCCCAGAGTTCATCAGCAGTCGAGTCAGGATCTGTACCTCAGTTGAAATCGAGTACCAATCCATTTAGTCTTGCTGCAAAACAAACACTTCCAAAATCAAAGGCTAGACAGATTACTTTCAGGATTGCCAACCATTTGATAAAAGATCTCCGTCCCTTTAAGTTGAAAGTAAGAACTTTAGAGATATGATACTCGAGTGTGAACCCCGTTACAAATTTCCCTCAAGGGCTGCCTTCAAAGAACATATAATTCCAAAGACATACTCATTCGTAGCTGACAAAGTAAGGGCTGAAATCCATGAGAATGAAGGATTAGTGGCAGTGACTACCGACTCGTGGACTAGTAACGTAAAAGATTAAAAGAAATAAATGTTGTTATTTTTTGTTAAATAGTAGATCAAACAAAAATTATTTTTGATGTGCTTTCAGAACCTGAGAAAGCAAGTACAGCCCAGAGTTCATCAGCAGTCGAGTCAAGATCTGTACCTCAGCTGAAATCGAGTACCAATCCATTCAGTCTTGCTGCAAAACAAACACTTCCAAAATCAAAGGCTAGACAGATAACTTTCAGGATTGCCAACCATTTATTAAAAGATCTCCGTCCCTTTAGTCAAGTTGAAAGTAAGAACTTTAGAAATATAATACTCGAATGTGAACCCCGTTACAAATTTCCGTCAAGGGCTACCTTCAAAGAACATATAGTTCCAAAGATATACTCATTCGTAGCTGACAAATTAAAGGCTGAAATCCATGAGAATGAAGAATAACTGGCAATGACTACCGACTCGTGGACTAGTAGAGCCACAAAATTATATGTGACCATAACTACCCACTACATTTCAAACAACTTTGAGATGTGTTCACGCATACTGCAGATGCGGGAATAGCCGGAGTCGCTCACTGGTGAGAACATAGGGGGTGGAGGGGGGTGTTGACAGATGCAGCAAAAGAATGGGGATGCAGCGTGACTTCCTTGACAACAGACAATGCAAGAAACATCAAAATCGCTGCCAAAACCGCAAGCATCCCCATTCATTTGGGCTGTTTTGCACATACATTGAACTTGGCTTCCTGTAAAGCTCTTGAGAAGTCCCTGCAACAACCTCTAGGAAGAATTAGACTACTGGTAAGCTTTTTCCACGGAAGCACTACTGCCGCTGCTTTTCTTCGACAAAAACAGGAACAATTAAGTGTCCAAAAGCACAGGCTTGTGATTGATGTAAAAACTCGTTGGAACAGCAGTTATCTGATGGTTGAGCGCTTTTTTGAACAACAGGTACCTGTAATGGCAGCAATGTCAGAAGAAAAGATCAAGAAAATTCATGGCACCAAGTCAAAAACATACGTAGACCTTCTCTCTCAACAGGAAGTTGCCTAACTAGAGAGCTTCATGGAGATAATGGCCCCCCTTTATCATGCAACGCTAGCAATGTCTGACGACCAAAAGTCCACAGTTGGAATAATACCGCCTTTACTTGAGAAACTGAAGAGTAACTTGCATTTATCTGAGACAGATACTCCATTTCTGGCGAATGTCAAAAGGGCAGTGTTAGACAACCTTTGGTCTCATTACACTGATGGGCTTGTAGTTAGCTTTTTGAAGGAAGCTTGTGCCTTGGATCTGAGATTTGAACATTTGGCAGCTGATGCTACATGGGAAAGAATCAAGCAAAAGCTAATTGCAAATAAGACCACCACGACTGTGAGGATTAAAGAGGAACAGCCAGCTAGTAGCCCGCCATTACCAGATTTGCCAAGTATGCCAGAAACTCCAGAATCAGCTTCAGAAGTTCTTCATGTAAAAGAGGAATCTAGCCCACCTAGAACGACAACAGCTCTGAGCTACTTATTTGATGACGTAGTGGGTGATAAAGAAGAGCCAGCGAAGTCTAGAGAAGAACTTGCAAACTTGGAGATACAGTACTACAGGAAAATGCCCAGACTTAGCCTATCTTCAGATCCGTTGAACTTCTGGAAGAAGGAACAAGAAACATTTCCAATGATCACAAAACTTGTAAAATCTACACTCTGTACACCTGCCTCATCTGTACCTTCTAAGAGGGTTTTCACTACAGCTGGAGACATTCTTACCCCAACCAGATCATGTCTAGACTCGACACATTAGATATGTTAATTTCTGAAGAAAAACATGAGTGAAAAAGATTTGGTGTTAGCAATGGCTTCGTTTGACCCATAGATTAACGTCAGCAGTGACTAGACAGTAGTAGACACTAGCTAGTAGACACCTGACTTATCTCATGTTTGTGGTTTTTTTTCATTTCAAGAATACCATATCAATGAGATCATACCTATGTGTGTTACTTGTGTTTTATCAAAACAAACCTTTTGTACTTTGATACCAAAGGAAAACACCAATGCAATAGGTAAACAAAAGAAAAATAAATAATACTCATTTAATAACAATAATAAGCTAAACAATTACCATTTAAAAAAGAGGCAAAAATTAATGAACAATTTTCATATAATAAAAATATGATCAACAATTTATGAAAATGGCAAACATTAGCAAATAATATTCATTTAATAATATAGCAAACAATTTACAAAATAATAAAACATTAAAAATAAAGTTTTGGTAAGGACATGCTCAACAATTTACCAAATAGGCAAACATTAAAGTCTTACATAAAAAAATATATATATACTGCCAAGGAGTCCTACATTAAGTAAAATAATCACTCTATGAAGAAATTTACGAAGCCACGTCAACATTTGCAGTTGGTATGCACTGTAAATGGCCTAGATTGCGCTTTGATCTTACTTTTCATATCAACGAACATAATCGTATAAAAGACCGAATGAGTTTCACATTTAAACATGAGACGAGAAAGTGTTTTCAGATTATGCTTTAATCATATCTACACCAATCATGCGGATCGCCTATCATTGTGAGAACTGAATAGCCACAATTGACAGATAAATGAAGGAATACTCCTTGCGGTTACTCTAATAACAACTATCTTGATCCTAATGAAGGCCATAATTTAACCGCCGCCGAAACTCAACATTAATCATCCCCGGAGCCCAAACTTAACAAAAAAATGGCTACGAGAAGTAGAGCATGTCATTGATCATACTCAATTCTTCGAACAGGAAATAATACATCCGAGAACTCTGGTGTAACTTCCTTGATGCATCTCTAATTAAGTCGAGGAGGAAAGCGATTCAGCGAGTGTGACTCTTCTGTAGTTTGTAGTCTGTCGTTTGACTAGGCAAGTAGTTTAACTACAAGAGCCTTAGTATCGCATGATTAATTCTGCAGGCAACATCGAGAGGCATCAACGCTCGTGTGATAGTTTTTACCCCATTATTCGTCACTCCAACAGTTGTTGGTAAATCACGTAATATATCACTCGCAACTGCTCCGCAATTCAAACGGCGGTACTCAGTAGCTATGCTGTTTTCTAGCATGAACTACTAATTTATTTATATAATCGCTGCCGCTCACTGTGATGGACAGGTTTTAATTATTCCGGAATTAGAAGGACACTTAAATAATAATATCGCTACGATCATCTAGCAACCATGCTGTGTACGCGGTCATGCATTTTGAAGTCGGCACCAAAATGCGACGTGATGATCATTCCCGTTGCCTCAACGTCTATCGAAACATTAACATACTGCTTCACATGTATTGCTCCACATATTGTTATTCCCAGTAACAAAGGCCAAGCAATACATTTAGCAATCTCGTACTAAATTCAAAACCACTGAGCATACTGCTAGGTTTGATGATATTCTTGTCCATGAATGATATCGTAGGTCATTATTAAATTGTGTATCAGTACCGCAATATTATGGGTCTTTCAAAAACACGATGATTTGGACGTTAGAACGTGTAAAGGTAAAGCGCATTCAAGTATATTATGAGTGGGTAAATTAGCATTTGGGCTAATCGCGCTCTTTTGGTATTCACAAGCTTTCCCAAGCAAATGTATTGATCTACATGTGACCTGGAATCTAGCAGGTTCTGGTGTTCCTGAGTGTTGTTAAGCTCATGGATCGTTATCTTATGCAATAAGGCGCAGGTGAGGTGACTCTGGTGAAAATGAAAAGTTATCTCACTTTCATTGACAATGTGCAAGTGCACGGAGATTTGTTTTTTACTGGCAATTCACCTGAAGTCAGCTAGCTTTATGAATTATTCCTTTCGGTGAGTGTCGTATGAATTGCCAATTTGTTGTCGTAATTAGAACCAATGAGCCGATCAAGCTTACATCCTGCAATTACTCCCTGATTTTGTAAGTATACGTTCTGTTGCAACATGTACAACGTAACCTCGATCGTCATTGGATAGTATCATTCGATTACATAAGCCCCCGGCCTGTAAACGTTATACCGGAAATGACTCAATAAATGTTTCAATATATTTAACACATACTGGATGGTCTAGCCTGCAGCTTGGAATGTGGTCAACAATGATAAATATCGTTGGCTTGTGATTGCATTCATTGTGTCTGTTCATTTCGATGATCCAGTAAATATAATTGCGTGCACAATGATTCGCGACCTCTCGCTAGTAAGGTTTATTCCACACGGCTGATATAACAGAATAAGCGAGTTTACATAACCCGGTCTGAAATGTCTCAATACATAATCAATTAAACCTTACAATTGGAACGACAAGTAAACAGCTCGATTTTGACGTTTGAAGTGGGTAATAGCATTGAATCTGCCTGGATGTTGCATTAAGCCATTTCTGTGCCAGTTTTGGGTTCTCGACCGCCGTCCGTTCCTTATCACACATCAATGCACCAGTAGCATCAGCTGATTCCCAGTTATCGTCCAAATATCGCTGCCACAGATGTCGTGCGTCGCTGCTAGAATGCTTCTCCATGGAGAGATTAAATAACTCTTCTTCTGTCAGCTTGCTGATCAGTGCCGAATGTACGATGAAAAAAAGCTTTTTCACATATTCTATCACCACGAATTATGTTGCGTTTGGGTCCACATATGACAAGAAGGCGTGTCCCAAAGTGTTTGATATTGTGACAGTCTAGAATGCATCAATTATGCTAGCCGTTGTACTTCTGTCTGTGAATACAGGACATTGTGCGTAACAAACTGCATAATGATGACACGTCATCAGTTGCATTAATGATCACGCCCTCGATGCGATTGGCGCCAGTCTCAAAAAATTTTTACAGAGAAGCAATCATTGTTTTTCCGTACGTTTAGGCATTATAGGTCAAGATTTGTCAGCTACGGTAAGCTGTCCAAGACGTCCTAAAAGGCTTAGTAATACCATATGTCGGAACAAGTATCAAATTTCATCAGCTATAAGCGTATATGTGGAAGCCACCTGGTTGTTCTATCGTGGTGCCTAGAAATACATTACCGTATCGGTCTAGCGTAGCAATATAGCGCGATTAGTATGCAAGCATCCATGGAAAAAAGATTCACCCATTGATGTTTAAAAGTAGGGGGGAAATTTTCATTTATTATGCTCAACTATTGCCCTTAGTGCACTCAGACAGAAACGGATTTGTCCGGACCGCTAACACCACTACGCAATGCGTTGCTTACATGGAGTGACCGTTAACTCCGCATAGTGCTTCACTCGCATGGTCGTAGTCTATCCATGATATTAATCAACCGCATCATTTAATGGTAAAAATCATGTCAAAATGCGTATTTACTATTATTGTTTTACTGTGGCACTAATTAATCAGAACGAAATTAGTTGCTGCTAAACAATGTTCGGTATGAATGTTCAATGCAAATTAGATCGGGTGATGAGAAACATACGGAGCACAAATATAAAACAGCAACAAGAAATCCATTCAGACTATTGGTCGATATAATATATTTACGTTAGAGGAAACAAGTGACTGGAAAAATAATTATCGTTTGCGTATCTCAGTGCTCAGAATTTATTGACGTACTCACTATGTTCGACAACCTAATTGGTGAAGCTGGAGGACTCATCAGAAGAACTATTTCCTCACATTCCTCTGGGCGGATTCCCCTGTTATTGTGTATCTGTGGAATTAACATAAATGTGACTACAATGGTATCAGAATATGCCAGGCATTGGTCTTATTCGGGATGTAATGATATTACCAACCCATTATGAATGATATGTATGTCTGAAAGTCAATTCGGTCAAGAGTTGTCAATTGAATCAGACTCAATTAAATCAAAGTTGCTAGCCTACTGCAAAGCGGTTTCCTTATCTGACGCTGTGCAGTACAAGCAAGGAGCAAGCGTTTGTTTTTGCATCACATGTAAATCTGACAAGTCACTCTACCTTAGGATTCCTTCCTTTTGATTGGTCGCGCGAGTACAGCTGAAAGATGAATAAAATGAGGCATACCGAGATAAAAGTTGACGAGTTTGAATCGATACAAAAAGCATCCTTAAATATTTGCAAACGACATATTACAAGCAGACAGTCTTACCCATAAATAATCGTTCATCAACCCACAGACAAAGCTTGGTTTTTACTCATGTAGCAAGCGAATGCTGTAATAACTAGTCAGATCAGGTAGATGCCAAACGCATTTATGTCATAACATAGACCAAGATTACTATGCTATTGATTATCGACTCCTGTTTAATTTTTAAGAACTATATACTCTAGAAAATTATCTTTTCATCACTCTAAAAAAAGCCGGTCGTAGAATTATCGCAGCGCAGCTTCGATTTATGAACATTCGTTTAATCGGAGATTTTTAAATCACTCTTTTGAGGATATAATCTGTAAGTTGAAATTATTTCCTGCTGAAGCAGCTATGGCCAGCAAATGGTCTTTGCAATCTAATCACTTTTAACTTATAACATAGCTGTCACTGGACTCAAAGCAACCCTTATTCGAATTAAACACACGCACAAAAGAAAGTTATTGTAGAGTGCAGTGGTAGACAAATACTTATGCGTGCGCTCGAACAGGGTCGTCTACTAAGTGACATCTATATGGGTTACATTTCCATAATCAGGCGACAAAAATGGTATATGATTATGGATATAGTCGCTGAATATTAGTATGATATTCTAGATAGCTACACTAGTTGTTTCTACATATTTTAAGCGAACATTATCGTGGTGTGAATCACGACACGGAACAAAATATTCAAATACACCATAATCAGTGCGTGCCGTGACGAATGACTGTACCACAGCAGGGCATATTTCGACAGCCAATGTGTGGAAATATGTACGATATGTCCTAGATTACTCCGTTGTGAAGGGAATGATCAACTCTACGTATTTATGCTTCGTTTGCCGCCTGCAGACGTGTCCTTGTTAGTTTAAAAGCTGTCTCTTATTAACTGCTAGCACTTCTACACCGATAATTAATCTCCAGTGGTGAACATTCTGTAAGCGCAGCATGACATTTCTGATCCGTGGTCCGTGCAATAATGAAGTGTTTAGATCGGCTGGCCGCGGAGAACGTGCTAAATGCTACCCCATGACAACTCTATAGGCAGGTGTATTAATGTAAAGGTGAGCATGAAAAGTACTTCGGATTAACGATAAAATGGACTCACTGTTAGGGGACATAATGACATGCTTAATAAACCCATTGATGACATGTCTGGTTTGTGATAGATTCCTTGATTATCCTTTGTCATTCAAAGCCGAGGATAATACGAACGTTAAATTAAATCAACCTACACAATTTCCCCAATCATCAATGAACAGTAACAGGCATGTGATTACCAGATTAACGCAATACTCGGATAATTTATATTAAGGCTTAAAGCGTGGGTAGCTTTTGTTTAACCAAGCCTACATAAGTTTACATTTTGCTCAGTGAACTTTATATCGCCTGCTGAAATTGAGGAAACACCATGCTTTTCTGACCAGCCGTATCAATTATCTGCTTACGGTGTTTTAGAACAATCAATAGAAGACACCAATTCCCTCATTATATTCATGCTAGTACAGGAAGCTTTTGGAATTATTCAATTAAATAATTACTTCGTCTTAATATAACAGTATAATTATTTGCAAATGATTATACACTGGCAATGCACTGAGTTTTATTTGCACAGATAAAGGGCCATTTCTACCAATTCAATCCATTGAAAGATTATTTTGAGTATTATAGCACCAGATCCGCGAAGTCACGAAAAGAAAAGGTAATGAGAGATAGGAAAGACCATTGAATGGAATCGGAACTTGGCGTGAGTGGCAGAATAACGAAGCACCCGCTCCAGTAATTGCTGGTGAGAAAAGTCACGGGTGCAGCAAAACGCGATGATGCTTAACAACTTATCTTAATGGTTAACACTGTAGTTTTATGTTGGTGAAGCAAATTGTTGACGCTTGACATATCAAAATCTACGACTATAAACCATAAACGCCGCAGTCCAGGCAAATTTTACAGATGATGATAATTTGATGCCTTGGACGTTAAAAGATAGATCAATCTGTAAAAATATCGGCTCCTGCGTCTTGAGTTATACAGTCCAGCTTGTATAATTAATACGGTGTATGTTTACGGTTCATACCAGCAACATACACCGTTAACTGGACAAATGTGCCGGTACAACAAAATACAAGACTTGCGCTTCGTGTATTTATTGACTTTTATATCATAAACATCGATTTTTCATCCCAGAGGCCAAAGTGTCTTTTAGTTTAAACACAATCAGTTGTGTAATGTTTTCGCCTGTATCTATGTTCGGCTAGTGAAATCAATATATGATTGACATGATAAAAATATATGGAACAGCATTCGATCTTAGAAGTTGTCGAAATGCACTGGCGTTATTCTAAACAAGTCAAGATGACAAATAGCGAATTATCTAAACGCAATCGCCTGTGGTGCACGTGCACATTTTAAGGTTTCATGTTGTATGCCTTCGGACAATTATAATACAACAAATTTTTCAGCACTTTAATTAAATAAAGGCTATGTCGGGTGCGATGAGTCGAAACATTGTCAGACGATAAGAATCTATGCTTGTGTGTCGTCAACATGGCGAGACACAGTAAGGAACGATAATACAAAGAATATAATGGCGACTATAATCGACACTGCTCCCGGTCTGAGGCATACACTGTAGGCATACCAACAATATACAGCACTGTGGTTAATGTCTTTGCGTTTGATTTACCATTGTGTGTTAATTGTACTTGGATATTACCAATCTTAGAGCATATAACGCAAATGAAACCATATCAGTGTAAATATAATATCAATTGGTTAAGAGTGCGCTATTTTCTTTTCTGCTGTTTAGCCCAAAAGGCTCCGATTCGATGTAGTTTGAATTGATCTGCGGCTTACTTCATAAAGCCCACACAGACACGCAATGAGCAAAGTTGTTGAATATCGTCGCTCCAATGAATGTATTGGGGATGCGACTGTATCAAAAGTACGTCTTACATCATTCAAAACGATAAGGGCAACAAGGACAGTGTCAAAATGTGTGTATTATTTCTCAGCCTACATCAAACTTATATTCATTGCTTTAAACCATATCATAAACCACATGTATGGGTACACAAGGGCGTAAATATATTAACAACGACACTTGTTGCTACATACGTAATAGACTTAAGTCATTGCTTTATTTCTTATTCAGGTATCCCCGTATTTAGCGATACAATACAGGTATGGGCTCAATGCAAGATTGTGCAAGCAACTACGCTTGTCAGCGGTGTGCTTAAGTGTACCACCTGCATATGAGTTAATTTCATTGCTTTTTTTCCTCACGACGAATTGATAACGAGCCCGATTAATATTAAAAATAATGTTCCTAAGACTTCTTGCATGGACGTTTTTAGGCATTTCACTTCCTTTTTAATGATTAATGGGCGACTACATAATTGACTTTTGCTTCTAATAGTTCAATGAAATGAATGAAATAAACGCCTTGCGCAAAATAACAATCGATTGCTAATCTTTATAATTGTGACTAATCAGAGGAGATAGGGGATATGAGTTAGCTGTAAATAAATGCATCGTCACGAATTTTCACAAAGGTCAGACTTGCATAAATCTTGGAAAGACCATGTCAATCTCATCATCATTGCGTTTGTTAATAAAAGGAGAATATTTCGTGGGGTATTGCTAATTAGCACCTATTTACTCGCAAAATCCAATAAAATTTTACTAGACTGATGCATTGCCTCTGCTAGATTCAACGTTTATTTGGGTTTAAGCATGTGCGGAATATGTTCATATAGACACCTAGCACTCAGCAACATTCAAACCAACCTATTTTAGGGGTGTCCGCCGTATGAAACGCACACAAGGCTTCAAATTTAAGCAATATTCTATGGAACTGCCTCTAATTGATTTATTCTTGTATTTAATAACCCACTAAGTACCAACCGCAGTGCCAAGATAATACCAGCGGGTAAGTCGGGCGCAGGTCGTCTTAGCACCCGATGTCACTAATAAGATAACTAGAACGATTTGATTACCCCAATTACGCATTATGCTTATTCAACTAATCAGAATGACAGTTTATGATAATATGGACCTAATGCAGATGGTAGCCTCCCAAGTGCAATATATCGACCATTGCATGTCGGCAACAGTCTGGCATCTCACCAACAAACTATTGCCTGATTACTGTTGCCCTCACTATAAGAGGCTATAAAAGTGAATAATAACGAAAAGTAGCTATCTCAAAGAAAGTTGGTGATGTACACATCAATATGTTGTTAATGTGAACAATATTATCAACATATTGCTATATGATGTACCACGGTCTCTTCAAAATCATAATAAAGCCATGTGATATGAAGTTTATGCTGATGGCCTATACGTATAATCTTATGAGCGATTAACTGCTTTGTTTGTAACCGTGCGTCGACATTAGCCAATAAGGTTCACTCAATGCTAAACTCATCGCACTTGATAATAACATATCTGCTTCGCAACCTAACACTAAATACAAAAGACATTTAAATCTTGTATCACATAAATCAGATTATTTTATTTGCTCCTTTTACTCTCTCTGTTTTATTAGCCTGTCATCGGTCATCCGTTTGCTATGGCATACTAATATCAAAAGTCGTATGTAGACACTGACACTTGTCGTCGAGAGAAAATAATTTTAGTTATCTTTGATGTTATTTGTAAGATATCTTCATCAACGGGATTTAAAGGAAAATAAACGTGTAAGATGTGGTATATTGCTTGATTCTAAACGGCCGTTCTATATCATACTACTCGGCTGTACTCAGGTTATTGTTCAGCTGTAAACAGGTCGCGGACTGACCGCAGAACGAAGTACGTACCTTGATCGAGGTACGTACCTCTTTCCCAGTACAGCACACCTCGATTAAGGTACGCATGAATGTCGTGCCACCGCCCTCTGCTGTTTTGCATTTTATGACATGATTTTCTGAAATGTGATTGGCTTTGAACGATTTAATTATGCAAATATATTATGGCCTACATTTGGAACCAAATCTGTTGTTATGAGCGATATCGGGCGTTCACTAGAAGAGTTTTCTTATTATACATTATATGTTATTCAAAATTCTATGGCATATTGATGATCTATCGCTAATAATATAACACCCCTGTTGAATGATTTTTCTGAAACAATGGCGTATTGACTATAGATGCGCTCGTACTTAAATCGAAGTATGGTGTGCTTCCTTTTGAATTAGTGCCATAATCTGATAGTAGATCGTATACAGTTAAAAAAATGACACTTCATACGACCGAACCGCAGGTCGAATGTAGCCTTTCCTTGTGGTGTTCTGATATAAGATAATTTGTATTAGAAATTTGAAACGACGTACATAGCCCCACTCTGACGGTAGTATCCATATAAATCAACAAAACGTCGTGCTCGGCTTGAAGTGACAATGTCAGTTATTCCAACCAAATATGATTTACTCTGTTAATAGAGGGTGATATAAAAAATCTGGTTTGTGTTGTGTACTTAAGCATCAATTATAATATTTAATGTTATGTATTTCACTAGACAGTGTCTGTATTACTTTGTGTTTTTTTTCAAGAATTGAACAGCTAATGGCCATGCCATTTTCAAATCGGTGTGCTTCTTAAAGCCTTCATTCACAATGAGGATGTTCGGAAACTGGAAACCTGGTGTCAAAGAAAAACTGTTGGATTCGGTTGGAAAAATAGAATCTGTCCATTACACAAAAACTGCTCCTAAGTTCTGTCAATCATGCATTGACGAAATGAATAAATCTATCCAGACTTGAACATTCCTTCAGCCGTTAGTGATGAGTCCGTGCAGCCGCCTTCCAGGCCGCTGAAAGTTGATTTCAACTCTCTCAATGAAAAAGCTATTCTTGTGAGGGGTGTACCAGGTCTCGCCTGAACAATAAACCCATTCTTTATTGTTTTCGTCTATATACTCAACCAGAATATTGCCCTTACACCGCTGAACAAGTTCATAAGACTTTGTACATATTATCCTCTTCCTCTCGTTTCTCCTATCGCGGCATTCAGTACCATCAGATATGTATGCAATAGGTATTTTACCTGTATGGTGTTTCCACTTTGGATGTCTGAAAGTTTAAATAATTGTTTTCAATATATTCCATTCCAAACAACAGAGACACAGAGAGAACATTTTATTCTGGATTCCATTTTCATGAAAACATAGGTACGGACGCATTTTGTGCAGAGTCGAATTTATAAACGTTAAACCATAAGTCCTTATCTTTCCTCCTTGGAAGGGAAGAGGCTGTCCCAATTAAATCGAGCGCGGATAAGGTCAAGTAACCAGCGCTTCTTTGTCTTTAGGAATTAGATTTCAACGACATCACATCGATTTGCTCTCTGTTCCAAACCCCTCCATCCCTTTCCGTTTTCAATGCCAGCCCACCTTTTGAACATGCTTTCCTCCAGTTTTGTTTTTCAACACTCGCTGTTGTAATATGTATGTCTGTGTATAGGTATATCAATTAATCCTATCTTTGTCATGACCTATTAAAGTAGCTTTATCGTGCGTTGTGTAACCTGTCCTAGATATATCATAGTTATGTATCTCACTTTTTGCAACAACATCATAGGTATACCTTTAGCTGTCAAACAGTCATAACATTACTATACTTGTTATCATTATCTGTCTCATTGTAATACTGGTAATTGATTTGTAATGTACCTGCACCCGGGGATTCGGTATCCTATTAAGTAATACCGAATATTTTACGCATGTGATTTTGAACGAAATTTGCTACTTGAGAATTATTTCTAAAATGAAATTAACTCAAACATTGCTGTTCCTCCACTTCTTCACAAAATATGGATCTGCATGATATATTGTTAAAGGCATATGATCTGGCTGATAGAAACTCAGTTACTTGCAGCATGTAGGATAAAAACAGATGAGGAATATTCTTATGACCACTGTCCACATTGCTATGGAAGTATTTGTAATAAAGCATAGTAAATTTCAATACAACCTGATCGGTGACCCCGTGATTTTGTGAACAATCCATTCCATATCTGGTAAACCTTAAGTATGCTAAAATGATAATGTTCATTACATATGTAATAATGCTCATTTCCATCTGTAAATCCTTAAATAATAACCTAACATCCAATTAAAACAAGAACAAAAGTTTTACTAAATCTCGAACAAAACAGGCCAACAAAAGTATGAAAACTTGCTGTTGTGGTGTTTTTGGGGGCATTCTGTTCAATATCAAAAACCTGGCTGCTTTGTTATACAATTTGAGAAAAACATTCATTTTTAAACACAACTGAACACGTATATGAACACTCTCAATCAGACAGGGGTTGACAACAAGCGAGATTGAAACAATCATGGTACAGCGTACTTCGTTTGCAGTACGCAAATATCGGTTGTGCAAATGGATTGACATGGCGTGTGATGTTATCATCCATAAGTCACAAATATTCCATACAATTTTCACGAAACTATATTTCATATAATCTAGACAAACTATGCTCCGCAAAAAGTAAGTTTTTTACTTTGCCAAACTGATACAAAATAATTCTTGCCTCATTTAACTTCAGGAAAGTCACACGATAGGTGCGCGCTATTTCGTCATAATTTTGGTGACATCATTCTATTTTGGTGTTTTCAACTCATGAAATCCCCTCAGATATTTCATCACCGTCCCTGACGACCTTTGCGACCCTGGCAATACATTGAGCTGTGCGCGATTTTGATGACATCATTTTCGACGGATCTACTCTTTGAAGTGATGAGATAAGTGGTTTTATTGAAAAGGTGTATAAATTGTTGAAGATAAGCTAACGATGACTTTGTGAAGGGTCTTTGAAAGGAGTTTGTAAGTGATGATTAATTTCCTTTATCCTGGTAATGAGGTATTTACCAAGTGGTGGTGTTCTTGGTAGATTGGGATGATTAGCGTAGCGTAACTGTTGGGTTGAGTTTTCACCTGTTTCTCTTAATATGGAGATGGTCTTTATTGAATGGGATACGTAGCTATTAACGAGGTGAGATATTAAAATGTCATTAACTATTGAATACATTTTACTTTGCAAGAAGTGTGTTCTAATTCCATTGAATCAATACATTGGGTTGTGCGCTATTTAGGTGACATCATTCTATTTTGGGAATGTGATTTCACAATCTTCTCGGATATGGCGTCACAGTTTGCAGACCTAAGCTAAGTTAAGTAATACCTCATGTCATGGGGAGTATATAAAACGCGAGAGTGTCTCAGTTCTGCATTTACCATGGCTGAGAAAAGACAACTCGGTACTTTTAATGATGTGAGCAAACGCAGTAGACAGATGAGCGATGCCGACTTGTTAAAAGCAATGGAACAAATCGAGATGGAAAGCAGTGAGTATGATTGTATTTCTATACCTGAATTATAGAATATGTGTGTTTCAGTGTTGACGGAGACGAAGATATTTTACACGCCGCTATGGACGCTTATGCAATCGAACAAGCCAATACAGCGCTGGATTCGTTAAACCAAATTTAAATCTCCCCCCCCCCCCCCGACACAAACAGGAGCTGGGGCTGCGGTCGACAATGCCAAGGGTAGGTCTTTTACAGGGTAGGTCTATTACGGGGTAGAATTGAGGAATTACGGAAATCTTTATGACATTGGTTGATATTTATATGGACGGATTATCAATGATTATGTCGACAGAAGCTGGGTTGGCTGCTAATGAAAGAGCTATACAGACTCATACGCGATTTGGAAGACTGCAAACGGTTTACAATTATAGTTTTTCTGAATATGTACCCAACCTCAATCAGAATATATTTGAGGAATGCGAATCAGCCTTTAAAATTAACGGGAGTTATGGATTCTTATTACGGCACAAATAAACAGATGAATTGCGGTACTTTCACTCGTCAGTTAACAACCGTCGAATGCTACCAACACCTTTAGTCATGCGGAATGCGGACGATTTTGAAAGGGCTATGGATGGAATAACACAAACATCTTGACCTACGCCCAGAACCAACGACCGGATTCGAAATGGAGTGTAGAGGAAGTGACTAATTTGACCATCTTTGTGAACCCAATTGATGAGCATGCGATCGGCTACCCACCACCTGTTATGCCGGAACACCTGAAAAGAAACAGAGCCATCAACTTGTTAGAGTGAAGTCTAAACACGGGTAAACCGTATCAAGACAGATTGTGCTTTTTCAGGGCCCTGGTCTTACACAGAGGAACAAAGATCACGGGTCTAGAGAAAGCAGCTAAAACATTGTTAAAGACTGCTTACTCAAAACAAAAGAAAAAAACATTCGCAGGTGTACCTCTTGAAGATGTTGAAAGACTAGCAAAACAATTCAAAGTGAATATCACCGTTTACACGCTAGACAAGAATCGAGTAAGTGTGTCTTTAAGTGATTAAACAGAAGTAACAACATAAACGATGTAATCATTTGATATCGAAATGGAAATATGAGACGTTATCGTTTTGTTATATGTGTTTCAGGTAGCTACTTTGGTCAAGCGAACGCTTACAAAATTCGTCTCGACCTTGAAATTGAACCTGCACAAAAATCACTATAGTTACATCAAAAACTTTGACCTTTATAGCAAATCATATATTTGTGGTACCTGTTAGAAGCGGAAAGTGAGAAAAAACTACATCTCCACGAAAACGAATGTACTGTGGAAACGAAATACAAGTACCCAGGCGGTGTTTTTCATCTACCACTCACTATCTTTGAAGCGTTACGGGACAAAGGAATCGAAATAGAAGACGGTATTTACCCTTACAGAGCCGCCTATGATTTTGAAAGTTATTTTGGAGAAGACAACCTACCCGTCGATTCACCCAAAGTCACCTGGGACCAAAAACATGTGCCTTATCGGTGAGTGTATGCAGCAATGTACCAGATTATACAGAACCAAAATGTTTAGTAACGGCCTATCTACTGATGCTTGCTCAATACGAAGCTACCCTAAGCCAGTTACAAGAGAAAATCGATGAAACCCATGAACGGGACCCGGTTGCCAAGGGAGAACACCCATTGTAGAAATTAAAGAGCAAATTTGACAACTATTTACACGTATTCCCGTTAGTCGGATTCAACTCCTCGAATTATGACCTCCACGTTTTGAAAATACCGTTGACAAATAACCTGCAAGAACATTCATCACTCAAGTATACCATCAAACGAAATAACTCATTCATGTCCATTAAAACGGACCACGTACGGTTTTTGGATATCACCAACTTTATTGCACCTGGATATACATACGACAAATACCTCCGAGCCTTTCAATGTGAACAGAAAAGGGGAAATTTCCTATATGAATGGGTGACACTCGATCGTTTGAACAATACAGAATTATCACCCCGTGCAGCTTTTTACAGTGCGTTAAAACAAGAAACCATTACAGCTGACCAATACGCTGAATGTCAAGAAGCGTGGGAAGCAGGTCATATGGGAAATTGATATATTACAACAATTTAGATGTCGTTTTTACAGTGAGAGAGGTATAGATATATTCAATCATTTTTCATCGTTACCACGAAAAGGGAAAAACTTACATCAGGCGAGAACAGAAAGGAAATGAAGCGAGTTGTGTGAAGGAATCTTGGGTTACGATGCAAACACATTGTATCTTTGGGCGCTGTCTCAACCCATGCCTGCCAACTTTACCACCCGGCGACAAGCGCCTGAGTTTAAACCAGTACACACCCGAAAACTTGGTGTAGCAGACGAATGGTTGGCTTGGATAGCACATAGCTCACAAAACTAAATACAACACCGACTAAACAGAGGGGAAAAAAGAATAGGCGCCCGTGCAAAGAAACTGAAACAGTATATCAGTTTCACGGATGTGTATGGCATGGTTGTCCGTGTCTGAAATTGACCCATAGCCCCACCAATAGAAAACTAATGAGTGACTTACATGCTGAATCAGAACGAAATACCCAGTATTTGACAGGATTAGGTTATAATGTCGTAGCTGAGTGGGAATGTGAATGGACGAAAAAAACCGGAAAACAGACCCTCACATCAAAGCGTTTATGTACAGTGGACCTCAACCACCATGAGCCACTTTGACGGAAAAATAGCTCATAGTCAATATACGTGACGGAACCTTTTTTGGAATGGCTGAAGTAGATATACACGTACCAGAAACTCTTAAACACTATATGACCCCTATATTCAAAAACATTGAACTGACACGAGATGAAATTGGACCCTTTATGCAAGACTATGCCGAACAACAGGATATTATGAAAGTAAGTACACAAGGTGACAAGGGGCGTGGGGATCATAGGGAATTTTGTTGCCATCATTATGATGTCATAACGATTATTATTATTTATTTTCATATAGACGGAATGGCGGACGTTGATAGGGTGCTACAAAGGTGTGAAAATATTGCTTGCTAGCCCACTGCTGAAATGGTACTTGGAACATGGCCTGGTGATCACAAAGATATACAAAACACTGGAGTATGAACCCACAGCCTTTTTCAAACGATTTGCCAGGACCGTATCAGACGCCAGGTATGTACGAACACACGAATGGAGTTATATGTTTTACTCTTTTAAGCGTTTATTTTTTTTTATTTATTTATTTTTTGAAAATGTTCTTGTTTGTGTGTAGACGTGGGGGTGATGTCGACCCGAGTCAGACGGTTATAGCCAAAACTTTTAAGCTACTTGGAAATTCGGCCTATGGTAAATATACTAAAATGTATTATTTTAAAATATATTTATTTAATTGTTATTTTTTAAGTTTATTTCAAATTTGCAATTTGAAAAGGAAAAAAAATACCCGTCAAGTGCTTATGCGTTTGTCTATGTTTGTAGGTAAATGCGTCAAGGATAAAAATAAACACCTTGATGTCAGATACGCCGACTACCCAGAGGGTCAGAAATTGATCAACGACAAAAGATTCAGAGCCTTGAACGAATTAACCCCCAACCTGTTTGAAATCGACATGGCAAAAACTACCGTTAATCTCAACTTGCCCCAACAAATAGGCCATTTTATTTTTTCAATATGCCAAATTAAGAATGCTTGAATTTTACTATGATTTTATTGACAAGTATGTCACGAGATCTGATTTTGCAGATGGACACTGAAAGTAGTTATATCGCCCTTAGTAGTAGTCATCTAACGGATGTCATCAAACCCAACATGAAAGAACAATTTTACCGAGATTACCCTCAGTGGTTGCCAGCTGTAGCGTGTGATGATCACACCAACAACTTTATACAGTGTAAAACGAATGGAACCCTGTGGGTTCCTCAACCGTGCTGTGTGACCCGCCAAAAATATGATAAAAGCACCCCGGGGTTATTTAAAGAGGAGTGGAGTGGAGATGGTTTATTGGACTGTGCGGTATAACCTATTACTGTTTTGCAACTATGCATAAAGCCTCGTGTAAAGGACTCAATAAACGTCAGAACGAACTGAACAAGGAGAAATATATGAATGTGCTGAGAGAACAAAAATCGGGTCGCGGTGTGAACCGCGGCTTTTGCGTTAACAATAACACAATGTATTCGTATACGCAAATTAGTGATGGATTAAATTATTTTTACCCCAAGAGAATTGTGAGTGCAGATGGTGTAAGCACTATACCACTAGATGTGTGATAAATTGATATGCTATTTAAGAAATTGATATGTGTTATTATGTAATAAATTGAAGTTAAGGTGTTATGTAATCAATGGATGTGAGCTCTGTAAGAAATTGATTTTTAAATGATGTGTGAGAAACTAAGAATAAAAACACCCATCGTATATTTTCAACACGCGTTGTTTATTTGCCTTGAATTAAACATGTCACCAGCTTATCGTTGGTTGAATAATCGTCGGTGAATATATCCAACAATTGGTTCAAACTTATTCCACGACATCGTCTCTTTAAGTAATGCAAACAATAAAGCACTGGAATTTAAGTCTTGTAATGTCTTAGAACTATAAGTCCACCTCACACAATGCTTGTTCAAGAACTTAGCTAATACGTTATGAATAGGAGGCAGTCCATAAGAATCAAAATATTCGCCTCTTTCATTATGGTCAATGAAAATAGAGACCCAGTGCTCGCCTTTTTCGGAAGCGGGATTGGTGTTACAAACAAAACTGCTGGGGTAGCTGCCAAGGCGGGGTAATTTATTCCGCGCAAACACTCTACGCACAGTAGCTCGAGTGAAAGCGTCTTTTAGTAAGAGCTCGTGTAATTGCCTGGTATCCATTGTTAGGCAGCGTAATCAAACCGAACGTTATGTTTTCTGTCCATTTTAATCATAATTTCAAATTCGGCGTACACAATGACATTAATGGTACGTTCTAGGACCGTACCAAAACGCATTTCCAAGCGCAGGTTTCCTTGTTTCAACAAATTAAAATGAGTGATGCTTTAGGCCAGGTCAGGGGTCAGATCAAAAGCGAATAGTATATAGCCATTGGGATAATCGCTCCAACTGATGCCGTTGCCTTCGTCTTGATAGAGTTGTCCAGTGCTAATGAATAAATTAGCATAACTGCGGGTGTATATGTGGTGATTGAAATCGGGCTGTAAGGGTTTAGCGGGCACTTGTTGCCCGTCATCGTACAGAGCTAAAAATGTGAGGTTGTTATGCTTAAAGTTGAAGGGGTTCTGAGTGTAATCTACGTTGAACGCCCTATTATCAACACTTCCGACTACTATTCGTTTGGGTAACTGTCCCAAAAATAAATTTTCTTGATTGATCGTCATAGCTCCTTGAGATGCAGAAAACACTTTGGCTTCTATGCGTCTTATAGGGTATTTAGCTGGGCTTCGTTCTAAAGCCTTTATGGGGGCTAGTTGCACGGTGGGGTTCAACTTTATTTTGCGTACGAATAAGGTCACGGATTGCAGGACTATTTTAGGGGCAAACCCCTCTGCAGTATTGGCCATAATGGCAAAGGTGTCACTGCTGCGTACTAAGCACAACTTCAAATCTACGCCGTTTAATAAATAGCGTTCTTGACAAAATTATTCTAAATGCAATTTGCCCATCATATCCACAATGCTCGTTCCTTTCTAGCTAACATCCCCTTGTTGTGAGTACCACCCATGGCGTCCATGTGTTTTGGGGTGTATTTGTACCATAAACTTGCTGTTAACTGCGAGTTTTGGCTTCCGAACCATAGCTCAATAGCGTTTCAATATAAGCGCGATAGGGATAGGTGTTCGTGGACGAGGAAACAAGTTTCTCGCTGAGAGATACATCGACTTGGGAAAAGACCGTAGGTTAACGGGTGCTACAGCACTATCAGCCTCAGAGATCTCGACATCCTTTTTCACCACTTTGGCATTCACTTGTAAATACGGATCATTCAGATCGATATAATCATCACCCGAACTGCTGATGTTTTATAGAGACTGCTGATTGGCGACGCGGTTTCGGTGCCCACAGGGTAATAAAATATCTGTTCGTATGTCTGGGTCACCATTTTGTGCATCCGATCGTAGTCCACGGGAACCGTGCTTAACAAGGGGGCCATCTTGTCACCGATCACTTGTGATTCAATTATACTACAATAAACGTACAGTGCGTACAACCCTCGAAATACATTAGTCTTGTATTGAGTTTGAGAATCGTAAAGCGAAAGACATTCCTCACACCGCAATGTTTGACAAAAACCTTTGCTCATGACAATTTGAAGTTTGGGGTCGGTTACTTTTTCGTTCACGGTCTGTGAGTGGGAATTGAATTAAAATCGAACAACGCCTCTGAGATGCGATTTGCGGATGTGCATATTGAGCGTATCTATCAATTGATCAGCACTGTAGGAACCGGGGGTCAAGGACTCGACCAAAGGATCCCCTTCTACGGGTCTGTCTATCTCATGGTACCCAGCTCGCTGATCCACTATGTAAAAACCCACGTTCGCCCCGATGTTGTACCAGGAAACAGGGTACTGAATAACCGCTAATCCTACTTCCCAATCACCTTTTAATTGTATGGGTTTAGGCAATTGAGTAAAGTAACGTGTCAACGTGTTGTTGGGATGGTAATTCATTGAACTGTTGGGAGGTAGGTTCAGATAGAAACTCGTGACGTCATTTTATGTTTCAAAGTGGGGTTGGGAAGAATGGATCCTAAGCTACTGCCTAACAGAGCAGTCCACAAATTACTATCCCCTTTAACCGTCGATAGATTGTAGATGCTGACGATGATTACGGTATATAAAATGAGGATTTGTGAGAAAAACACAATTTCGGCTTTTGGAATATCCCGACCAAATATGGTCCACACCCGCCAATTCTCTGATCTTCCATCCTAATGACACTTCTGTTCCCGATCGCAGTTTGTATACAGCTCCACATAACTGACCCAGCTATTAAAACTGGTAGGGTAGCCAAACCACTTGACCAAATATTGTTTTTGTCCTTTCCGTTTACGTTCTTTGATAATTTTTTCAACCCTATACCATGCTTTGTCATTCACTTTCTGTAATTCTTCTGCGTAAAATTTTCCCTCTAATACTTCATCATTATCATCCTTTATCGTAAACACATTAGGGGAGACTAAGTGAACGCTCTCCGACCGAAACAACTTCTCGCTCCAATTGGAAGGGTAACCTGTTTTAAATTTACCCCGTACTCGACTGATACGGACACAATCCCCGATATCATACCGTGGTCGTTTAACCTCATCAGAGCGTTCCCCGTATAATGTCATCCACGTGTCTTCTTGATTACGCACCGAGACTGATATCGGGGGGCGCTTAATGCTGCGGTGATAACTGACGTGGTATCCTTTCACCAGCGAAGCCAGAACCGGTAGATAAACACTGGTGTTGTGTTTGGTGAAATAACGCCACATTTGAGTTTTTAATGGACTATGCTTGCTTTGGTTTCTCCGTTGTGGGTGGTGAAAAAGCGAATCCCCTGTTGCTTAAGAAATGTCTGAAATGTACGGTTGATAAATTCTCCACCCTTATCAGTATGTAAACACAGGGGATTCCGCCCTTGTTTTAATATAATCTCAAATGCTCGAATCAATTATTTTTTAACAGTATCACCCAGGCATATTTCCAGAATACATTGATACAGGTCAAGAGAAATTTCATGTCTTGGTTCTGTTTGGCTAAACAGGCTATGTCCACTAAATCTGCTTGCCACTGATGGTCACTCCCCCCTACTATGACGCGTCGTCTTCGAAATCGACGACGGATCAGTTTATGTAATGTATACGCATCTTGTTCACCCAGCCATTGGCTGACCGCCTTTGTTTGGAGTTTCGTAGCTCTGACCAGTGGCTGCGCTCCTCCATACGCGGCCGGTGCCTCTGGGTCGAAATAAACACTAAACTTTTCCATGACGTCCAAGCTTGTGTCATGGCGGGCTCCTCACCACGTCTTTTATCTATTCGCATCGCATCCTGTCGGATATAGTTCCATCAGTCAGGGTGACCTACTAAATCCTTAGGAATGTTGGAGTCTCGCAACGCTTCAGCAAATCTGTTCCAACCCTCTGGCTCAAATGTTTACGTCGTCTCAACACATCGTTAACCAAATCCGCCACGTTAGGTCCACTAACGGCTTGTCCTTTAATTGTTAATTCCCCTCGTTCATTCCAACCCCTGTCTGGGGTTTTTCGAAGGCGTTCCATTAACAAACGCTCTTTTTTCTGAAATTTATCAGGGATGGTTTCTACCACTTCCGCGATAGACACATCTTCTTGTTTGGGTGTGAGGGGCGGGGCATTAGCTAAGATCTTGGGAGGTGTCTGGGTTCTGTGCTGGCGGTCATACTCGCAGTGTTTTGTTAAAATCTGGTTGTAAGATTCTACTTTAGCCTCCTCCGATAAATCACTACGACTCAGGACATCCCTCATCTCTGCATCCAAGTTAGATAACACGTCGACAGTGGGAGCTTGATCATAACGTGCACTTGACAGTACCCGGGGATCAACCAACATCATTTTCTTAGCCATAATTAGCCGAACAGTTTGCCTAACAACGGACAAGCGATACCTAAAATAGGTCCTAATAACGCCGGGAGAAAACCACCGGTTTGTAATACTCTTTTCTTTTTCTTGACGTTAGTTTTAGGTGAGATTAAAGAGCGCAGACCTTGTTTGTGTCGGGCTTATTGATGCTTCTGAACTGAAGTCAAGGATACGTTTCCTTTTAAAACATTGAGGGCACATTCACATAGACAATTCATCAATTCTTTGTCAGCCGTGTGAATCAAAGCCCTATTGACAGGGGGTTTGGCTTTAGCCATCACTCGTAATGTATCAGCGTGTTTTCTGAGACGCTCTGCTATGGTCTATCTCTTGCGATAAGAATGCTGCTTGCCCGATGATCGACGGTATTTATTTCTGTAGGTATACAACTTCATTGGGTCGTAGTATGTCAGTTCGTTACCGTAAGTGATCTGGCGTTCCTTGCTTCAAATAACCGTGGGGTTGCTAAGTAGCATTCGAAAAGGCTTCTTGTACATACTTGATGTTTGCCACCAATTGAAACTATCAAAGCGCATGGTGACGCTTCCACGGGTAATTTCAATATAAGGGAGTGGGTCATTCACTCGACCAATCGCATAGTAAAACACTGTGACTTCCATATCAATGTCTGATTGACCAGCTTTCACGTCAATCAACGATACGGTGAGTGATGTAAGAGCCGTCCCACTTCCGAGAAAGGCGTTTGTGGGCAAGTTTATTTATGTCCGCTCCATCGATCGCGAATTTGTAAATCATTGATCAAATGTTCTAGGTTACTAAACCTCTGTGTGATTTGAAAGCGACCTAGACGTCGACTGGTATACAACGGTCCATCAATGTAATCATACTCCTTGCTGTTCTCCTCCGCCATCCTGAATGAAACAAAAATCGGTCTGTGTTCGCTTATTTATCCCCCCTGATCGAGGTGATGCCAGGTATTTTTCATGATCACTTGACGAATTAATTGAGCTGAAGTCAGCGATTTTTTCATGATCACGTGACGAATTAATTGAGCTGATGTCAGCGGTTTTTTGTGATCACGTTACAAATTAATTTCAGATGTGGTAAATCACGTTGTACACTGGGGTAGTGGGGTTCTTCGAGCGTGGAAGTTAAGCTTTCCAATTACGTCACAACCTTCCTCTGCTTTGTTGTGCCTGTTGTTTTTCTTATCTTTCTATTGTAAATGTAGAGCTTATAATTACAGTGATTTTTCAAGTGTTGCGTCAAAAGCGCCTCCGTAACAAACCCACATTGACGCAGAGGACATCGCCTTAGCCTCAGGGTTCTGTGTTTACCCTGAGCAGGTGATTTAGGTCTATATGGTTGTTGGGACTCAGCAACTCTCTGACATCCATCACATTCTACACAAGTATCCATGTCGTCGCTTTAAAGATTCAACCTTTACTGACAGTGAACTTGTTGTTAACCGATATTTATAATTACCACCTCATCTTCAGACACGAACGTAGTTAACTGACAATCCATTAAACACTCTCTAGCTTTGATCGCTTTACTAAGAGCAGTATCAAAATCGAAACCATGCTCCATCAAGCGCTGTTGATTTATACTAATTTGTCTATAGATCTTATTGTCTCTCAGTTCATGAGTAAGTTGTGCATGCATCTGTCACTTGTCTTTTAAAACAAACCACCTGCTATACGCATCCGTCATGTTGATGTCACTCTCTGACTATCTTAGTCGTAAATGACCACCCAACATATTTTAACTCCTTATAACATACATTCCAAATAAAAAACACCGTCCTGTATTTTCACTCATTTATTACACAATCTGTTAATTACACGTATTTCAATATCTGATTTCACAGATTCCAACCAATATTTCCTATAGTCCACACACAACCATTTGCTACGTTCCATCCACGAGGGGCAGGGGTCAATTAAAGCTAAACTCAATTCCCATAATCTTGTCACATACTGTTCATCAACACGTTCGAGGGCGTCCGCCATACACAGCCGAACTTGTTCTTCAGGTTCGGCCATCAAACAAAGATTATGCTGTCGCCGACTCGAGTGGTCGATTTGGCATTTGTGCCATTTTTCCTGTATTAAATCGACAAGCGTGTCTGTGTACACCACCATCAGATATTCCTCCATTTATTTCACTCTCATCTCGTTGGTTCCGTAGAGCTGGTTCAACTAGTCCCACCCTTCTACAAACATATACCGCGAGTAACTGTCCATTTGCATTGTCACGTGGCCCTTCTTTATCAGCACCATAGGGACTGGGTATCGAACACTCGACGTCACGTCTGCACCAATAGAGACCTCGACACAACTCTCCTCTCCCGCTTCTAACTGTTTCAATGTTTCTGTGACAGCAGCTATTTCGTAACCACAGTCCAATACACAGTTCATCCCCAACTCTATGTGACATTTCTTGAAATTGTTTTTCGAAAACACTACATCTTTATACCAAACCACTATCGAATACTGCGCAAAGTATCCAGTGTATAGCGGTTTTACTTCCTCCATTTCGATTTGCGCCACAGCTTTTAACAAGTCCGCATCGCTTATCCGTTTCCCAGCCATGGTAAATGCAGAACTGAGACCCTCTCACGTTTTATATACTCCTCATGACATCAGGTATTATTTAACTTAGCTTAGATCAGCAAACTATGACGCCATATCCGAGGAGATTGTGAAATCACATTCCCAAAATAGAATGATGTCATAAAAATAGTGCACAGCTCAATGTACTGCCAAGGTCGCAAAGGTCGTCAAGGACGGTAATGAAATATCTGAGGGGATTTTATCAGCCGAAAACACCGAAATAGAATGATGTCACCAAAATTATGACGAAATATGGCGCACCGAATCCGCAAACGATCGGCCAGCGAAAAATATATTGCGCAATGGTTTCTCACATCATCCAAATCATACACGGTCAAAAACGGGGTGTAAAGAGGCACGTCTTTTTACTACTCGCGAGTGCATAACTGAAAGTATGCACAATAAAAAAGTCAAGCTGAATAAACATGCATTCTCAACCATCAAGCAATACAATGCCGATACTATATCGTTCTATGACTGATGAATTAGCAGGTCCTGTCATCTATCATCCAGTGGATGATCAGCTACACAATATGATCATGTCGGGCAGGCCAGATATAATCCGCAACCAAATTTATTGAAGTTTCCATGCTGATAACAACTTCGACGTTGATGAATTATGTACGCTGAAGGACCGTTTATTAATAATGTATTCGACCAACACCTCTCGTAACGATTATTCGACTCTAGTGAGAGCAGAACCAAATATGATCAAATTGGCTGATATGTTACTTATTCTGTGAATAGAAAATATGATGGTCCAAGGGTATATGGTAATTGCGGTACATAATTCGATCATCTGGGCAAAGTGTGTATTTTTTTAACTTAAGTGCAATGCATAATTACACGCAAATAATCGATTATTTTAATTTATATGAATGGATATATACTCGATTTGGCTTATACGTTCGATGGAATTCTATCGATCAACTTTTTGAACAGAAATAGGCAACAATCAGTGTCTAAATGTTATGTATATGTATTTGTCATAATGTGCATGCTGGGTTTGGGCCAGTTGCAGTAATAATTTGCAGTATTAATTTTGATTTGGGTGGCATTATTATAAGATAAGCAAGACATGTTATATCAAAGTTCCATGCGATATACGGTATCTAATGTAATGATGTTGGACGATTTTTTTCACAAGCTCAGTCAATGTGATTTTAACGGTGTTAAGGTCGCTAAGTTACTCGACGTCCTGACGTGTTTGATTCTGTGACAGCCTGCTTGTTGGAATTGATCATATTGGAAGATATCATCTACAATCGACACTTTAAGCTGTTAAACCAGTATCTAGAATGTACTGTTTGTTGACCTGTTTCACTCATTTGCTCTCAGCACAAGAGCAAAAGGGCAGTGTATATGGTCTCAGCTCGACTAATGGAATCGCGTTGTATGTCGGCACGTTTATTACATAAGCCGAAAATGATGTTTGAAAGCCAAGAATTGTAATTGATGAGCTGAATTTCTACAGGTTATCACAATAGAAAATAAATTGTTGATACAATATTCGAAATAATGGTGGCTAGCAAAGATAGTGCATGATAATCAGGCAACTAATTTACGTTGTGAATTCATCTGACAGAACTGTATCGTTAATAAAGCTATCGAGGGCTTATCATCTACCTACAAGCGCCCAGTGACGAGGTGCGATAATCAGCTATCACCAGTAAGTTACCCCATTACGAATGGAAGGGGTTTTCGTCTGTGTCTACAAATATTACTCACCGCCCGTTGATGTTCGATATGTCCGTGCTCCTATCTTCTCTTACATAGGATGGTTAAAAGCAGTTCACGACAATAATAACGCCGATGGAGGGGAGGTAGAAGCTATTACAGGCATCAATCATGCAAGCCATTGTTGTACTGTTTGCAAACATAGGACATACTACGTACCCAACCGCTCATTCACTAGGATTAATGACCACATGTCATGAGTAACATGAATTATCACGCCATAATTGCAATTAGCGCCAGTCTAAAGGGTTCAGTTTATAGGGAGAAACAATATTTTTTGGGTAACAGTCAATATATAATTCTGGATGTATTAGCTTGGGAAAAGCACATTATTAAAAAGTTGAGCACTAGGCATTAGAAGTGCTTATCTTTCTGTGCATTTGCGGATTCGGCTACTCCATGACTTGAAAGAGTATGAATAAACCACAGGGTAAAATACTGTGCTAATGTGGCCTAATTAGAATAATGAGTCATTGAGTTTTTAACATACTTTGAGCATAATGTCTGCGATGTACTAGTGGGTAATTATCGGTTTCGTCAAAATCTTGCTCAATGTCGGTAATTAAACATTTATAGAAAAGTGATATGTAATTGTTAAAGTTCTACAAATAGAAAATTGCATCCATTGTGGCAACGTATTTTTGGATCTGTCCTTAATGCTTTAGTTATGCCGTATTAAGGAATATCAAGCAGCCATACGAGACCAAAATGTCCATTGAGTTTATTTGCTCATAAAATATTTCATCAGTAGAGAAAACAAGTGATGGGAAAAGTGTTTATCGTCTGGGTATTGCAGTGCACAAACTATGTGGACGCATTATCTGGAATTGATCTGCTAGTAATAAAAGCTGGAGGCCCCATCAAACAACGAGTATTCTCGCGTCTTCGTTTTGCGGATTCCCCTGTAATTGTAGATATGCACGATATGATACGGTTGATTTCAATCTCTGATATTTACACATATCAGTAAACCAGTATTCTGGCTCACTTAACCTAGCCTCTTTTTAGATACAACACATTACCAAATTTCATTCATTGTTGCGCAATTGATATGGCAAAATTTAAAGCAGGAGTAACATGCGAATTCAACAATGTGAGCGCTTATCTGAGTCGAACGTGTTTAGTTGATTTGCATTTTCAGTTGCCATTTTTCAACGAGGCAAGGTGTGATTTACCCTAGAGCACGCTTGACATCTTGTTATAGTTCTTACAATTTCATATCGTAAAATATTTGTTTATGTTAATTATTTAGATGGTAATGGGTGTCAAGGTCAAGTTCAATACATCAGTGCAATACATGCAGTATATAATTGTTTTTATTTAGCTCCGGTGCGAACGTTTACAAATCGATTCACCACATAAGGTTGCTTTAAAGCAGTAATGCTATCTTTTACTGTTTGGAACCATGTGTTTATAGACAGAAAACATTGCTGTATGTACATAGTGTTTCAGCGTAACTGCAAAACATGAATATTTTAACAAATGGTATATGCTGCAGCTGATTCCTTATTGTTAATATGAAAATAAATAATTCAGAGGTTCAATCATAAAATAATGAATCATGAGACAAAGGTTATTAATTGTTAGCACTCAAGCATCCACAACATGTCAACGGGACGAGAGTTTGTGCCAATGTGAATTGGTCTAGTGGCGGTGAGGGGTGCTAACGCTAGCCCACGGCAGCATGTTACTCCATGGGCAGTTGAATTGCTGTGGAGGTTGGCAATCCTTTGCATGATAACATTAAGGTGCTTATAAGGTATGGATTAGTGCTGACACAAAATGGAATTCCAGAAAGGAGCTATAATAGCAAACATTTTATTCAGTTAACCTCAGCATTTAGTTGAAGAGAACGTGTTACATTGCAAAGCGATATGTGGGTCGTGTCTGACCAACCGTATCAATAACCTTGTTATGGTGTTCGAGAAGAATCAATGGACGAAATCACCAATTCCAATATATAAGTCATGTAGTAGATACCACACTGTGAATAAAAGCCCATTATAGCGCACCGTGACAATTTTCCTTTTTTGTGGTTTATACTAACTAAATATCTACCTGTTACTCACCTGACATAGATGATTCGAAATTCCTGCCAAGAGGTGGGCGTGTATTGTCCTGGAATTTCAGTAGATACATATCGATCGCTCATAAGGTCGTTATAGCCATCGCTTGAAGTACTTAAGTGGAAAACGTATAACACAGGGTCTGGCTTTTGGCATTTAAATATCACTGTACAAATAGGAGTCGCGACTGCGTCTACCACAAAGCATGTTACAACCTACTACCAGTCTTTATTATATGAAACACGCAAAGAGCGATTAAGTAATGCACTTGCTTCGAAAGCAAACTGCAGCATTGGATCGCACGGGGATTTAGCTGACTACGTGTTAAACAAACAACGTTCATAATTATAATGTAATATAAAAAGATAATCGGCTACATTTATGCAAGTTTTGATCGTATAAATTGAGATTTTGAGCATGTTACATTAATGAATTTACCAAATGGTTACCATTTCATATATTCTTAACCAATTCCAAGTGTAAAAGAATGATGGACAATTAGTTAGGTACATCGGCTCCAAGTTAGCCCATATAAAGGCGAAATTTTTCCACATTTGGTTTGTATCTTGTCAAATCTGCACGTGCGTTGAGCTTTGTTGAGCGTACAACCTAACTTTCAATTTTTAACGCCTGCCCTGTTTTATAAATCAATATACTTGACTCAAGCTCTAGTATTGTTAGGTTTGAATGTGATTAACTCATACAGTTTTTTTATATTGATTTTCACTATTTAATTGAAAAATGTGTGATACAGTTAATATGAGTCATAAATATGTTTGTAAACCACCCCACATATCCATTGAATCAACACATCTTTCTGCTGCAAGCTATTTGTGTTTGTTGCTAAACGAATCATGTATCAGTCTGCTGCATGTCTGCCGGCTGTTGGGAGATTTACGTTCTTTCTTACAAGCGACTCCCTTGTTAATCCCATGGTGTGCCAGCGTAAATGTGTCAGTAGTATTGCAAGTGAAACGCAATTTCCGGTCAGGAAATCCCACTAATCGCAACAGACAAATGCTGAGAATTTTATTTAGCTTAGTGCGTAATGAATGAATTTACAGCATCAGCCAATGGTGCTGTTGCCGATGGCGGTACCACATTGCGTCGTATCCTTATGGAAGTTATTCACCACAGCCTATTCCTTGTAGATTAGTAGTATATATAATAGCGGTACGGGCGCAGTTTCCCTCTACAAGAGTTTTCAGGCCTTTTTATACCTTATACAATATTTTCTTCGGTACTGGCGCAGTACCCCTACTATATGTACTTCTGACCCTTTGACAGCTTATACAAGATTTTTGCTCACCCAAGGGCCCCCTCGGACCCGACCCCCAAACGGGGCCGAGGGCTAGTTTGTTGTCGATCTAGTGTGCCCATAAGCCAGGGTGTCTATGACTTCGATTTTCTAGACTTTGTTGGCTTTACACCTGTAGATCGGCACATACAGTGTACAAAAGCCCGCGCAATTAAAATTTTTCTATGTATTTAGGTGGGTCAATATCATTCATTTAATGGTAACGAAGCACCCAATTGTTGTCTGATACCTTCCAATGCTTCGTCTTTTCTACGTTGGATCAGTGCATTGTTTTGATCAATTGAATCGGTCTGGCGCGCTTTTATACATCTAGCCTTTATTTTGCCCTTCATTTGTGTATATTATGCGACCTCAGCTAAAACGAGTTTAAACTTATGATATGATGTTATCGTTAAAGATTGTACCAATCCACAGTATACGTGATTGACCTAACACTTTTGTTTCTTCTATGGATCCCACCTGATCTTCTGTTAACCCTGCAGGCATTTCAGTAATAGCCCATGGTGGACTAGTCGTACTCGACGTATCAAAAGTTTTGTCAATGAGTTTAGTCTCCTCATCATTATCATTAATGAAGCTAGTCTCATTCCTCTCCCCTCCCATAGCCCCCTCCTCATCTGCATCGTCAAATGTTGGGTTATCAAACTCAATATCTGTGTGTTAAAGATATAATTGTAGTTAAGAATTCAACATGACGAGTACTTACGGACGCAAACTAAATCCATACCGCCGGATACGAGAGCCCCTCGGGGTAAAGGGCGTGCGACAGTCTGTAGTTATTACAAACAATCCAAGCACTATTGACCAGAACCAACAACTGCTGGTTCGCTTCCCCAATCTTGGCGCAGACGACGTCATTGTTCCAGGGACAGCACGGCTGGACTTTACAACCATGCTGATCTCGACTGATGGTAACCGCAGCGTTGTGCAAAACCTGGGTCGCGCCATGACAATCAAGATTTCTGGCAATGAGGTCATGTCTATTGATTACAGCGATGTGTACCACTGTTACCACGATTTGTGGTGGACTGTCCATGCGAGACTTGGCCTCCAGTACCAGGGCATTGACACCTCAGATGACAGAAACAGAACTAAGATACGAGTGGGGGCAGGAGACAAGAATGAGACCGAGGAAGAGGGCAAGGCTGTAGCGGATGTTTATGGTAACATGTTCTATGTTCCGCTTGACTTTGAACTCCTCGAGAGCCACATGCCATTCTACCAGAGCGCGCTTAATGACAGTCTGGAACGCGAGCTCACGTTCAACGACTACAACCGCGTAATTCAAGCAGCAGGTGACACCGACGCCAGCTAAAAAATTGATGGCATCTCGCTGGAGTATGACATGGTTACCCAACCAGAGTTGGCCCGTATGATACGCACCTAGTACACAGGTCGAATGTCGATTTTGTATGACCGTGTGCTTCGTCACAGAAAGCTTGTATACAATAACAGAGATACACTGTGGAACATCAACCTGAACGTGTTGGCTCGCAGCATGAAGGGCATCCTACTGCTATTTGAAGACCCAGCAAATGCCTCGTTCTACAACCCAAAGATTACAAAAGTTGAGGTGACCATTGATGGCATCCGCAATCAACTCTATGCCCAGGGCATGCGTGGCTACCAGCAGATGGATAAGGTGAAGAAGGCCTTTGCAGCAACAAGTAAATGAGACCCCAGCGTAGCAATAGCTGTAAAAGACTTTGCATTGTCGGACGTTTCCCTAGGACAGTACCTAACCAGTAAGCATGCTCTGTGGCTCGACTTAAGGACGAGTGATGACGACCAGCTGCATGGTATTGGCAGGGCCGTAGAGAATGCGTCTGAGACTGTCACCATTCAAATCACACACAAAAACAGAGACGGCCGGTGCATTGAACGTCTATATGTATATTGTTATGGATGCACAGCCTAACATTAAAGATGGCAGGTTCGTCCGCGCAGTCTACTAATAAGTTTTTGATGAAACTGAAAGCTGATTTTACATTTCGAGATGGTCCCTGTTCGGCAATTGTTTGTGGGCAGACAGGATGTGGGAAAACAGCATTCATCCTCGACCTACTTGAAGGGCCCTTTTTCAGTGCCCTTAAGTATATTGTAATCCTCTGCCATACCATACGTTTCAACGAGGCCTATCAGACTCGCTCATGGGTGTTGGATGATTCAGAGGCTCCATGACCACTTAAGGGCTTTCTATCATTCGGCAACAAAGGCTCAAAAACCAAGAAGAAAGATTTATTATCCAAACTGGCCTATAGCGGCCGCCATACGCAGCAAATGTCTGGGTCCTCACCCAGAAATTCAACTCTGTGCTGAAGGACCTACGTGAGCAGACTCGCTGGTTGGTGCTATTTCACACCAAGGACCGTGACTCGTTTGAAGACGCCTTACGTGAGAATGATGTAATTCAAACAAGGTAGGTACGTGACGCAGTACGCCAGCTACTAGCAAAGACCAAGCAAGCAATACTGCTGCTGAAGACCGATCAACAAACTGCATATGCTGCCGATTGAGGTGATGTTGGCCTTAGTAACAGCCGCTGCCTCAGTAACCAGTTTAGGTATCTTCATCCGGGTAGTAGTGTCCTACCAACGCTGGGTTCAGCAATATGTTAGACTCTTTTGAAGTGCATACGTATATTCATGGATCCTGTAACCATTATTGATCAACTCCTTGAACAGGTCGCGGCTAGCCCGCCGACCACAAAGTTTGAGCAAGCGGAACCTAGTGCAGAAAGGCTTGCCGCTGTTATAGCAGGGGGTCGGGCATGTCAGTACCTTGGTGATCAGCGCCTGTCATTTAACCAGGTTGAATCAATGTCTGATGAAAAGATCATAAAGGTGTATGTGAAATACAAGGCTCGGCTTGGCGCTAGCATGACGCTCACTTTAGGTCAGTCAGTGCTGCAGCTATTCTCAAGTATTGCTTGTAAGTTTCTACCAATCCCCCCAGAGAACCAGCCAAAGCTAGTCACAGACCTCGAGTCTGACACGTTTGTTGCACACGCACTAAGAACTGCCTCTTGTGAACTATATCATCGATATGGTATGTTTATAGCTCCCTTTACTGCGGCTTTAACAACCGCTAAGCACTGTAACTTTGGTAAACAAATCACCCTGAAGACAGTGAATGATAGTGTGGAGGTGAATGTTAGCGTGGAGGTGGGAGATGATGGAGATACTACAGAATGTACTTAACTCAACTATAATACCGCTACAGTATATGTTTAACGCCGCTACAGTTTATGTTTAACGCCGCTACAGTATATGTTTAACGCCGCTACAGGATATACCTAGTAAGAGCTGTCAATTGGAGATATATAATTACTAAGTAATGGAGAACACGAATCACGGGGCTGAAATAACGGCAGTGACCAGTTAGCAACCCGCTGCGGTACCAGGGCTGAGAAGTGAGCAACCCACAAAAAACGTTAACAAGGTTGAGGCGGGACGAAAGGGCGATGCAGCCCGAAAAGCAAATCAAACTAGACTTCTGATAGAGCTACGTGAGGCTAAGGCCGCGCTTACAGATGTCCCACAACACGTTTTACAACTAATGGAACCAGTCAATGCGGCCTTCATCGAATTTTCCGCACCTAAATTGAATACAGGCTATGTCGGGTGCGGTAAGTTGAAACATAAGCAGGCGATAATTTATCCTTTTGTGTCGTCAACATGGCGAGACACAGTAAGAACCTATAATAAAAAGCATATAATGGCGACTATAATCAAATATAATCGACCTTGCTCCCGATCCGACGCATACACTGTAGACGTGCCACAAGTGTACGGCGCTGTGGTCATTGTCTTCGCCATTGTGTGTTAGCTCTACTGGGATATTAATAATGTTAGAGCACATAGCGCAAAGGACACCAAATCAGTGTAAATATGATCTTCATTGGTTCAGGGATGGCTATTTGCTTTTATGCTATTTAGCCCAAAGGGCTCCGATTCGAAGCAGCACTAATTAACATGCGGCTCACTTCAATAAAGCCCGCAATTAACAGAGTTGTTGAATAGCGACGCTCCAATGGATGTATTGCGGGATGTCACTGTCTTAAGAGTACTTTTTGTATAAATTGAAACAATGAGGGTAACAAGGATACTGTCTTTAAGGTTGTTTTATTTTTCAGCCTACATCAAACGTATATTCATTGCTTTGTAGCATATTATAAACCACATGTATGTGCAAAAAGAAGTGTAGTTATATGGACAACGACAAAAGTTTGCCACATACTTAATAAACACAAATCTATGCTTTATGTTATATTCTAGCATCCCCTGTATACAACCATAAAATACAAGTATGGGTACAAGGCGTTATTGTGCAAGCAACTACACTTGCTTAAGTGTGGCAGCTGCATTTCAGTTTCTGCAATTTCTCCGTCAGAAGAAAATAATTGCATATTGGTAACAATTGTGATTAATATTTATAATCATGTTCCTCGGACTTCATGCATTGAAGTTTTGAAGCGTTGCAGTGGAATAAGACTGCGATGTAATTTGAGTGTAATGTTAGGACAAAGAAATCCTGCCGCGATTATTTGAACGACCTTTAAGGGTTCAATGTAACCGGATATAAGAAAGAAACTGAAGATACCAAATTCACAACAAAACGTACGACGCCAATGATGTTTGATAGTGCAGATGCACTTTTTAATCATATCGCCTAATGGAAGCCAAGAATATGCGACTTCAAATATTTGCCGGAATGAATTCTCCTCTGTATTATGCGTCAGGAAGGGTATATTTATGGTGCAACCGGAACATACATACTTAGCTCTGATAAAAACAGCAGTTGTTCAGGTGCTGCTGCACTCATACTCTAATAATAAGTTCGTTTGTCAGTGTGTCATAGGCACAAAAAGACGATAGCGATTTCAATGCATATTGATATCTACCTGAAATTAACGCCTCGCGCAAGACAACAATCGACTGCTAATCATGATGATTATGATACAGCAGAAGATACAGGGGATTTGTGTTAGAAGTATATAAATGTATAATCACAACAGATCACAGAGTACAGTCTTGGATAAATCTTTAAAAAAAACATGTCAATTTTACCATTATAGCGATGGGTAATAAAAAGGAGAAAATCTGGTGGAGAATTGCTTCTTAGCATCTATTTATAATATTCAGAGAGCAATTGTATAATTCAATTGATAACGGATTAAGAAATTCAGGAATGAGCTTAAGTTTACGCACCGTAATATTACATGTGAGGACCGTATATCTAACTGGTGGTAGCAAAAAGCGTTTTCATAAAGGTTTTATCAAATTCCTTAGCCGTGTATATTAGGTGATTCGGTGACCCACACGCGCAAGCAACTTGTGTTTGTTCCCCGGATATGCATTAGTTATGCGAATATTTTCAGCGTTTATGATTTATACACTAGATTAGATATATTTGGACGACACGATAGTACTCATGTTGGCTGTGCGATAGTACTCATTTTAGTCACTGCGCATATAGTCGCAGCTAGGGTGTCGCGCCAAAAGTTGTCCGCGTTTTATTGTATGCTCTACAAAATGCCTCATCTGTTCGCTTAGACAGTCTGAATTCATGCAATAATTGCATGCGTTGAACGTTTGATAAGGTATTTATCCAGAAAAATGCATAATTGACTGACTCTTATGATACTGTTCATTGCTGTCCGTAGGTTTTGCATACAAGCATTATCCGGGATATGATGATATTACTTTTATTACAATTATTATGACAATGATAGAATCATATTATTCTCCGATTAGTATTGTACGCGTGCGTGAAGCGCTATCGAAAATGTCCGTTTACAAATGTTTGCGGCTACTTCCGATTTTACAGCTGCATTGGATTTACGATGGGCGCGTAACTAACATAGATAAGGGGAGCTGGTACGTTTGTTGTGGAATCCCTGCGTGATCATTCATTTTGGCAATGTCCCTTGCAGTTTTCCCTAGAATTCGATATACATCATTCATGACACCACCAGGCCTTGTTTGAACGCATTGTTATATTCTTAATTTGTTTTGGTTCAAGTAGAGAGTACCGCCACAACATCGTTTATTTTGGCCTTGAGCGATCCACTAGCTAATAACCGCTGATCCCGCGAGCATTACCATCATCATTGTTCTAGAAGGTTACCACTGAATAGACTACACACGGAGGATGTATACAATGCGACCATCTTTTTTAAAAAAAATTTGACTACTATAGAGAGGAAATATGTTTTCTGGTTTTGTTATCCTTTAATCCGATTAACCATGTTTGTTTCTCATAACGGTCGTACAGAATTTATATTTATGGTAAGCTCAACCACTAGTTTTGCTACCAATCATTGATGAGTAATATTGTTGTGTGAATACATCGAATACACGCCATTTATTTATAATCTTTTCCTTGACTATTTACTGCTAGGACTAATGGTCACTATGACCAACATTTATTTATCTTTTTCAACATACTGGCACGATTTATGCATTCCATATCATTAGAGTTTCAGTTAAGATATTTAATCGGTTTTCTGTTGATCTCATTGAACGTTAAACGCCCAACATGCGTAGCAAGGTAACGGCATAAAGGGCTGTAAAATAATCGCTTCCACAAGGCATGATATTTATGCACCACAGAATTGGCCATTAAAGCCTCCAATGACGACTACAAATGCAAAAGGCAGCTGTTTAGACATAATTGCGGCGACTCATCGAGTTTACTTTATAGACTGTCGTAAATGACAGCAGCCGCCATAGACAAATAAGTTAATTCATAGCCAATTCATTAAAAACACAAGTGCATACACCATCGTAATGATGCGAATACTAATCTCGAATAGAAATATCTTGCAAAAAGAAATAATAGTTTATTAAATGTAATTGGTCCAAGGTTTGTAAAGAATACAAACAAGATTCACTAGTGCTGCATGCACTGTTTTTCCACATCTCAATGATTACAAATCATTGGTCTTTGTCATAGGGCAACCGAATTCCATGAGCTCTGTCGCATGCAATTTTTGCACTGCTACATCCTAAGTTGTTTTGGTAATCTTAAGTTGGATAACGTTTGAAATGTACTGATGTCTTAATGTTAACCATGGTTTGCCATTTCATTAAACTACTAGAACATGCACTTCTTGTTAAGGAAGAAGTCGTTGGATCAGCCAAACTGGATCTAATCAAATACTTGGACGCAGAAAGCAAAGTTATGTAATTGGATGAAAAAAGTTATATGGCAATATCCTTCCCGTTAGTGGCAACAGGATACCAAAATAAACTGCCTACGTTGGCAGTAGTTGTTCTGCGAATCTGATGTCGCTTATACACCATATACCGCAGCTGGTTGACGTTGCCGATTGCAGAACTCGGTAATGATAACCACACCTACGCAAGCTCGTTATTGACTCAAGGATCCACTCAATATACTAGGTCGGTATGCACGTGGATGGACTTATAGCATAAAATTGTCACGATGAAGATAGCTCATCTGCCAGGCAGGTATATTAACGAGGAAAAATTCAAGACGCAGTCATGTTGAATATACGAAAGCGCAATTATCTTTCTAATCTGTCGCCTCTTCCATACAAATGCGTCTAACAATTGCTGACCTATTTCCGGTATATTCGATAATAGGAGTACACGTGGCATAAAAGCATATATATATCAAGCTTTGTAAAAACAGTTTATGCCTGCATGATTGTACGTTTCGATGGATTGCAATTATTTGTCACGCGCACGTGGCTCAGGTTGCGACAGATGCAACCCGATCCCATGACCGACCCAACCAGCCATCCATATTGCTTAAAACATCCAACAAATGTAAACGGCTAGCGTTAGGTTGTAATAATAGCTACTAATATGGCTTGCGATTCAATGATTATTTACAATAAACATGAAGTGCAGTTACATCCTAACATAGTTATCTTATTTATTCTCAGCAAATGTAACTAAATCCTGAGGGGTATTCAGTTTGAAAACGAATCATCGTGATACAAACCAATGCAGTACATCTGTGTAGAGTTGCCGATGTTTATATTTCTTATAGTAGCAACACATAGCGCGTGATGTGAGCGCTAAGAAACTATTGCTAAGGTATAAATGTCTTCTCGGGATCGCATGACTTAATACTTAACGCCTTTTTTTGTTTGAGTCCCGTAATATAAGACATAGATATATCACCTTCAGCATATAAGTTGTAAGCGATAAAATAACCTCGACGAGTGTTGCCGTATGATTTTATATGTACAGGTTCCTATATATGTTCAATATATTCTTTAATAAACGGACTGATAGCTTGTTCCACTAAATCAATATAATTAGAGAAAATCTAGTCCTGAACTTGATGTACATCCCCATTAAGCACATCCCAATATCATCTACTTTGTAAATTCAGCCGGAATACGTGACCAGTAAAGAGATATCTGGTGTCGGAAAGTTAACCGATTATCGCAACGATGAGCTGGTGGATAAACATTGTTACATAAGTGAATTGAGTGATCTATCAATATAAAATGTGAAAAAAGGGATTAAAGAAGGTTGGATATAGAAGATTGATGTTTATGTAATGTGTCGCACAACGAAATGTCCAGGTAGGCAATAGTACTAAAAGGACATTGCAAATGACTAGATTGGTAAATATCTATACAGGAGCAATAACCTGTACCAATGCATACTATATTTCATTAGCTGGCGATGATTTATTATGCTCCGATTTCAGATAGGGATCAAATCTGTTTGTATTGAGTGGGTTCGGCGTTGCGATTATGCTACGAGCATATAATGAATAGGTTATACAATTCCACAGCCACAGTCGACGCATCTAAATGCAGCGTGGCAACGTTGTCATCATTCATTTCATTTATCTTTTATCTTGCAAGGAGCTGAAAAATCAATGTCAAGAGTAAAACGCCATAAATGTACGTAATCAGTCTAAATGTATACCTGTATTCACAAAGATCTACACTGCAATTGTCGTCGACTAGAACATGCACAACAAAACACTGCAATGTATATGACAGCATTACTTGCACCGCAGATTATTTGTCAATATTACAAAAAAGGGGAGCATCTATGTTATTGTATAAGGCCATCGTAAATAACGTTAAATAGGGATGATTGTCAATTGAATCCTAAATTGGAAAGTCCCAAACCAAATTTACCTCATGTGCTGCGAACTGCGGTGGTGAATATGCATGAACAGCATTAAACTAGTGCCTCGGAGGGTAATGCGGGATTTCGTTCATATGTTCATCTCGTATTTGCGACCACAAGACATTTTGGGATTTTTCTCGACCTGTAACTCGTTTGATTTTTGCGTTTAGCATTTGAGAGCTTCCACAAATCTTTGTCCAAGTTATATCACAAAAATAATCCGCCTGAAAAAAGTGGTAAAAAGGAAACAACATCAACCACACCTGGAAATGAGAGGTGTCTTGTTGATGTCTAACTCCCGCCCTTTGACAGGTAGTTGCGACGTCCTATGCACTTTGACGAAAGCAACAAGGACTTGATGCAAAGACAAACAGCATCTGAAATAATATATCAATTATAAATGTGTCGCATCGCCGACCAAAATGGCATCAGTGATAAAGTTTTGAAGGCGTAAAAATAAAATCTTCAATGCGCTGTTGATAATGTCCGTGAATAAGGGTTGTTGTCAGCGACGTATAACCTGATATATTCAGTTCATTGGATGAGTATTATCATCTAGTTGTCAGATACAAGCCTTTTTTCATACAGGAACTATAGTTACTAATGCAATCGATGTTGGTAACGTAAGAGCCTTTGCGATATTGGTCATTTGTCTAACCGGAATTGCTTCGTATCTGCAGCATAAGCAATGAAGTGAACCATATTTTTTTTACATTTTTTTAGAACCAAATGCAAAGAATCGCCAATATTAAAGGATGACAAATATTTGCATTGATTCGGTAAGGCACACGGCTTGCACAATGGACCCGATAGCTAGCCTTTCAAAGCGTACCCACTAACTAGCAGATTACCTCGCTGACTGCGCTGTAAGCGTGTTAAGAGCTTGTCTACTGAGAAATACAAACAGCCGGAAAGCCACTTTGCAATACAATAATAGTATACTTCGGCACGTACACCACCAACATACGTACATATAACTGCAGTAATGCATTTGCAAGGATGTTAAACACGTTGATACACAACCCCTAGGGACATCGTACTGGTAAACCGATCCTCTATAAGCCGTTTCGCCCACAGCGAAAACACATCGTTGTCCACATATCAATGTTAATGTTGGAATTGCATGTAACGGGTTATTCTTTGAATCCACTGTTTGTTTGGAAAAGTTTTAGCTAAAAAGTCGAGTGCTATGCACCGTATCTATACGGCACATTCCACAAATACAGATCAGATACAATCTGAACAGAGTTCTTACCAACATGGAGGGGTATGTTTGTTCGCCACTAGGTTTACAACAGATATTTTGACAATTGGTCATATTGTCAACGTTGATACATTCTTTAGAATAAAACACCCTTTACAATTTGTTAAGGGTATTGCGTTAGTTTTCCATAAATTCTGATCCCATTATAACTGCTATATGGTACTTAATGTCTACATATTTATCGAACTAACACGGATATATAAAACATGGGTTTGAGCCATTATATACAATGGTGAAATGCCCTGCTGCTTGTGGTATCGTTTACGTTGTAAAGTTAAGACGAGTTCTCGTTCACTGAGAGTTTGCAACATGATGTGATCCCTGTGGATAAGTGAAACCTGAGGTAATCATGTTCGTTAGGAGAAGTAAGCTAAATATATTTTGCTTCCAACATGCAAACATATGACAAGCTTACTTGCACTTATACAAGCCCATATTTTAGTCTAAACGTACGCATTAAATATGCCGCTTCAAGACATATTACCGATTACATTTTGCACAATTAATGTTCCACTACAATGAGGATTAATGCATGTTATGGAGTTAGTACATATAGCAACATATACAGCGAATAAACAGATCGCGAAGGAGCTACTTCTTTACCGCGATTGAAATGTAATCAAGAAATTGCATAACTTAATGACAAATGCCTTTTATATTTGAGACAAACTAATGTATTAAACAGATCGCTTTCGGCAGATATCGCGTCTGTTGCGTAGCAATTGTTGCAGAATTGCATAGCTAATATCGTCTTTCACCAAAGTAGCCAATCAAAAAGGCTTCGGCCACACAAAACACCATAGAATTTGTACAGTCTTTGATTGCTCTATTCCAACTGGTCTGCTAGCGATGATTTCATATGACACAAGCGAATTTCGTTTTGCCAGGTGCCTATAAAAAGAATAAATAAGATGACGGTGTGTTCCTTCATTATTAATATGACGTACACACACCTACTTTGCACTTAAATGCATTTTCTTTTGAGTATTACAACTCATTTATGGTAATTGTCGTAACTGACGCTCCCATGGTTTGGCCCGAGGATGGGTTATTGATATATATATACATATATATATATATATATATATATATATATATATATATATATATATAGAGAGATATATATATATATATATATATATATATATATATATATATATATATATATATATATATATATATACATATATATACATATATATATATATCAATATATTCACATATATATATATATATATATATATATATGTTTCAAGATATGTATATAAATGAATATATGTATATATATAACTATATATCTCTATATCCTTTAAATTAGATTTTAGTATTCATATATATTATATGCATATGGACATATATATATATATATATATATATATATATATATATATATATATATATATATATATATATATATATATATATATATATATATATATATATATATATATATATATATATATATATATATATATATATATATATATATATATATATATATATACAATCTTGCTGATAGGCTTAGCGATTAGGAACTACCAAACACAATATGATGCAAAATATTGTCATTATCCTGTCCAAGTCCTATTATATTAACTACCGAGCATAACCTCAGCATTAACTGTGAATTGTGTTTTATGGCACTGGTAGTGGCCAAGCGTGATGTTCAATCGAGCTGACCCCCTGGTATGCCGTGGTTAGAAAGGGCTCTAGAGCTCAACGAAATAATTAAATTGCTGGTTGAGTTTAGGGTACGATGGCGTGTAAGCTTTAGTTCTTCAATAACAATGTAATCCGACACTTCCAACCAACGTCTCATACAATGCGCATTTATAGCATTAAATTGGGGGCGTTGGAGCTGAGAAACATTCAAAAACACAACGTTTATAATCGAAACAATGGTACATTTGCAGGATTTCACACCTTTTTTTAACAATCTCCCACGTGTATGCTTTCCCAAATTAGAAGCATGAATGCTAGGCAAGAATACAGCTGTGCACCTAAAAATATTGCGATAACCCGAAGTTTGATTATATTGCGAAGCTACAAACTTTGCTAACGGTAAATAAGTATTGATCGCCCTGAAAAACATATCCTCGTGCATCATTGGATATATATTTATATATTTATATATATATATATATATATATATATATATATATATATATATATATATATATATATATATATATATATATATATATATATATATATATATATATATATATATATGTATATATATATATATATATATATATATATATATATATATATATATATATATATATATATATATATATATATATATATATTAGCACGAACGCGACCTTTATTTGACAAACCGCCAACCTTTCGTAGACTTTGGTCCACGAAAGGATATATTGCTATGTCAACATAAAGTCAATGCGCTTTTTCTTTCAAAATGTTTAAAAATAATTTTGTTTGACCATTTTAATATAATAGGCTAGTCGTAATAACGTTCACAGATAATCTTTTACGAATTATTTCGTTTAATTTTGAATATTATAGCAAAATCAAATTTTAAAACTAACCATTCGTTGACATTACCTGATAACCTCAATATCGTCCTTACATCCATATATACTTAAACCTTAATAGTCAAAATAGTGTTTAAACATGAGCATGGTATATGTTTTATTAAAGCATTAGAAGATTTGATTGATTTTAAAGTCACTATACCGAAAAAACTGTATTTTTTTCTTTCATTATTCGTCTATCTCAACTTTAAATAAGCTCGTAAAACGCTACCAATGGCTCATGATGATCACATCTAGGACTTATATATGAATATAATCCTTGATGACCGAAAAAGATTTCAAAATTTCGGTATTCCGCAAATATGCGCAAATATATATGGGCTCGAATGGTTGGATTTATAAGTATAAACACACACACACACACACACACACACACACACACACACACACACACACACACACACACACACACACACACACACACACACACACACACACACACACACACATATATATATATATATATATATATATATATATATATATATATATATATATATTTATATATATTTATATATATATATATAAATAAATATAAATGGCCACGAATGGTTGGATTTATACGTATAAACACACACACACACGATAAATTTTTCGCTGCTAGGAATCTAGCCGGTAGTCTACGAATCGATAACTGACGCAAACGTCAGTGAATTAGCCGTCACTTTTTTCCAGCTTAAATATATAAAGTTGGACATACTTATGAAGTTATTGTGGGTAAAGTATTGATGCTAAGCTACAGCATATGTACTCCTGTTGCCAGATCAGAATTTTAGTCAGCCATATAAATGATTATGTATCTCGATACAAGGTATTCAGGTGAAGGATGTAACGGCTTAGTCATTGTATTAACATGGGTTGACATAATTGCAGATAGCTAAGAAGCATTTCAAAAGCATCACTAATTTACACTTTAATGTACTCATTGCTACATTACGTCAATCGTGAATGGCTACAGTCAGCCAGTGACCGAAGTGACATATTTCACAAGTGCTTTGGTATTCTAACAGGTATCACTAACGGTACAATCTCATTCCAATCGTCTTCAAGACCCAGTATCTGATTTCAGCGTGGCATTCAATCGGCTCTAATCTCACTAACAGTGTCACTTTCTCATTAGATATGACTATGCATATATATTCCTTGGCGGACAGAGAGTATGCACAACCAAAACGGTGAGCAGAAATAATATTCGTGTTCAACCATCAATCAATAAAATGTCGCTACTTTCTCGTTAGGTGACTGAGCTGCGCTCCCGCTATGCATTAGCAGCTCCTGTCATATCTCATCTTGTACATGATCAGCTACACAATATAATCATGTCGGACTGGCCAGATATAATCAGTGACAAGATTGATTGCTGTCATACTTTGCCAAAGGATAAAAAAGCTAAATTGTCTTGAATAATGAAGCTAGCAGGTCAGTGCACCTATTTCAACTTAAATATATACTATATTTCTTGTGTCGGTCTTATCTCAATAAAAGCGATATATTTTCGAGTTGATGTCTGCCCTTTCCCGATACCAGTTCAAGACTCAGTACACACACTAACTAAACTACCAATCTATTTAAACTACTATGGTGACTACCGATAATAAATGTTGTTGTGTTTGCTCCAGCTCAAAGTTAACTGATCGTTCGCAATTAACGAGCATATGAATAGGAGTAATCATTCGAATGTAGGCATACATTGTTTGACTTCAAAATGTGATTATGTCCGCTTAAACATCAGCCTAGTTTCAAACTTATGCAAGCACATTTGCTTGATAAGTTCTTCAGAAACGTATTATGGATTTGTTTTCCATAATATTTCATGGTGTTTCGGATGTTCTGCTAATTGTGATTAAACGCTTTAACTATATTTATGCATGTCCATGAAAAGGGTAAAAACGAGCACATAAATCCGATTCGACGCCCAGTTATTACGGCCATTGACGCAAGGATAATCTGTTTTCACATCTGGTCTCAACGAACATTATTTTTTGATTCTGCTATCAAGTGACGCTTAAGGAATTACCGTAAATGACGTTGTGTTATGATTTAGGTTTGGCTGGAAACGTAAAACATCATAGAGCGTCGGGCAGCGACCGATATGCATATACGAGGACGAGATAATCATTTTCTTAGCCATATATGGTAATCAGCAGCCATATCCGACACACGCGTTTGATGCTTAACGACCTTCGCACAGCAACATGTTCGTCGACAAAGTATGGAAATGCAACATTAGCTACACTCTCAACGTATCGGTCAGGTTCTCGTATCCATTGCATCATGTTCTCGTGAATAATTAATTATCACGTCAGAGAAGCTATTGTTTAGAGAACAAAGTGCAATATGCATAGGGAATCCGGTGAAACCGCTGGTGGTATTTTTGGTAGTTCATCACATCTGGATACTGATGAAGAGACATTGTATGGCATAGAACATTTGCAGAACATTATTGCTTTGACTTATTGTTTCCCTCTGTATCTAAAACTCATGTTATCCGTTATCATTTGCCATATGAACAGCTGCCAAAATGAACACAAGGTAAAATAGTAATAACAATGGGCTTTTGCAGTAAACGTTTCTTCAATATTAATGTTTGGGAAATTACTTCAAGCGCTATAAGTTGCTGCATCGGAGGAAACGGTCGTGACGAATGTCGTTCGGAACAGGCAGACCCTGATATAGCAGAGCGGGCGGTGCTGAACTTTTATCTTATATTATTTTCGCGTGACACGTCAAACGCGACAGTTATTCTTCCGGTTTACTAACAATGATAGTATTGATTTTAAGACCTAATTGGCATAGTGGCATTACCACTAGATTATTAGTTTAATTGGTTATAGTGAAGTCAAACCACTAGCTCCTGATGGATAGAGAGTAGTATATTGCAAGCGGGCGACAATCGCGTCATCTTTATTCAGCGCTCGTATGAACTATGACTGAACACGCCCTACACTGGGGACGCATGGATTTTATCCATTAAGTGTAGGCCTCAAAATAATAACCCTTCCTTGGTCAATCACTTGACCGTAATGTTCAGTATATTAGTTGTGGGTTCTCCAACTTGGACGTGTTTCAGCTGAATCAAGCAGCTGACAATGAAAGCGCTCGCCACGAAATGGAAATGTTCGAATTGTGTTGCATGCTTATCAGATTCATTTTGTGTTCTCTAAAGCAGCTAAGTGCATAATTGTAGAAAACCAGCAGTTTGCATTTATTTCCCTTTTTAAAAAGTTACAAACCGTTTCGAACGAAGACAAATTTCTCAATCAGCTTGTAAACTGAATTTAATGCTTTACCCACATAAACTGTCATTGCCCAAACGAGGGTTAGCCGCACTGTGGACCCAGCGTTGTACATATTGCGTTGGCATGTTAAATAATTAACTGACGTGCGTTAATCTAAATATCTTGTAGCCTTTGCCTTTCACTGTGTAAAAGGTGCGTTTTCAGCCGGATATAGTGCCAATTATTTTTTGCACAGCTCCATTTGGTAAACAGCATACTTGCATGCGTTACCCTTTGGATTTTTCTATCGTGTCCATTCTCGCAAGAGCTAAGCTTAATACTGCAACCACGTGGTCTAGCTAATCAACAAAGCGTGCTATTTATGGAAAAAGGTTTAGTTTAGCAACAATAGGAATCTACAGATGCTTGCGGTCATACAATACAAAGCTTCACGTCGGAGTTGCACAAAATCGAAATTATGTTGTTAAAGCATGCATTGATTGTAAAAAGTATTACATCTATCATGTTTTATCAACAAATACTTAACTTGATATATTCATAACACGCTTATTATTTATCAATATTCTTATAATACCTCTTATCTTCAAAGATAAATAATGGTCTCAAGTCACCTATCAGTTTAACATTTATTACTGTAAGAGCATAGGTGGTGTATATCTCCTATGTTTGACCAAGGCTTTGAACGAGCATTTTTTACTTTGCACTTTGAACACCTGTAATGACTAAAACATTCCAATTTTCTAATCTTGACCGTTAAGGATGAGTGATTTCACGTTGTTGTTTTTACAAAGACCGTCGCAGTCATCACATCCTCTCATTGATTGCATCATGACCCTATTATTTGTTAACTATAATAAGGATGCCTAGCCTCAGTTATCATTCGATGAACAACACATTGTCGATAAAACTGGAGAAACTTATTATGCGAAAGCATGCAGGGTCCATGTGAAATAGTAAGGGCTAATTAAAACAACAATATATTCTTATGTCGTTTTCAAAGGGGTTGCAAACGCAGCATTGACCGTAAGCATATCATAATCTAATGCATTATGGTAGCTCAGAGGGAACAATTAGCTGGCCATGGCTTCAAATATGAAGTCATTGGCGTAACTGTTGGAAGGCAAACACATGTAACATAATGCTATAAGCACATTTGCCAAAGGTGACAAAGGCGGCCCACAACTAATTATACAGTGACTGTTTCGCAAATTAATAATCGCGCTATCAATATCACCTAGCAATTATACTTTAGATCGTATGTACTACATAGCTCATTGTACAAACATTCCCAGTGTGCACTTTCAAGCTTTTCAATTTGAGCTGCAGCATTCATGGCACGTGCTCGTTTTCTGTCCTTAGGTGCAGAAGTCATCGGGTGTGGCAGTATCGTAATACGTAAATCAACCAAGAGATGGAGCAAAGTTAAGGTGCAGCCTCCTTGCTCTCAATTTATATAGGCACATGTTTTAATCGATTTTAGCAAAGTAAAATATATGGGTATGCAAACCATGACTAATAGTGCTGATGTGTACCGGAGCTATAGCACCTGGCTGTACTCGTAAACGTCGCGTAATTGGTGATTACAATATCTAAAACTTGGGAATTAGATAGGATTTGGCGCTGTGGTGCTTAAGCAAAAATGGAACTGACTAAAAAGTTACAGCGCTGATAGGTAATTACACGTGGCCAACAATTTTACATGCAGATATTTGTATATATATATATATATAAATATATATATATATATATATAGTATATATATATATATATATTTTATTCATTTATATATATATGCTATATATACAGCATATATATATATATGAGTATCATAACACCTATTGTAAGATTATAATATAGCCTTATATGAATTGGTATCTTGATATAAGGTATTCCATATCATAGTCATTGTATACAGCTTGGGTTGATATCATTGCACGAAGCTAGAGCAAATTGTATCTGGATCAATAATTTTCACTATGATGTACTCAATACTACATAATATAAATGGTGAAAGTGTGTCAACCAATGACCGAAGTGGCATATTTCACATGCTGTTTAGACATTCGATCAGTCATCACCAAAAAAGAGAACAATCCTATTCCAATCGGCTTTAAGACCTAGCCTCTGGCTTCAACGTGGCATCCAATCGGTTCTTATCTAACTTACATTGTCATTTCCTCAGTAGTAAAAAGCGTACAAATTCCCTGGCGGGCAGAGAGTGCTTCGCTAATGGTATGCACAACAAAAACGTCAAGCTGAAAAAAACATGCATGCTCAACCTTCAATCAATACAATATCTCTAATATCTTATCATGTGACTTAGCTGCGCACCCCGGCAGGAACCGAGGAATTTGCAGGTCCTGTCATCTATCATTCAGTGGATGATCAGCGACACAATATAATCATGTCGGGCTGGCCAGATAAAATCAGTAACATGACTGATCGAAGCTTCCATGCTGATCACAGCTTCGACGTCGATCAATCATGTTCGCTGTGGAAGGGACCGTATATTGATAATATATTCAACCTTAACACGGAATATTAAGCATTTACACACTGACAGGAATCGGGTGGTAATTGATAAATGCAGGCGCTTATTATCTGCCAGCCGAGCAGTATCACTGTTTCTATAGCTGTAGGAGCAGTAGGTGCATGTGATACGCAGTTCACTGATGTGCATTCACCAACAGTTAGAACTCATTAATTCACGCAATATGGTACATTGTAACTTACAGATATTAGTTTGATGTTGGCATTTGACTCGTTAGATTGATCACACACCCAGCAACGAATTGATTGAATTGTTGGTGCCGCATGCACAATTCATCAGTACTAAACATTTACTTCATATGGATGTATATGACTTTCCGACGGAGTCAGCTTGCGGTCTAAAGCAACTATCACAGTGTTACAATCACAACATTGAATATATGATATGAAATGCGTGCTTTTATTATGCGTCTTAAAATGAACGGCGATATTGCGAATGACGTCAATTTTAATTCCTTATCGCAAAACTGATCATTGATATGTTAACAAATGTCACCAAGAGGCTCATGACTTCGTACTGTATGGTGTATGGAAACTTCAGTGAAGCTAATATACGGAATCGACGTTCAGGGGATCAAGCCGCACTATTGAATATATTCATCCATCCAAAATTTGATCACGTTCTCCTCCAAACTTATCAACATCCTTTTAAAGATAACTGTATAATTGGAAGTGTAACCCAAATGCTGCTTCCTTTGCGCCGTTTCATATCTATATCGAACGCTGGTATCGGAAATCTGAGTTTATCTTTGATATAGTCCAGCTGAGACTTAGTAAAACCATCACTTTTCTGCTGGTTTGCTTATGATCTTTGAAGTTCAATCGATTTGATCAATCACCGGCGTGGCTAATTGCTCGCTTACTGGCAGACACGACCGATGAGTTGGTGTGGTAAATTATGATGGTTTGCATATATCTCACCCTCCTAGAGATAGCCAGCAGGACAATGAGATTATCATGCATGATTTCCTAGTTGCGAGCATGTAAGCAATTATATAAAACCCGTGAGCTATTGCTAGCGGCGTTTGTGGCTACAAAGGATGTCTAGCCATTTACTGGTTCTTATATGGAATTAGTTGCAGATTAGAGCTAGTTTTGAGGCCTGAAGAGAACATGAATTCTCATAGGTTGTTGACAGCCAGTGTGGGTGCAAACGAGGTTTATTTTAACAACAACGCTGTCATAACCTGTGTCTGCATATTCAGCCAAAGGAATAAAAAACTCAATTGTCTTGAATAATGAAGCCAGCAGGTCCGTGCACCTATTTAAACTTATAAACACATTTATCACTTGGGTTCGGTCTTATCTCCGTAATTGCGATAAATCTTCGGATTGATGGCTGCCTATGCAGATTACCGATAGTAAATGTTATTGTGTTGGCTCCAGCCAGTTTTTTCATCCTTTTATCCGCTCTACAAAATCAACTTTATAATTTAACGCAACTAGACGGAATTGACGAGTACAATAAACCCCATCCTGTGTCATATTTTGTAACGTCAGCCATGCATAAGAAGTGAAGTTTAGGAACGCGAACTGACGCCCTAAACACGTCTTGAATAATCCTTGGACGTAAGATCCACTTCCATGTTATTGCACTGTAATGAGGCAGCGACAGATAACAGCTTCGATTCTAGTGGCATTCGCTACTACCATTTTATCAAATCACATTGAGCGTTTTAACGATGTTATAATGATTCGGTCAAGTACTTGGACATGAGATCGATGTTATGTTCACTATCATACTTTTTCTTCAAATCTCACCATGGCGAATCATTTTTTTGCGAACAAGACTGCATAAATGATCTATATACTGTTTTTTTTAAATACTTCAAATGAGTTCAATGTTTATGGAGTGTAAAGCAGAGTTCGAGGTCAGTTCATTTTGCAGGGTCTTTTTCATCTTAAAGTTATCTGATCTTTCATCATTACCGAGCCTAATGATTTTTGGGCATTTATTAATTGGCTTAAAACTTTGACAGTGTGCGCTTAAATATCAGCCTTGTGTTTAACTAATGCAACACATCTGTTGAATAAGTTCTTTGGAGACGGTTGTTGAAAGCGTATTATGTATTTTGTTCCATAATATTTCTTGGTGTTTCGGATTTGCTGTTGCTAATTTTGATAAAATGCTTTGATTATACTTCTGCATGTCCACAAATAGGGTAATTACGAGTAAATATATCCAATTTGACCCTCAACTATGACGGCCAGTGATTCAAGGATAATCTGCTGTCACATCTGGTTTCAACAAATATCACTGTGACGCTTCAGAAATTACGTAAATGACATTGTATTATGACTAGGGTTTGGCGAGAAACTTAAAAGACCATACAGCATCCGGTAGCGACCGTTATGTATATACGAAGATGAGATCATTTTTTCACCATAGGTTAATGTACTGACATTCATATAGGTTGCGTATCTCATAACTTGTGGCTTAACATCATTTGAAAAGCGCCAATCGAAATACTAATGACATTATTTGCTACTACATCAAGCGATGTTTGCATAATGTACCGATTCTCACAAAGGTAATAGTCATCTAAAATTCGTATCCAATTCCATTCCGCTGAAACACTATAGTAATCAGCGACTTGATCTGACACACGTGTTTGCTGCAAGCAACATGATTGTCGCCAGAGTCTGTGAATGCAACCCAAATAGTAGCTACACTTTCAACGTATTAGTCAGGTTATCTTTTGCGATTACATCATGTACTCATGAATAATTAATTGTCGCGTCAGAGAATCTATTGTTTTGAGCGCGATATGCATAGGGAATCCCGTCAAATGGCTGGCGGTATTTTCGGTAGTTCATCACATCTGGATACTGATGAAGACACATTGTATGGCATTTAACATTTGCAGAACATTGATGCTTTGGCTTATAATTCCTCTCCGTAAGCAACCTAAGACTCATGTTATCCGTTTTAATTTGTCATATAAACAGCTACCACAGTCAACACAATAACAAATAGTATCAACAATGGGAATTTGCCATAAATGCTTCTTCAATATCAATACATTGGCAGCATCCTCAAGCGCTGTATATCACTTCATTGGAGGAAACGGTCGCGACGAAGGTTGCTAGGTACTGGCAGCCCAAGTGATTGCAGAGCGGGCACTTCTTAACTTGTATCTTATATTATTTTCTCGTGACACGTCAAACGCGATTGTTATTCTCTCGATTAACTTACAATGATAGTTTTGATTTGGGACTTAACTGACATAATGGTGTTACAACAAATTGATAAGTGCTAATGTGTTCAGTTGTTCAAGCGAAATACAGGACAGCGACAAGTTGACAATGTGAGCAAAGCTATACCCGAAACAAAAGCCATAGGTTATACTGAAGTCTAGCCACAAGCTACACAGAGAATAGCAAATTGTAAGCGGGCCATAATCTCGTCATCTTCATTCGGCGCTGGTATAAGCTATGACTGAACTCGCACTACACTGGCAAGCATCGAAAGTATTAATTTCACAGTTTTGTCACAGTATTCCACATTGGAGAACGGACCGAACAAGTGTTCAGCGTGATTTTGACATATGCGGATGGTAGAAATCCGACTAGTCACGATATATGTTTGAAGAACAGGTACTTGCACTCCACAAATTAGTCCCTTCATTTATAAAGTGCACTTTGCAAGCATGTACCAGGTCCATAATAGAGGCAAACAGGAATGCACTTTCGTCAGGATAGGCTACAAGAAGGTATTTATTGCAGTATATAAAACACCAGAAAAACGCAAGAAAGACTGTACTTACATCAGTATGTGAAATGTAGAGAAAACATCCACAGCAGAATATAAAGCATTTTGACGCAAATGAAATCCGAATCGTTAAATGCATAATGCGTCTGACCGAAACAAAGATGAACCAATCAAATGATGTACGAATCGCTGTGAAAAGGCCTCATGGTGCGCACCTTACCCTAGTACAATTGAGCTAGCCAATGGATTAAACTGATTTAACGAAGCAGTATCTATGGATCGCCAGATAGGATTTGCTCCATACGCATGCTTAGACAATACAGGGCTGGTTATAAACTATATGCGTCTGCGTTGTCCAAGCCGAAATGTATAAATGCCTGGAATATTTTCAAATCCCCTGGCAAATTTTGGTCATTCAATTAAGTGGCAACCAGACTGACATCAGGCGATTATTGTGCCATCGCATCGCATCTCTCAAATGAATGACACGAAATACACGAAAGGATGCGATGTTGCCACATTCACCGTGTGCCGTTATTCTTATCTACGTAAGTGACTAGGGATGATGCAACTTAATCTAAGATAAAAAGGTACATTAACAGCTCACATCTGTTTAGCTAAGTATTGTTAAAAGATCAGTTGAAACGTCGGTTAACAGTTTCGATAGCTAACGAATACAACGATAAACCCTCATACAAATCAATGATAGCGTAATTTTAAGATTTTACATATGTTGATTATTGATACTACTGAATATTTGCCAGATATACAAATTCCAAATTATCGATTTTCTAGTCAACCCCACTAGGTTTGAAAATAAAGCTGTATATACAGCATTACATTCAAAGATGGGTGAACATTAATTAGTAATCTCGTCAAATTTCACCGTTGACTCTGAAGTATCCTAAACAACTTATCAACTAGATACAACAGGCGTATTTTTTATCACACAGATTCCGGTTACAAACTGAATTTAGGATGAACTAAGCTGACAAATACCCACCTCGAAAACAATTATGCGCGCTTACGAAAAGCGTCTGAGCAAAGCTTGGAGCCTCTATTTCCACTTAGCCTAATGCAGAAGTATGTGACAACTTTTCCTACATAATGCACAACGACGAATCTACATCTTTACAGCTTTTATTATATAAATCAAAGTCAATAAAGAGTGATATAACACAACATTGCGCAAGCAAACGTATTCGTCCGGGTCTGAGGCTTATAAATGAAGTTTATTACATCACTTAATCCAAATGCATAGATGGATCAAACGCAGTTGTAATATAAAGTCGGTTAGCGGGCTTTGTTATCATTGTCATCGTTGTTATTGTAGGAACGACTTCTTGGGAGTAGCAGAGAGGGGAGGGGTGCAAGTCCAGAAGAAACCCGCATTCGTAGCACCCTATTGCGCAATGGTATACGCACAACCTCTTGCAATTGGGTTTTAACCACCAATCACCCACTCATGCCCACCTTTTGCTCCGTCCCAAATAACAGTTATTGGGGTTCGTAAGTATTTTATGAGGGCTTCCTATTAATGGCGATCAACATACCGTTCGTTGGCAGCTCGTCAAGGTCACCTGTCATAGTATCAATAGATTTGTTTTTAAGTATCCGGTCTTCTTTGCATGAAGATACTGTTATTGACATCGTGTAATTTCAAGGACAACGCTCATCGGATGGTTGTGGTTGCCCAATGGCCTGCGTTTATAATCCTGTAGCTGAACCTTCTACACATTTTAATATACGATTTGGTATGTTCCTTGTTATAATAACGCAGAAAGAGTTCACAACTGCCAGAAGCGCATTCGGGCCCTAATCTAAAATGATGTGTGGGATACTCACTTAATTGAGATGGACATTATATGTATTCAAGGTGCTATAATTGATACGCCGGTCGATAGGCTCCCAATCAAGCCGTCATCAAATACCAACATTTTCAACACTCTCTCTGTCATTCGCACACTACCATGAGGAATGGAGAGGGTAATAAGCCCGTATGTTGCATCAACACCAGAACAAGACCTAGAGATGCTCCTTACTAATGAAGAAGGCTGAAACTCCAGAAACCCAGTTTTAATTCGAAAGCTCATCCTTTCCTGCATTCTTATAACGCAATGCAATGGTCTGATTTGATTCATGGTTGTAAAAGCCAATAGTATACTTCAGAATATGATGCAATTGCTTGGCCCCGCGGATTATATTAATGCTTTTAGACCGCAGATGGTATGGCGTACGAAGCAATACAATGTAATTTCCTGTGTTTGGTTATAGACATTGTTACGTGCAAAGCCAATGCATTTATTGTGAGTCACAACTCCTTGTCACCTGACGGTTACAAGCTTGATAATATACTCCACACATGGTGCATCATGTGCATCGATAATATGCACAATTAACTTCGACACAATTCAAGTGGCATATCTTAGAATTATACCTCAATCCTCACATGTTATGATACAATTGGTTGACAAGCATGCTTACCACAACACATAAGGCACTAAAAATAACTGTTCATCAAATCATCCATCCTCCGGTTGATTGATACTCACCAGATTGATCAAAAGACAGCAGAAGTATACCCTTTTGTAATATAAAAAATCGTAATGAACCAGCTCTATTCAATTTATAACAAACGGAAAGGGGCATTGTTATGATGGAAACTGAATGATGTGAGCTGATATCGAAGCCACTTAAATATCTATTAGTGTTCATCGCTCGTTTGGGAAGGTACCAGTAACTTCTTAGATGGATTGTCTAATTGCGTTTCTCTCTGTGAGTACAACTGCAAAATGACATAATATGCATCAACATTTGTTAGTAGGCATATTTGTTATGTGACGGGGGTCGACATCGTAAAGTACGACCAGAGCACACATAAAAAGGTCCTTTGCTTACCCATAATGTTTTCTACCCATAACTAACTCCACAAAATATTTGTGTGGTGATTAGTCTAAAATATGATACCTTTGTCGAAAATATTTATTACACTGTAGATGCAGACATTAAACAAATGTATCCATACTTAATACAGCCGGCTGTCATGATTATTATTATTAATACAAAAACAGAGATTAGACATATGTTTGATATTGGACCACATTGATGTTTACGCCGAATATATGGAAAAGCTGCGCGAAAAGCCTGATTGCCGATGTTTCGATGTTGACTCTAGATATTTGACACTGCTTGCAATCACAAACCCAACTACAACACGCTATTTATCGATGTTCTCATTTAAATATTTCTGCAGTGCTAGAAAACGCTTTGTCAAGTACTTTGACAAATTAACACGAAGTATATATATACATATATATATATATATATATATATATATATATATATATATATATATATATATATATATATATATAAATGTATATATATATACAAATATATCTATATGTATCTATATATATATGTATGTGTACACATATATATCTATATATATATATATATATATATATATATATATATACATTTTGATTCTAACAATAAGATAACGATTTCTTATCTCATCGTACTTAATAATTTAGAGAAATGCAGAATCAGCATAGGTAACGACAAACCATCTCACCTGTTTTATGTGGCGCCAACAAAACCATTGACCTAGCATAGCTAGTTTGCTGGCTGATAGCTTCAACAGAAGCAGCAACGACATTTTACTACTAAGAGCACCCACAAGAACAGGTCGATCATTGACATGTATGATGTGCTTCGAAACGAGGTGCTAATGTGTCTTAAGAGCAAGAATAGTAAATAATAACGGTGTAACATGATGTATTATCACAATGACATTAACAAATGGTCGACATAGTTGCCAATCAGATTTAATCAGCAGGTCACAAGTTAGAGAAAAAGAGGAATTAATAGAGAGAGATAAAAAGTGAGCGAGATATGAGTGTTGAGAGAAATGGAGAACAAATCAAAAATCCAAGAAGGTGAGATAGTCCCAACCGATTCGCAATAATTAATCGACATTCAGTCCTTTAGTGCCTACACATCTTTACCCTGCTTTGCTAACCTGTTTAAGCAACTGTCGCCCTCGCATGGTGACCAACCCTTTTCTATGGCATCCACTCTCGGGACATCCACTGGCTTAAGTGCTAACCGATCACAACCGGCAAAGCATGTACAAGCTCCCTTATCCGCGACGTAACACTACGTTAACGTTCTCTGTATACCAGCAATAGTTCTTTCCGCGGCAATATTCCCGGACAACCTGAATTTACGATTTGCTAACCAACCCTAATTCCCATTGTTGATCCATCCAACTCCACGCACGCATCTGCTATCCTGCCTTGTTTGCCGAATCTTAACCTGGTGTACTCCCAAACACAAACGAATAATTAAACACGGCGCGTTCGCAGTGAGGTGTTGACTTTGACCATGTCAAGCTATTGGTGCCTATTCTGAGATTCGATTGGAAGTACAATAGCCCGATTGGTAGTGAGACATGTACCCTTTCATTGTTTATAGGGATATGCTAGTGTGGTGATATATTCGGAACACACGGTATATGCATTTCAAATTAGTACCAAGTGTACCGTGGTGCCATGATATAGCGATATGTTTTAATCGGAGAGTTCTCCCAATTTTACTGCATTAGCTGAGTTCCCTCAACTGGAGGTTTACATCACGAGTCAATCTTGTAGAAGCAGACATCAGTTTGACTAATGATGTGACTCTGTCCGGACAATATACCTCGATCCCCTCAGATAAATGTGCGGACAGGTGCTAGGGAAGAGGAAAAGGTCCCTGTGATTGTGGTATATGCGAAGCGTTTACACTACCTGGTTATGAATTCTCGAGTGCCGCACTCTTAACCAATAAATGAGCTGATCCACCCATCATTGCCAATAATGTCTGATAGTTTGTTCGCAGTATGTTAGCACGCTTACATTTATGGGCCAGCAGCACATCATTGAGATAGGCCCTATAAACAGCAATTTCCCACAGGCTTGTAGCCGCATTTGCCTAAGAAAAACCAATATAATCCATCATGTGGACGGTGGTTGTTATTAAATATGTGGTATCGATTGATGTCATGGACGAATTTATTACCGATGCCAGCGTTTTATAAACTACAGTAATTATTGGCCTGGCACATGCTAGAGCAATCATCTTCATGATTGACTGGATTGATTCAACACAACCGTGTGATTAATATTTTGACTAGACAGAGGGGGTTTTTTTTTCTCGAAATTTTGCTAAATTGGCAGAGACGACGTGTTCTTCCCCGAAATAAGACAAATATTCTGACTAAACGTTGAAATCTTCTGCACTCGCATAACGTTAGCTGATATAAGTACTCTGCATAATATTGACCCTTGTTGAGGAGAGGATTATATGTATCAGTGTAAAGAATATGTTTTTACCTTTGGGTGCACAGTATTGCATTCTACAGTTCAGTGAGAAAGTGATAGCATTTGTAGAGCTAACAAATATTCCACATTAAATTGCCTTGCTGGTTGCGAGCGTGCTTCGGTTTGATGGTACAATTGGTACTGAATCATGTAGGAATGTTTACTATAATGCGCATATAGCAGGTATGATATTGCGCCCAGTTGTAGGTAAATAACTTAAATAATTGTATCATATTGGCACTGTGCCACTTTAAGTCGATCAACCACTGTTCAGAATGTCCTGTCATTGATGTCAATGATATATATATATATATATATATATATATAGAGATATATATATATATATATATATATATATATATATATATATATATATATATATATATATATATATATATATATATATATATATATATATATGTTATATATATATATGTGTATACATATATATATATATATATATATATATATATATATATATATATATATATATATATATATATTATTAACGGCATTATACCATTTCAAGACGACGATAATATAATCAATGTACAAATGTTTAAGGAATGTCTATATTTGGATTTATATATATATAAGTATAAATATATAATCATATATTTATCTATCTATCTATCTCACTATCTATCAAAGAATAATAATGTTAATGTGCTAGTTATCTTCGTCAAATACAACATCATATCATAGCCGTATTCTGTAATGTTACAACACAACTAAAGCCCGGATGCAGGATCAATAAAGATGTTATATCCTAAGCCGTTGACGCATGTGACGGCAAACCCTAATATTGAGGAAGAGAAATGCAAAACAAACGAGGCGTTCGAAATTGCTTTTGTTTTTAACTACTGCACAGTACCCATTTCAGGACACACAATATCGTATTATTGCGATGTTGTTGTGCTCGGACGAGCAAGGTGTTTTGGCATTTTTTGGGGGTTGAGCCATTCGGTTACCCTTGTCTCCCATCCACATGTATTGTCCTGTTAAACCGAAGACAATATTATCTAAGCTAATTCCACGCTAATAAACATGATGTCTCTATATTATGTGTGAGATATATCTGTCGACGTATCTATTTATGTAGCTATATATCGAAAAAGAAGACGAAGAAGAATTGTGCATCATCATTCCGATGTTTTGGTGAAATGGTTTCACAGGAGATTGACCATTGTGCTATAGGGATCGACATAAAACACGACATGGCAGGGAACGACTCCTCGGCTGTATAATTAACTCGAAGGGTACGCCCGTTTTTATTCAATAGGCCGATATGCCATGCGCTAAAAGACGGCAAGTACCTTCGAATTTGGTGTTTTAGCTTTTGATGTTGTGTGTATATTTTGGCAAAGTCTTTTTAACCCCGCGCATTCCACATCTCATTCGGTATGCGTCCTGTAGGCAAGGAAATATACCAAACAGGAAATCAAAAAGAACATGTATTTCACTTATTTCATTATTCTAAAGTAAACAAAAACGCTGAAAAACAGACAGATACGTAGTCATAAACTGAACATGATATGAAGTAGTAGTTTTTATCGATTTACTATGGCGCACATAGAGCTTAGTCAAAAGGGCACTGTACCTCTGCTTTTTAATATGCCTTTGTCAACAGTCAAATATAAAGGCCGCATTAGTCCTTCATTAAGGTCATATTATTGTGTTAGTGGTTGACATGTGACAAATCAAGACGTTTATTCTTAAGCAGTGTTTTCCTAACGGCGTCAAATGAGAAAGAGTATTGTGAGTAGCGTTATTCTTTAGTTGCGACTATCTCACACTTTATCTAGCCATGAACATCTGATTTCAAAGTTGATTCACGGCATCTGACTGTCATTGCTAACACACTGTTGCTCTTCCATGTACTCCAGTTGATGCGTGATCGACCGCAACTACCCGCTGAAGTTACAAATAGGCCGGTAAAGAGCTGTCACCGCTCATTGCGCACATAGATTTAGCGTATTAGCTTGTAGGTCAACTGAAAGCGGCAGCATTGAATTGACTGCGTGTTAAAAAATAAATCTAGGCTTGGAGCGGGTAGCAAGGTGCAAGCTCGCTTCCAGGGCGTTTGGTTATGAGTTATGCAACTGAGAATGTGTGCATTTAAGTACCACCGGTAATTAAACATGGAACGCATTCTGCATGTTTTCACTCAATAGTTGGCGCACCAATTGTTGACAAGACCAATATAATTGAATTACATCATCTCATTTTCTGCCATAATATCTTAATCATTTGAATTTCTGCTCTTGGCCACGAAAAGGATGCGTTTAGTGCAACAAATGTGCGGAGGCGTAGAGCCAGCTTCATTCCTGTAAGTAACTGTTAGCATCAATATGTAATACTCTTACCATCAGTTAACTACACGATTTCCGCATACGTTTACTGATATATATTGTGTCATTATAAAATCACGAATATTTGTCGTATTTATCCAAAAATATGTGCCCTTGCCAGCCGAACAAAAATTAGTACTCTGAAAGCGTTAAGAGTTCCTAGATAACCACCATGGCTATATTGCTCGCTTTATTACGCTATATTGAGTGTTTTAGAAATCAAGAGATGAGCCATTGATAATAGAAGTGTGCTCATAACATTAATTCGGTCGATAAAACCATACCATCACAACTGGACATCCTTATTTTATTCCAACTAAACATTTATATATAGACAAAAAACGACACAAAACCCACACACACACACACACACACACATATGTATATATATATATATATATATATATATATATATATATATATATATATATATATATATATATATATATATATATATATATATATATATATATATATATATATATATATACATGTATATATATATATATATATATATATATATATATATATTATATATATATATATGTATATAGATATATATTTATTAATATATATATATAGATAATTCTATATGTATATATATATGTATATATATATATATATATATTTTACGTATATATACATATATAAAATATATACATATATCTGTATACATATATTTCTATTTATGCATATACATATATATAGCGCTGAATAAAGCATACTGACCACACTAGAGCAAGAGGGCTTTGTGGTCGGTAAATATCTTAATTCTCGTCAAAAGCCTCCGCATTTGCTGTTTGTTTTAGGAACTCTTCCCTGGCGATCAATTTCATGCCATGTTCACATGGTGCTTCTTCATATGCAACCATCATGCATGACGTGTACAACGCTGTAAATGGAGAGCACCTAGACTTATCTTATACATCCCGCCATTATATTGGACTCCGGTCCTTAAGATGATTCGCTATTATTAATGCAACTACATTTATGTATGCATGTAAATAACAATATATTTCGCCTTATTTCTTGTTACGGCAAATTAACCAGTATAAACCAAATTCGACGAGTGACCTGTGCAATGTTGTTTATCTCTATTTGAACAATGTATCCACAAAAAGTTAGGCTGCATGAGTACTTCCATTATCAGAGTTGGAAGGTCTGAAGGTCCTTATAAGGCATGTGATTAGTTAACGGATATTCTTCGTGCTAATTGCAAGGTGCAAGAGCACATTACGTGAACAAACCACTGAAAAACATTTCCACGACCCTCGCATTGAAAACTCTTGTTCAAAGGGTATTTCAGCTTTGTTTTACGAATTGAAAGTGCGTTAATTTTCGCTTAAGTCGCGTGTCCGATCAATCGAAAAGTAGGAATTACCGCGATTGCACTTGGTTCTGGCTGTGTAAGAAGTCACTTATAAGCATGCCATTGGGTTGATGCGGACGACATGTTAGGTATAATATAGATCTTTAGCAACAGGTAATAATGTCGTCGACTGCATACATTAAAAAGATATATGGTATATTCATATCTTTTTTCATTGTACATTCATATCTTCTTCATTAGAGAGATGACTAAGGGTCCACGCTCCAGGGAGTAGAAACACTCCATTTTGATTACGCAAGTTTATACCCGATGGCCTACGTCGGGTCTGCACAATGAACTATGCATTGAGGCTTGGAAGGTTTTCAATCTCGTTCGCTACCTCACTCGGTGCGCTTAAGTACTTGAGATAGATTTGTAGAGCGTTTCTGAAACAAGTCAGTTGGAAACGTTATAGGCTCGTAGCCAAGCATGCGTTTGGTGGCTATTGCAGTACCTCCCACGCGATTAATGGCATGGTAATAATCATACGGCGATGCGTATTTCTATAATATCTTTGCGTGGTCGGAGCTTAATTATTTGTCTTCCGGGTGCGACTTGTGTGATGAGAGAAAGTGATGGCAAAACATTCGCATAGCTCTATGAGTAACAGAATGTCGTGATGGCCGAGTCGGATAAAATAGCAAGTATAATATGTGTTAGTTATGTATGTACATGTAATGTATGTACATATGTATGTATGTATGTATGTCATAGTATGTATGTATGTATGGTAATGTATTAATGTATGTATGCATGTATGTTGCAACTGCAATGTAAATCGATGTCTTTCTTTAATTGAATGTTGTAAATGTATACATACATGCGCTCAGTAACTAAGAGGTTAATCACCTACAAGGTTAAATTATGTATGTATACTGCCTAAATCGTATGTACACACACACAAACACACATGTCATGCAATGTAAATATATATATATATATATATATATATATATATATATATAATATATGTATATATATATATATATATGTATATATATATATATATATATATATATATATATATATATATATATATATATATATATATATATGTATGTACACAATTTCACTACACTGATGCATTACGAGTTGCTCAATCACCTTTGCTTTATTCAACGTTTATCTGGTTTTAATCATGGACGGAACAGGTTCGGATATAGATCCCTAGCACTCAGCAACATTCAAACCATCTTTGCGTTAGGGGTGTCTGCCGTAAGAAACGCACACAATGCTTCAAATTGAAGCCATATGTTATGGAATTGCCTCTATATGATTTGGTCTTGGATTTGAAAAGCCACTCAGTGCAATTGACGTAGATGGTACCACGCGCTCGACAGCGGGAAAGTCGGGCGTAGGGTTTCCTAGCACCCTCTGGCACCAATAACAAGACTAGAACGATTTGATCACCCCAATCACGACTTAATTATGCTTATTTTGATAATCAGAATGACAGTTTATCGACCTTACGCAGATTGTAGCCATTGCATGTCGGGAACATTCTCGCATCTCGCTAAACTGAACCTGGACATTTAGCTTAACCATTTTTTACGTCGTTCAGCACTTACATCACATTAGGACGTATTCCTGGGGGCAGTCACAGCGCGTAATACATTTGTATACAATACAAGCTGCTGTGCAGTATTCCAAAACCAATACTAAAAGTATCCGCCAGAGTCAAGATTATCATTGAGAGCAGCAAAATAGGAACGTACGTATGCCTGCGTTTGTTGCAATTTTCAATCTTCATTTATCATGCTTTGTATTGCCCTACTATGTCTTATATTACCCATACTTCGTTTGTGAGTGCTGCTATGCAGCTAAAGATTGAAATAAAGAAAAAAACAATAATATCTTGGGAATTAATGAAATTATTTTTAGATTCAGACTGTCGATTTGGTTGCAATCAGCATGTTTATTGTTAAACATTTTTTTTCCGCAATAATACGCATTCAGATCAGTTAATGGCCTGGTATGTCATTAGCCAAAGTACATAATGCACTTTGTTGCGTTTTTTTTATCATCGGTACGATCATATATTATGTACTATGGCAATGAGACGCGAAAATTGGTACCGTTCTTGATGCACAGATTATGTCAGTCGCAGCTTTGAGCGATTTAGGGTTAATAGATGGGGTCGACCGATGTCGATAATAACTGCAATTTGGCGTTGTATAAGACGATAACTTTTTCCATGACCAGGGTCTTCCGTCAAATCAATACCACACACTCAACACAATGCGTTTCAGGGGGATGCATGTAAACAATATTTAAGGGCTCCATTACCGTATAGTATTGTATTTTATCGATTAAATAAGTCGATGCGGCATTAAAATTCGTGCTCGTTTGATGCTTGTGTTAATTACATTGCATTGATAGGGTAGTGTACAAAGCCAGGAGCGTGCAACGGAGGCTGTTGCTCCTGTTGTGACGCCTGCAATTAATAACAACGCACGGAAGATTCCTCAGAACTAGCTGTGGTTTGCATTCCGACAGAATTGTAGCAATTTAGTGAATGTGTGGCGTTGAAGAAGCTACCATTGAAGATGGCAGGCCTTTTTTACGAAGTTTAGAAGAATGTACCCACGTAATGGCGCAGTAACATTTATCCTCTAGCAAAATGGCAGGCCTTTTTACGAAGTTTAGACGAAATAGCTGGTTGGCGAATAGAACGTTTTAATATACTGCTACTGCATGATTAATGCAGCAAAGACGAAGGCTACATGGCCTTTGTACAATCTTCAAAAGCTCACGAACTAAAGTAAGAAATGTGGACAATATGTGACATGGTGCTTGATAAAGGTAAAACCCATGCTACTAGCTTTGCCAGCTCCGTCTCGGTCAGTTACGGAATAAATGATGACATTTGAAAGCCTAGTGCACTCAATGTAACAGGTCAAACCTAGGGGTTTGTGAGAATTTATTGTCTCATTTTCACAATTCTGAGTGCTTTGTCGCTGACAATTGATAGCCATTAAGTGAATAATTTCAGGATATAACATCAAAATAGGCTGAACTTCTTAGTTAAGGAACTGCAGTATCGCAGCGCTTAAAACTGGGCATATACACGGAATGATATTTTGTGTATTTCTAGGTGACGAATCAATAGGTATAAGGTCTTGCATTGAATGACCGGTGCATTATGCCGATTATGGTATCTCTGATCAATGGAGTTTGGCATTGGCATCTGCTTCATGGAGCCGGATCCTCAGAAATTGAGGTATTATTGTAATGGAAGACATATTTGACTTAAATCATCGGCTTGCTATGCAACATAGTTATAATTAAGGAAACCGGTTACATTAAACTGTATCATCCTAGTCAACTGGACTGTTGATGTTAATTGCAATATGCCAGCTATGTCAAAGTACGATAGATTTTTGCAAAAAATTTACATTTTATCATGATCAGTAAGTAATGTGAAGAATGTTAATATTTCGTCTCCTACGGGTTTCTCAATGCATTAATAATATGTTAATATAACCGCGGATTTGGTTTTCCCAATGAGATTTAACCGTTATCTTGGAACTTTGAAATACATAAATTTGTTTATCGATTTCGGCTATTTTTAATGACATTAGATATAGTCGGAAAATCTGGATTGGTTGATTGTGCTACGTAAATTACACAATCGGATGGCAATAGAATGCAACCTAGCCCGGTTTGTTCTAGCAACCCAATATTTCCTTTTGTTCTCTCCACCTATGGAGTGGTTTTATGTTACGATATGTTCGACAATCGTGCTTCTAGCTATCAACCCGTGAAGAAGTTGCAATATCAACAATCGAATAACTAACATTTCAAAAGCCTTAACGATAATGATTGTACAATGCTTTCGGCGTACAAAGCCGTTTTGGCACAAATGTAGATATATAGATATATATATATATATATATAGAGATATATAGATATATAGAGAGATATAAGAGACATTTGTGCATTTCGAACAGATAATGCACCTAGGGATAGTTTATCATAATGCTATACTGGCAACTTCAGCTCGGAACACTTATGAACACTTTCACTAACGTAATTTGTGTACACATTTCAGAGCAAATTGACGGTCAATTGCATCTTAACAAATTGGATTAGCAAGTGCACACAGATATGGCTCGATTTCATAGCATTTATATATAAATCCACTGAACTTATTTGATGCTCGATGTACAAAGTCACTTAGAATGTATTGCATATGTCAATCCTGGTATATATATAGGTCATATAAAACAACGATAATATATATATATGTTTAAATATATATATATATATATAAAAAACCTCTATATAATATATAATATTTATATATATACTGTGGATATATATAAAACTATATATATATAAAATATCGTAACCCTGCATTGAACTGTCTATGAAAATGTCACCCTCGCATAATTACCCGCCTTTTCTTAGGTAATGGTATCTAATATATGCAGACAAATCTGCATGTTCCTCTCGTATTATAATTTGCATGGAACTAGAATATAGAGACAATTCTTCACAAACACAATTTTATTAAACACGGCGCGTTTAGGAGTTTAAATTTGACCATGCCCAGCTATTGTTGCCTATGCTGAAATGTGATCGGCTAGGCTAGCGTGGCAACATATCTGCTGTGTTCAGGACAGGTATGTGCGGAGCCCGTAAATGCCCACCTTTTGACGTGCTTACGTTGCCGACTAATCTAAGACCTGGTGATGCGAATTATGCTTGTTATTGCCCGATCGATGTATCGGGGATCACTCGTGATCGTCATGTGCGAAAGTAGTCATCAACGGAGTGTACGCATATGATATGTTGCATCGAAGACTGCATCAGCTTTTGACCACGGTAAGCTCGAGCCCCTGCTGTTGAACCCGGTCTCATGACGTCAGGCACACATCGTAACCACTGATCGACCAAACATGGATATTTACAAATGCTTTGGCAGAATGCCGTTGATGTACTGGATCTGCAATACGCATCAAACGTATTAGTGAGCTGTTTACTTAGGTATTGTGGTAGCAAGAGACATGTATGCATTTCGAACAGATAATGCACCTAGGGAGAGTTTATCATAATGCTGGCTGGCAACTTCAGCTCGGAACACTTATGAACACTTTCACTAACGTAATTTGTGTACACATTTCAGAGCAAATTGACGATCAATTGCATCTTAACAGATTGGATTAGCAAGTGCACACAGATATGGCTCGATTCATAGCACCCGAAATCCATGAACTTATTTGATGCTCGATACAAAGTCACTTGAAAGTATGTATGTCAATCTCTCTTCTCTGGTGGTCATAAAAACTCTAAAAATAATCTCTGTCTGTATCTCTAGTATAAAACTATAAACATTGACTCTATATAATGGTATCTTTCAATATATATCTCTGCAATATGCTCTATATATATCATGGATAGAATATATATATATATCCTAATATATATATCGTTGCCTATAAATATATATATATATAAATATATATATATATATATATATATATATATATATATATATATTATATATATATATATATAATCTAGGGTTCGCCCCCTATCTAAATTCCATATATTGATGTTTTCGGGTTATGGATACAAATAGTTTTTTCAAAATCAAGAAATCATTCGTGAAAGACTATGTTTGTACGTAACTAAGACTAGACTATCAAATGAAAATGGTCAAATTAAAAATATTTTCATACATTTGGAAAGAATACGTGCATGGATTTTATGTGGACATAGTGCTATATACTTTCGTTGATCCAGGTCTATCATTTTTAATATGTAATGTTATGATTGGAACGCATATCAATGCCGTGTAAATAATCAGCAACTGCTCGACTTAAGGACAGCAATGTTTCGTAGCAATTAACTCAGTCAACACCGCATAACATAGCTTACCACGGATACGACGTACATGGCTCGCCATCCATTCAATATTGTGAAAATATTGTGAAACTGAGGTACTGCAACTTCATCTCATTCTCCCTGGAATTTACCACATAAATCAAATTTCCACTTAACAGGATTTACAATGACACAATAAGTACCTTGATAAAGTTAAGTACTTATTCTGAGAACGGTTATATCGTTCGGTTAAATCGTTGACTAGTCTCAGGCAAATTCCCGTAGATGGGTTATTTGTAACAGATTATCTGCGCGAGACGAAACGGTGTTTTTCGAAGCTGTTTTGCACGCGTTAAAGCACCATCTATCATGGGTTGATTTGATTATTCACTAACACTCATCAAAGCTGAGGCTGATATTATTTTATCAATGAGTATAATGTATTGTTTAGAACTGAGTGGGGATGTGTTTGCGCTCCAGGTCGCTTACGTAATCTGTCTTACATATTCTTTTCGGAAATATTGATATTGGTTGGCACATTATCTAATACATTTGACTTTCCACCTAAGTTCAGGTAAAGATTATAATTCGTTGATTTGACATGGGGCGTACTCTGCTGTACATCTATGTCTTACAGTGGATACGATGTTCATGGCTCGCCATCGAGTTGATACTTTGCGATCCCTAGTATTGCAGATGAGACCTACTGAATTTTTATGCAATGATTTGATTTCTGCCCTTATCACCAGCATTATAATAACCACCATCGTCTTTAACGCAGTGAATACAGACTTGTTACTTATTTGCGTTTATTGAGTATCAATTCCAAATTTTCATTTTAAGTATTGGTTGCTTAATATGTGCTGTAAGCATATTATTTGACTGCATCTAGTCAGAGTACTACAAAATTTTGACGCTCAAGATACTCATGTTTGCCAGTCCAAGCCATCAGAGAATATTACAGCCCATCAATATACCTATTAACAATCGTATCATAATCGTCCCCAGTCTTTGTCTTATTTTACCGGCTACGACAGCATACATTCATAAATTCTAACCCTACGGGGGGTCAAACATACGACAACTCATGTCGTTTAATTAAATGAAACTGCCAGTCAACAAAACTCGCCTTATCAAACAAACCACATATTGTGTCAATTCACTGTGAGACCACCACCAGGCTTTAAATAAGCAATTACTTGCTGGGAACATTTTGAAATTGTTGTTTATACATAGAACCATTGCGATTATTGTAGGGGAGAAAACGAAAACAAAGCCGATGCATATGTATCAGCAAACGACAAGGTATAACTCGTCATGATTTGTAACCACCCGTCAGTCCCAAACTACGGAGTGCGGGGTATTTCGAAACAGCGTTCTATCACCAAATGCGTTGCGTTTTTGCTTAGAAATGTAGTTCAGGTCATCATGCTAAATATATAGATTTCTTCTCATTATTACATGATAAGCTATTACACAGACCTTTGATTTACACTACATATCATCTGCCGCAAGAAATTAAGCAGAAATCACTCCATTGTGCTGTTTGTCGTAAGTAACTGTAGAGGTCAAGTAGCTATATGACGCGCGAGGTTATTCAATAAAAAATGGGTATTGTTCAGGAAAACACACATGACCCGGGTTAGGATCTGCTTTGTGCGGAACATATTTGCAGCCAGCGGCTCAAGCGCGAAGGATTGTTAGTTTTTCACGGTGCTTACTGTCCTGTTCAAATTGCCGTCCTGCTAATGATCCTGTGCATTCAATTGAAGGAGCGCTCACTATCGACACGCCTCCCCTACCCCAGTTGTCGTTATAAGAGGTTACCCCATGACTCTAGCGGATCTTCAATGGCGTGAAATTTGTCTTACTTTTATGTAAAAAATTTTGGACATAAAGTAGCACATCAACCCGCACACTCACGGTTATTTTATTGTCGCTCAGATGTCAGGAAGACATGAGTCATCGCTATACGTTTGAGTATTCATCAAAGATTATTTATATTTCATAGCATGTATATATATATGTATATATATATATATATATATATATATATATATATATATATATATATATATATATATATATATATATATATATATATATATATATATATATAATGAGAAGGAGGCTCCTATGTTTAAGTGATATATGTCTAAATATATATCGTCATATATATATATATATTCATTTTATATATATAATGGGAGAAAATTAAAATATATATATATATATATATAAATGAGAAGGAGGCTCCTATATTTAAGTATGTGATGTCTAAAATATACCTCGTCATTGTTCAATTACAGCCTTCCTTTTCAAACCTGGGGAAAATTTAAAGTAGGCGTTTATCCGGCTTAGACAATATCACAATATTTTGACGGGCATTATGTCACTCGGTGCTGATTATTGACCAGGGTAGAATTATGGCAGTTGTTTAGATGAAAACAATATATCCATCATATATATTTATACGGGCATTATATTCATCGGTGCTATATATATTGAATGTGTATAAATATATATATATATATATATCAACTGCTTCAGGAATTTTAATCGTCAGCCTTGCCAAAAGCAAATTTACCTACGAAGGCAATCGCGCCATAAGTTGGATAACTAATTGTGCGAACCCGATTGATGAGCATTTCTGAAAGCTATCATTTAATTTTGTATACGAGCCATCAGACACGGTAACATAGGAATTTGGGCACTGCTTTCCATTCTGATAAAAATTTCAATTGAATCCATATCATTACTTGACTTGTAGAATGGACAAAATGGTGAAAACATCTGATGCTATTAGCCGATGAGCTCGATGGTCTCTTCGATTAAATTTTAGGTTAGATCAATATAACTGATCACTGCTCTGTGTGCCTTTTAACAGCTCACTGATTAATGGCAGCCATGCTCGTAACAATAATACTTCCTTCGCCATGATGCATGTAATGAATGAGAGACAAATATTACAACATTAAGAGCATAAACATTGTCGTAAAACCCTCTGACGCACGTCCATATGCTGGTATAAATGTAACATTGCGAGAGAGATGTTAATTGCGCAATTAAGGTGATAGCTTTACATGTCTCAATGGGCATATTTATGTTGCGTAATTGATGTGGGGGCTATCAGCAACATCCTATAAACCGACAAGAGTCGTTTGCGTCGGCTAAATGCAATATTTGACCTTTTTCCTGGCATTTTTCTGATTGACTTGCGAATCAACAGCAAGTCTTTTTTTAGTAGTCTTAGTAACTCTTTATGTAAACGATCGGTTACAAAAGTCAACTGCCACAATTTATATTTTTCTAGGAGAAACGCTTAAATACTCTAGGTATTGCCAAATACAGCACGTTGTACTTTTGTTGATTGATAAAAGTACTCTTGGAAACCTACAATCCTTTTACTCATGGCGTAACCCTCAATAGAACCAATAAATCGCTCTAAAAACGACGAACTGTTCAGAGGTTTTATGTTGTACATCATTTCTATCTATATTACGAAAAGGACGAGAGAAATTGAAGGTTTTCGTTTGCGAAAGTCGTTTTTACTTGAATCGTTTCTGCGTATTTGGGCTGACATACGAGATGTTATGATAAACGTTCCTTAACGGGAGTATCCCATTCATTAACGTTTACTGAGAAATTCTTAAAACACTGATTAATATTGAAAATAAGTACAATCAGTGCGGAGCGTTGTTAAGAGCTCGTGCTTTAAGCATGCTGAGCATTCACCAGTTGAAAGCTTTTACCTATCGGACTCTCCGCAAACCCTGTCTAATTTTGCACCAGTCAAGACAAAAGGGGCGGGTTTGTGTATATGTTTTAACCAGAGACCTTTGGATGAATATCATTCATTATGCTTCCTTTTTATCTTAAGATTTGTTGAGTGCTGATAGCAGTCGGGGAGCATACTCAAAACCCACTGCATCAATAGTAATCAAAGCATGTTATTGAATGACGAATAAGCTTGACCTTTACACATTATGCAAAAAATAAGGCTCCAACACGTGTCATCTGAGGAACAAAACAAGCATTGTATGTAAGTATGCTGACATCATCCTGTACGTTTTTGCAGTCATAATCACATATGCATCTACATAGACCCGCAGTGTCGGTAACCTGAACCTTTGTTGAATATATAAACTGCAAATCAAGCCACACGTATAAAATGACGACATCTTTAGGATCCGGTTTGCAATGCATGTAACATAATTTTGCTAAAAAACAATAAAATGGAAAAAAGCAGTTTACATGGGATTCACATAGACCCGCAGTGTGGGTAAACTGAACATTTGTTGAATAGATAAAGCTGAAAATCAAGCCACACGTATAAAATGACGACATCTTTAGGATCCGGCTTGCAATGCATGCGACATAATTCTGCGTTAAAAACAATAACATGGAAAAAAGCGGTTAACATGGGATTCACACAACTGAAGCATGTGTGTGTGTATGCATGTCGGCATGTACTTTTTGTTTGTTTCCATGGATATACAAATATATATATATATATATATATATATATATGTATATATATATATATATATATATATATATATATATATATATATATATAATATATATATATATATATATATATGAATATATATATATATTATATATATATATATGTCTATATATATATAATATATATATAACTACACATATATAGATATATATATATATATATATATATATATTTATATTTATATATATCTATATATAGTATATATATACATTTATTTATATATATATATATATATATGAATATATATATAGATATATTTAAATATATATATATCTATATATATGAATTTATATATATATATATATATATGTATATGTAGATATACATGTATATCTATAAATTGGATTGATATACAAACAAATGTAAATACACACATATAAGCCCGTATGTAAATATAAATGTATTATATATATATTTATATATATATATATGTATATATATATATATATATATATAGATTAAACATTATTTCGGCAATATATATATAGGGTATAAAGTACATATATATATATAAATCAAAGAAATCATATCTTTGTAATATAAATATATTCATATATATTTAAATTATTTTTATTTATATATAAACATATATAAATGTACTATATATATACATATATATATATAAGTATATTATATATATATATATTAATAGTATATTTATTTATGTATAGACATATATATTGACATATATATATATGCATATATACATAAATATATATATATATATATATATATATATATATATATATATATATATATATATATATATATATATATATATATATATAAAATATATATATATATATAAATTTTGCGTGGATATACAAACAAATGCTTACACACACACATAAGCCCGAATGTAAATATAAAATTCATAACAAAAAACCGGCTATTTTGGGACATAAAAATTCGACTATTTTGGGCCATCACTAAAAACCAATTATTTTGGGGCATAACCGAAATCCAACCATTTCGGGGCATCACAAAAAAACTTCTATTTTGGCACATAACAAAAACCCAAACGCTTTGGGACACCGTTATGCGACAGTGTTGTGAACTTGTTGTGGCGGGAATTAAATGTTTGCATCTATGCCATGGGGTATGTCTTTCATCCCTGTCTGTATGACGCAGAATCTTAATTTGAAATGATAATAAACGATAGAATTAACGTGCAGTTAAGGGACAATGCATGTCTAATTAACGACAATTCATTTATTTCATATTGCAAGAAGTACTATCCAACATAATTCAAACATGGAGGAGCAAAAGCTCGAAATGTCTGGCGCTTTCGAGTGCCGGGTCAGGCGCATGAATAGATAGATATATCTACACCGAGATACGCACACTGTGAAACTGGAAGTCGTACAGGAACTGGTGGGATGGAACGCGCAATATGTGTCGAGAGCTAAATGTGAACTTGACAGGAGGGGTCGGCTTTCATATCATTGAGAAAACAAGTACATACTTCAGTATCATTCCACATCCTGTCCGTGATATTCGATGCTGCAAGCGAGGTTCAGCCCCTATCTTGCACACACTCCGCATAAAAATCATCTTCCGCTACTAATATAACAACACTAATGTAATTATAGTAATAGAAAATTTATATAAATCCCTGTGGCTCCCACTCTTCAGCTCTATATGGTTGTTTGTTCGTCCATGGAGGCGTCTCGTAGTTCATCATAACGCTTAATCATTCAATGTAGCTCACAGACAGGCATGCCTTTTTTGCTCTAGTTAATAGAAATAAACACTAATAACTTAATGATAATTGTACTACCGCTATATTATTTCTGATTATATCATCTGCTATAGTAATGCATTCATAGTTCTCCCAAAGTTACATATAGCCATAATTTGTGTAAAGGGGTCGGATTTGAAATGCAGGTAACATAATATAAATATCACAGCTATGGAACAAGTAAGGCAACTGGTAAACATAATTTTAACATTGAGGCCATGGGTAAACATAGTTCAAAAATCGTTTGTTACTGTCAAAAGCTATGATGAAATATTAATGCATCATTAGATGGTAATTAAAAAGGTCACCTGTATGATAATTATGCATGTTCATTGACATTTCAAGCATAATTAAGAGTTTGTAACACATCCATTTGGAACCGGCGCTGCTCATTACAAGTATGCATAGTTAATGACATTTCAAACATAATTAAGAGATAGTGCAAGGCCCATTGGAACATGAGCAGCATATTCATATTATTTTCCAAGATGGGTAGGTCCCATTGGCAGCTGTGGCTTAAGAACTTCTTTCTTCCCTGAAACAATCAACATGTACACATATTAAGCAAATTACTTGGCACCACTAATCCATAGATAACAGTTCTATTATTCAACCAAAACTGGAGGCAAGAGATGTGTGGTTCAGATTGATAGGTCATCCCACATAATGTTAGGTAGTGTTCCTCACTGGTACAACTATAACCCACTATTTGTCTGAATGAATGGTGTAGAACAACTCAAGGTGGCAAAGTGAGGTTGTGTGTGAGGGTAGTGTCAAATGAATAGTGTCACACGCATGCTGTATAAGATGGTGACCATAAATGTTTTACAGACTAAATTGCTGTTGAACTCAAGATTGCAGCACTGCAGCAGGTTTTAGAATACCCGGACATCTTCAGAAAGATGCACAGAACAATAAGAGAGATTATTTTAGAGCTACACAGATTGTACATTGAGTCAGTGTAACTTCTACTTTTGGAATAATCTAACTGCAGTGTAATGCTGAGAATAGAAGATATAACTTACTGATTAAGCATCAGATAAAGTTACTTAATCATGAAACATCACATGGCAGTGCATGGTTAATCTACAAGCTTAAATAACAATTCAGCATATATCACAATTGTGCAACAATTGTATATAATATATGACTACCATCTACCATAAAAGAGATACTTTGGAATGATCTGTCTGTCAAATTTATCCTGATTAATACAGTATATTCTGAAGTATATATACCATACATCGGAGTAGTTTCCTTGGACTGGGGATCAAAATATAACTTCTGAAGGCAAATTGTAAAGCTTGGGTCTGCCTTGTATCCCATTAGAAGCGGTCTAAATGTGTATTGGTATATTGTTTTCATATTTCGCTATTAGTTTCTAGTTATAGCAGACTTGTAATGACTTGCATAATATAGCACAGGCCTTTTAAGACCATGCAGTGGATAGTGCCTTTTATATGAAGGTCACTGAACTAGAATTCATTTATAATGCAAAGAAGCCTTTCCTTGGTTTATACCTTGACTAGTTAACAGATCACAGAAGAATGAAAAATATTCACTTGTATCTTTGATGCATATTCTGCTCGAGACATCCTGATCTGACTCCGATTCACTAGCAATCAAGTTGTTTTTGTTGGCATCTTTAAGTATGGGGTCTACAGAGCTTGTTATTCTATGCAGACTAGTGGCATAACTTGTACTTGCTTTGGCTGCTGGTTTTAGTATATAATAAACAAAAGCACATACATTTTACAATATGCATTGCAAAATAAATATAATTGACACATTACAGACTATGCATTAATTCAAATGTAAACAATGAGGAGCAATGTTTGTATCACTACATATTTCTGCCATTGCTTCACGTTTGTTCATAAGTATGTGACCTGCATATTGTGCGAGATTTCAGAACCATTTAATTGATCATTTGATGACAATCGGACCATGTTCCAAAAATGTCAATATGGTATGGTACAAAATGGAAAAATACTTCATAAAACCTAACCAAACGAACCGACTGTCAAGGCAATCGATTTGTGCCAAGTACACGCCCACTTTAGTTATGGTCTATTCAGGCATTGGTCTCTGATAGGTTCCCAAGCTAATATCTGAAATAGCTACCTATATTAATGAAACATATATGGGTAGATTTGTGGAAAATTCCAATCTGCATCTTTATTAGATAACTAAATAGGAATGGAAGCTTGAAAAGCAATGCGGTTAGAAGATAGAGACCAAGTATACAGATGCTGGTTATTTATTTTCACAATATAACACCTTATACAATGTTTCCACACTCACTTAAAGGATACCTGCAGAGGTCAGATCATATAATTCAATGTGAGGAAACTGATGTGAGGCCACATCAGCTGTTTAGCTGAGAACATTCAATATTATTTACTGTCAAATTACATAATAATCATAGTCATGGTTTTTATAGCACAGATGCTCATTTATTATGCAATTAAATAGTTATGCAGTTCAGAGGCTGTTTATTTAGTGGCTGGTGTTATTTGTATTAGGTGACCCTCTGGTGATTTCTGACACTTTCAAGTCTATATTTGCACCATCAACTTATTCCCTCTGTTGATAAACCATCACATTGACCATTGCCTGGATAGGCAACAGCCCAATATGCATGTGATGTTATGACTACCCCCAAGTATTGATTATAATTGCAATATGAGGACCCTTTGACCTTTGAGGTCTATCACATTAAGATAATTGGCAGTAGTTAAGTTTATGAAATACCAAGTGACGGTGGATAAGCAGCCACTGGTATGTGTTGATAAATTTATAAAACCATAAATGGTGCTGCAACATTAGTCTCGTCAATCACAACTTGCCAAACAGCGCAGTACCATACACATTATGGTTATGTCTTACCATCATGTCAATATAACATCATATCTATCTTCATGGCTGAAGCCTAGTGAATGGATTGAAGGGCATCCATTAATTGTTAAAATCGTTAAGTTGATGTTTCATAGTCAAGTTCTCTTCGCATTTACATATCAAGTCCATCAAACACCAAATTTGTTTTTCAACTTAACTGAACCATCCAACAGTATTGAAACGAAAGCTGCAAACTAGTTCTTTTGAACCAAGTAGAGCTTGTGCGCAACAAGGGAGTAACCGATCAACTGTTGGTCTGTTGGGCTACTGCTAACGCCTAAATTGTGGAACATCTGATCGCAATCGTTCCTTCGAGGGAATTGGGTGATGGATATAAATTCGGTCAGGGTAGGGGTTAAACGCGGATTAGGTAATAAAGAACACGCAGTAATAGAGATATATTATATAACCGACACAGCTTCTTTTCCGATCATGTCTGAATGTATTTGTTGGGAAATCCGTATTTAACAACAAATTTCTATGCTTCTGCGAAGTCACGAGGAAGCAGTCTATTGTAGAGTTATTGTATACGATTTTCGTAATTTTTGAGCTGTCATTATTAGCCGTAATACTGTAACAATCGTATCATTCTTAACCAGGGCTGTGATAAAAGTTAAATTTATTTTTAATGATCATTATTTGTCAGATTGGCAATTTTATGTGACTTGACTTTGGTAAGTCTGGTAGTTTTGCGCTCTATATTTCGCCGATCTGTCGTTCATCTGGGGTCAAAGTTCGAAGCGAGATTATCATGGCTAGGTTCAAAGAGTGAATTTGGTAGCATCGATTGTACGAATAGGTTTTTATATCAAATGTTTTGTTATTATATGGTATTCAATGATCCAACAGTGTTGAATACGTGTGAATAATGTATATTTGGTGGTTTGTCAAGAAAGTACTTACCTTTTACGGTCACACTTGATTATTTTGGTCACATGACCATACAGAAAGTAAACAAGGCGGGGTCATTAAGAATAAGAGCGCATGTGTAGACTACGTGAGTTCCATGGAGGGACCCGAGGTTATTGAATTATTTTACGGGAAATCATTACAAAAGCTTCTGCATATTTTCTATATCATGTTGTACCAAGAATAAAATGGAACTGTTAATTTAAAGTCACCATGTATTCAGCTTATTTTCCCAGAGACATCTCTCAACGCCATATAGTTTCGGCGTCTGGCAACGATTCGCGTCCTTGGGAGATTTCATATTGCGACTTTGTCAAGGGTTGGCGAGTCTGAGTAGGTCACGTTTTTTTAAGTTAATCGATATGGAATTAACCCGATTTACAAAATCAATTGGACTGCTGTAGTCATTTAACAATTCACAGCCATTTGGCGTGTGTGACAGAAAATGTTGCCATGCTTAAAATACTTAATGTCATCCCGCTGAATCTATCAACCCTGCTTATTGGAACATCCCAATGAACTATTTTACCTGCATTGTTTGGGAAACTCACTTCTTTTCTCCATCCCGTACCACGGTGTATGATGATGGTCGTCTGGTTGGTAAGGACAGAAAAACATTCTCGCCTTGAAGTAGGATGCGTAACTGGGTCACGGGAGTATACGGAGGTGTCTTGGCGTATATGAATCGTTTAGAGGTCTTAGCGGACTGGATGGGCACAAAGGCGCTCGTGTCACTCAGAGCGCGAGAGCAGCTTTAGAGTGGGGAACAGCAAAATAACGCTGCTGGTGGTTATGTGATATCAATGGCTATTAGTGAGTGGCTGTTTCCAAGTATTAGCATGTAATGGTAGGTTGGGGATAAGAGTAACTTTTGAATCAGCATGACACTTTTAGCAGTAAAAAAACCCACACAACCCATTTTATACCATATACGGTGCATCCATGACTAATCAGTAACTGATACAGAAATTATCAAGAATATACAGAGTGATAATTCCATATGCATCTATATCAGGGTAAAATGATATGATGAAATGAACATGCAACATATCAATTGTTATTAAATAGCTCAGTTTACATAGACTTGT
>CM067351.1:52257731-52292731 GCA_034190875.2 Urechis unicinctus | reverse complement strand
AATGGAGCTTTGCAAAAACTAAAAGTCAACGCGGCTTTATATAGCGAACGCTACTATGGAAATGTCGTCAAAGAAATCGAGCTGGGGTTTAGTCTCAAATATTGACTTAACTGTTGATTACAGCAAATCACTGAGATTCTACGAATTTGATGAATCACCTATGTTGCAGATCACTCAATGCGCGCAAGCAATTCAACTGCTGTGACACTTATTCAATCATCCGGTGCTATACGAAGCTACCACCGGCGGTGTAACATTTAAAACATATATTTCGCCCAGCTGAGCTATGGGTTAGTCTACGCATCTACATAGGGTAGATGACAAGAAATAGTTAATGCAATATGTTATGCAATGCTAAGTACACTTCCCTAAGAAGTTTTCTCAGAAAACAGGACCAATTGGCTCAAACATATAACCTGAAATTGAAAAACTTACCCAAGGAATGTGACACTTACTTAACAACAAACGTTCCATTATGCAAATGTCTTCAACGTAAAATAGTAAACTATACACATTTACTGAAGCTCGGTTTGGATACTTTTTTCAGCTATATTAACGCTTTTTACTTTGAATTGATAAAAATTATTATATGATTTATTGATAAAATGACCAGTTGCATTTGTTTTTGACTTCACATATTTGTTTTTACTGAGTTGCAGACATATATTTCGAAGTGAGCGACACTGCATAAATTTCACGTACATAGACATCCATATATGCTAGAATGAAAATACCTTGATGTTCCTGGCACAGGATAGTGTTAATTAATTTACAATCAAACACTTACACATCAATAACGGTAAATAGTGGTCGTTGCAAATTTTGTCAAAAACACGTAGTCGCAATTTATACGGACGATATGTAGCGCTTCTTAATAGCCGGTATCTACGAAGTTTGTGTGCGAAGATGGCTTCATTGCAGTGAAATTCAATTCGACCTTGGTTCGACTAATTAAAGACACAGCTGCGACAATGTTTGCTAGAAGAAGCCTTCTTCTGCGACAGGCTTTTCGCTTGATTGTCACTTAACAAGGACTGATGTTAAGTAGTATACACAGGAGCATGTGGTCATTGTCTCATGCATCTAGAACATGATAGAGATTAAGGGTTCCACATTTTACCGAGGAAAGTAGTTACATAATATGGTACAACGACAAAGGGATCAAAATGTTGTTATTATAATGCCGTTAGGAAATATATTATCCAGTAAAAATCTAAAAGTCCATTCAGAAGGAATATATCATGTGTACCCCTTTGTGTGATGCCTTTTTGGGTTAATTTCTGTGATTGCGGATCAGTCCCCGACATTGATGGTGGATAAATGGCCCTGAATATTTCAGCCAGCTTCTGTCCAATCTATGATCACGATAAGCTCAGTTATTCTGGTTCATAGCCAGAATCCCATTACAATAGGCTTTACATGGTGGCGTTGACTCTTGGTCTCTCGGGCATAGATTTGGCTTTCAACCATTGTTTGACTTCAATGTATATACCATTAACACATAAGAGACGGTGCTGATGGTTGAGAACAAAGAATCTGGTTTCGAATATTGCGAATTATCGGACTGAGATGCTTCACTTAATATATTTTCAATGCCAAAAATTGATCGATTTTTTTTCAAATGCTCCTATAAAGGGTTGTTTGATTGACAAGTTTAGCAAGGAACACAGTCAGCATTACCAGTGTAAGTATGCTATTATAGCGGTATAGCTAAGCCCACTTGACAAAACCTGAAAAGGAATGTTAGCGCTTGCCGTTACAGGTATCGTATATGAAACAACGTGATGTCAATCAATGAATATATGTACGTGTCAAATCGGCTAATAATCTGCGGTCACATCGTTTCACATGACATAGCGAACATCAAGTAACTAAAGTACTTGTTATGGACTGCGGCGGTAACATATACCATATGTCTATCAAAGATCAGAAGAAGTGTGTTTAACAGGATTTAAAAATGAATGGTTATATTTGTACTTGCTCGTGCATCATTTAACAATTTACGCAGATCATGGTAATTAACCTAGTGCGGCAACATCATACTCCTTTCATATGTTCTCTTGTATTTAATGCAAAAATTTATATGAATTGATATATGATACTGGTGTTAAGTGATGTCTCGTGACCATGCCGAATCGTCTGTTATGAGCTGCGGATATACATTTCCCAGCCACCAATTTGGACCGTGTGCGCCCAAACAATCGCTAATTTCATTTAAAAGGATTTCAATGACAACACATTTTTGAACAATTTCTCTTGATACCTTAAATCCAATGCTAACAACTCTTTTTGGGAGATAATGTACTTGGTCGCATCAGTTGTAGACAAAACCAATTTAAATGAATATTCCAACACGAAAAACTTTAACCATTTCATTAAAATAAAAGGTCATGTTTATCAATCTCTGCTAAAATCTCTTAAATGGTTGAGTTCCTGTTCTTAACCATGGGAAGAAAGCGTTTGGCGCGGCTCATGTCTGGAAAGCATAAAGCTTGACAGCTAGCTTTATTGTTGAAATTGCCTGTCAGTATCGATACTTGATTCGCTTGCCATCAGTTATCTACTTGGTTCCAGCACACAATTCATGATAGGTATTGTGTCATTAACAATTTTGAATGTCACAATCCATCAAAGAATTTTTTCAGCATGTGTCTAAAGCTGTCAACGATTTCATTACGTCCGTGACTCAATTGTGATGGACCATAAAGGTGGACACTTGGTTCTATTCTACTGACTTGGTTCGAGTATGATCTAATATTAGGTACATAATAGTGTTAGGACAAAACAGCATTACAACATTATGTTCGCATTTATCGCTTTTTATGCAACGTTTGTCATACGGATGATTATTGGAATGTAACTCCTGGGCAATATGCCACATGCTAGTTTTTCTTTAATGGCGCATATCAAATAACTATGATTATTATGATGCGTCTGATAAGGAGTAACCCTATACACAGACAACAATACATCACACTATTATCTGAAACATTTTAAATGATTCATTCACAATTATTATGTACCGTCAGTTTAAAAAATATCGCAATGTAAGTTTGCTCATCTCACTAATGTAGAGTCGTCAATGTTCGTATGCTTACCACGCTCCACTTTGTATCGTGCAATGCTATAATGCCATGTTTTCGCGAACGTGCACTTTTAAACATATATAGCCTTACATCTAGTGTTCAGCCTGTACAACACTTTTTATTACGTCTAATATGTATTGTCCAGCTTTACTTAACATATGCGTAGCATATTTATCTTGGATTATTCTGTGCTAATTCAGATTTACAAACTTTTAAGTGTGTATTTCACTATTATAATTCTTGCTAACACCCATATCCAAGAAAAATACCATGCTTGTTGCATTGTACAATATAATAAATGTACGTTTAAGGTCAGACAGGACGAATCGTTTTTGCCATGCATCATCATTGGCACGTACCGCCATTGATTCATAAATCCGACGTCATATACATTCGCATGGTCCCTGTTTAAGAGGAATCTTGTCTTCTGTTTACATTTTGCATATTTAGGCACGCACAAACGGCTTACATTATGTTTTGTATGCTTATTTAAGTGGATTACATAAATGATTTCCATTAAAGTGCCTTTCGCACGAAAAATCATGTCATTTTTTCGCCAGATAACAGAAATATAACCCAGAAGTACCTATTCTGTCTTTGTGTCAATTGTCAAAGTTCGCGCTTTCTGATCGAAATTCGACCATAAAGATTAATTTGGCGTATCGAGCCGACAAGCTCATGAATAATTCATCGCCTCCGCGTGACGTCAGGTCCGGGAATGTTTTTGTTGCGTGGCGCAATCTGCACTACGATTAGCAAGAAATGGCTGCTGGAAATTTCGTTATTTCATCACTTCAGGAGAGCAACGAAGAGACATGGTATGGCACAGGTCATTCGCAAACTATCGTTGCTTCGGCAGAGCAAGTTTAGTCTTTTGATTCGATACAGAAATGAGCGAATCCGACGTCTCCGATGAGAGAAAAAAGACACTGTCGATGTCACTGCTGGGTCTGGGTCTCACGCGGGTCATCCTGCCCAGGACATAGGGCTGCTACAGAACAATGCTTGGTAAGCTATGTCTGATTCTACTTGTGCACCAGTTCATCGTATATGTGTTGGCGTGTAACGAAGTTAATCCATAAATTTCACCAACAAAATATCTTTTCCTAACAGTAGACTATACAACAGAGCTTTGCAGCAAATAATTCTGCCATATCAGACAGCAGACATGAGATACCACAAAGTTTTTATCAAATCAAGTGGTTGCAAGGGTTCATGTTTACAAAGTAAATGCTCATCCACACGAATTGCAAACAAACTAATTTGGGACTGCTGTTAATAAATAGAGATCCTCTTTTATTTAAAGTAGGCCTTATCAAAGGCTGATTACAATATTTTTAAAAGTTGATGTAGATTGATTCTGAGGTAGAATATATATAGGAGAGCAAGCACCACAGCTGTTTTCTCATAGGATTGTCAGTTAGCCCATAAATGAATGTATAGCTGGACTTTAGGAGGTGAAGATTATGGTATTATATTATCATCTGGCTAGTGTTACATCAGAGTTTCTATGAACGCAGAGGCTTAAACATATTTGCCATACAATATGTCATCCTTTATTACATACATTCGTATTCCCATCATTACATCATGTTACAGGTGATTGTGTGGAAGAATCTGTGTGCTGTGTGGAAATTCCTTGAGTCATGACCTCAATAGAGAACAGCCCCATTCCCATTGGTGGCATAACCCAGCATCCTGGTTTCAGCCCAATCTGTTTGAACCCTTGGGCCTTGCAAGTGGGATATTTCTCCTACAGACAACAGCACAGGCACATGTCAGATAATGTTGTACAAAGGTGACAATGTTTTCTATTATTTACTCATAAATCTGTACAAAGGCTAGCAGTCATTATTTGCGATTTAATTAAACTTATTGATACTGGTATGACAAAAAATATTTAAACATGGTTAAATCAACAATGTCACATGGTTATTTTACAGGCGTTACAGGTATACTGCATACAGGCAGTTTGTTTGCTGGTGCTGGGGACATCTTGGACAAAAGATAGAGTTCCGTTATCAGTCTGCGCTGTTACAACAATACGAGATAACTTCCCAGCACCAGACTATCAAGGATTCCTCTATCCTCCACTCACCTAGGACTTGTCTTAATACATGCAGAACCTACTCTAGTGTGCCTCAATGGCTTGTCGTGGATCTGGTCTCATCGCATCTGCACACATTGGAGGTGGTGCTTCTGTCTTGGGCAGGGTTGGCTCATAGCAAGCAAGCCACAACTCAGCCATCAGGCACTCGACATACTTTAAAACATAACAGGAATCAAGTCACAGCTTGCACACCAGACTGTTGCTTATAACCTTATACCTCCATGGTAATTGAATTTGTTGTTTACATTTTATATATCAGTAAAAATATTCACCAAATGTTGCCTTTGTTGCTACTTAAGTGACAATATGCCCCTGCTTAAACTTGGGGTATCTTAGCTTGAAGATTGGATCCCCAGCTTCTGTTGTCGCTTGTTCTCTGATATCTGTGAAACAATGAACCAATTATACGTGACCTACATATATTTGGCATATCAGCACATGTAAACAAATTTAATGACTCGCAAATTTAAAAACAAACACCGCCATGAAGGAGCACTGTAAAAAGCAAAATATTATATCATAAGAATGGTACTTGCCTGGCAACCATACCATCAACTTAACAAGATGATGGACTATTTATTCAATACTAATACAACAAGAAAGTCATCAAATTTCACCCTGTGCTTCTCTCTCTTGATAAAGTCAGCTCTGCTTTTCTTGGGCTGGGGTGGGAGGGGTTCACTTGCCTCACCATCCTTTTTTGATTGCTTGACAGCAGAGGCCTTTGCAAAAAGAGTAGGCACAGCAGCTTCCTTCATAACCCGCTTACATCGTGGTGAAATGAACCGAGCACACAAACGAGTACTTGTCCGGGCCCGGCCATTTGTCTCGCAATCGTAGAACCTAGCCAATCCATTGTTTTTTTTAAAATCATCCTTACCAGGAAACCTGAACAAGCTCACGTCGTCCCGACTGGTACGCGAGCAGCCCCTAACACAACAACCAGTAACCATCGCGTTCAGGCGGTCACAAGATGGCTAAAAACGATCCAAAATCGCAAAAACGAGAGACAAACTCCGACAATGTAAACAACGGGGAACTCCGTGCGTCTCTGAGAACGGCCTCCCTTACCTGACGTCACACGCATGGTTGACCTAGATAATGGCTGCCGCAACGTTTTGTCGGGCGCGCTAATTTGAACTGACATTTTATCAAATTTTGGCCTTAACTGTTCAGATGCTACGGTTATTGGACCAGTTTCAGTTTATTGATCACATTATGAATTGATTTCCGCGAAGTACCTATAACCGTGCGATAGGCACTTTAATATTAAGATATACTAGATAGTTCGTCCTCCAAAATTTAATTGGTAGTGTGGCTTAATATTCCGAACCGAGGGACACGCGCATGATATATGAATTTGCTACACATACTATTACCTCACATTCACTAGTTCAAGCTCAACGTGAATGCCCTGTGTTTTTACGTTCATACCTTTTGCATGATCTTGGAATCCTTTAGCCTGCGGTGCATGACCATAATATACCGAGTACAGCTGCTTGTAAGCTGATCAATACATGCTTCTAAGCTACTTTATTGAAGCATCTTAGCACGGTTTATAGACGAGCTTACCATGAATACAATTATCAATAGATGCATTTATCAAATGCGCCCTTTTAATGATATATTGTCTTTGTGACCGTCAAGAGTGATGTCTCCCTAATTTTGTCGCCTTGTCATGTGCAACCTAGGACAACACATAAACCACTGACATTCAATGTCAGCAAGTACGCTATCGACACAAAAGATCAGATGACCATGCTGCAACAACCTTAAACAGTACTCATAGTCAATCATCAATATCACTCAACAAGTGGTGAGTGCCAAACTCGTCTAGGTCCATCATCTCATTGATAACATCGGGATAGAGGTACTTGCAACGAGGCTGTAATCCTGTTTGAGTGTTTCATGGACCCTAGGTGGACCTAAACCATCATCAAACAGTTAGAATCCGGTATATATCTTCTGTCAAAAAAGTATTGCAATTGGAAAAATTTCAAACCGGATGATAATCATAGCAATAGAACCCCTATATATTTTTCAATCGTTTGTAGCGCAAATTGTCATATCAATCCGTGACAAAAGCAGGTGTGAGTAACGTAGGCTTCATCAGAAGCCAATAAGTGACAGTTCCATGATTTCAAGAAAGTATAAGCCATTATAGAACTATTTTACTTGTGTGTGTCTGAACGCATCATCATCAGTACAGTTATGCCATTTTTACTAATGGGTCACTGAATTTGCAGTGTAACAGTTGTACACAGATAGTAATTGTAATAATGCATTTACATTTCAACATACGTATGTGTACATTACCGAGGAGCAGTAAACATCAGCTATATACCTGAACAATTTATTATATCCTTTCTGCTCTGCGTATATTCAAATATCCCGCTGGACATATAATCGGAAACATTACGAACACATGCTTCACACACCATCAGGTGGGAAAAAATAACGATGCTGGAATTGATGTGGTTAAATATTTTTATGGAAGGCTAGCTACATATCCAGCGCATTCAGCCGTATTTGAGGCATTTATCGAGCGCAGCCATACTTACAGACATTACATCAACCACTCTGTTGTATCTGTGATTGACATCGACAAGAGTTGAATGCGTTTGGCACCCTGCATTTGCTTTGGGAACCTACTCAAAGCCCATGCCACGCGGATCAAGAATAATTCGATGAAAACTATTGAATGACACCTTTAGAAAAGAGAGGCCCAGGGCAGTTAACAGCTACAGCTTATACACATAAGACAGCCGTTATCTGCTCAATGGGATGATTATAAGGTAATGATTGTTTGTCAGCTCAAAGCATATTGCCTGTCGAAGTGTTGTTAATGGGTAATATGCTCCCAAGGAGCGCCTTGCTAGTGGCTGAATACTTGAATTGTGTTGCTCAACCAGTAACCTCACTGTACGGGATCTATAGGTAATGTATTTCGCTTAAGTTTAAGACAATACGTGCTCGTCCGGTTGTCTACCATGCGCCGAAATCCTATAAAGTTTATGGTCGCTAAGAAAAGTGATATTTGCTGACGTTTGCCACATCAATTTTAACTGAAGTATTTCGGGAAATGGATTTATTATTTGCCACAAATCATGTTCCGATTTCATACTTCGGCTGTGTCTGTCTGTTCAAGCTCGCGCTGATTGTGCCTGCGATGTACGTTGACTTCTATATCCTCGACATATTCCTGGAATCCACGTTTTTCTTTTACCTTCTGGCGTATTACAATACTACATACAGTGGCTTGTAATTCGATTAACTCAAGCCATTTGATCAATTCTCAGAGTACGGCCTCTACACCAAGTGTAGATCAAGTAATTTAATACAATTTAAGAGATTAGAGTTTTTTTTAACGCTAGATTTCGTCAATTTTATTTTCAATTATATTGTCTGATCTGCACTATTTAAACACCTCTTCACTAAAGAATTCAATTTCAAAGTTTCGCTCTCAGTACTACCCGAGAAGATTTGTCAGTTATTACGTGCTTGATTATTACCGAGATTGTCGTCCCTAAGACCGGGTAGCCGCACTGTGTTGTCTGGCTTTGCAAATATTATTATATGTGCCGGGAATATCGGGTGACCCGTGACTTTACGTTTAGGAACCCGTAACCAGATTTACCTCTAGCAATCCCTGCTATAACACTTGCAAGGTCTGCTTAATATTACTCAATAGCTTAACTATATTAATGCTGCCCAGCTCAGTGCGGAAATTTCTCAAATCAAATAAAAATACTGAATGATATTAAGACACGGTCACATATATATCGCATGGCTAGGCGGCGATATGAGAAATAGACCGAGCTTTTTCTCGTGCTCAGTTTCTCTGATTATCTTGTCAGTCCCTCAATATCGTTTATTACCACGTTTGGGACGCAAAACTGTTGCTATCCTGTTCGTGGGGTTAGATGAACGCTGGGGGTGGGGGGGGGGGGGGTAGCGTTAAAGCCACAACCATTTCTAAATATTCTGAGACGCGCATACTTGCTATCATTGAACATATACATGCGATGCAAGCCAGTTTCAATCAATATGATATTATCGTCAATACTGCATAACCCCAGGTCATTTTCAATAAGTGCAGGTTGTTACAAACATTGGCTTTTGTTAAGTAGATTTTTATCTTCAGCCCACCATCAACATAAACGCATCTCCCATAAGAACACGGATTGTCTTGTCTGATATGGGTCATATTAATAAAAAACACAGCAGAGTATAATATGAGGGGGAGATAAATGCTGTTGGAGTTTACGTTATTACTTTTGTTGCGTAGCCAAGCTCATTGATCAGTGCATCTTTGCCGTACTTGATGCTTTTGTCGGGTGCAGTCATGGCCAAGGGAGGTTGCTGTTTAATATCTGTTTGGAGCTTATATTGAATGTGAAGGTATTCTTCGCGCTTTTCTTGCGTATGCCAGATGTAGCAAACGGGCCATATATCGATATTATCGTGCCTTAAAATGTCTGTAGTCCCTATCCGTGGAGACATGCAAGCTATTTAGTTCTTTTTGAAGCAACTTAATATATCAATAATGACTAGAAACTTCATCAGCCCTGTAGTTCAAGGTATATAGAACAGATGTAACCGTCCTGTACTATGAATAGCTGCTTATTTGAATGGGTAATATAAGGGATGAAGTGCTAGTTCGTTTATTAATATGTGCTTTGCTATAAAACGATCGAATAGAATACGGTTTGAGTGAACTTAGCCTGTTTTAAGTAAATAATTTAGCTGATTGGCTTTTAAGGGGTCGAAATAAGGCTAAGACAATGTCATCTGTTACAACAAGAGATATACAAAACAATGTGGTGCACTTTGTTGTACCGTAAAATGGTTTATCTGATACATTTGAGAGTTCGACCTTGACCACTGCTGTATCAACCTGCTAGGATGCAATTAACACCGCTTTTGCTATTTTAATGACTGGGAGCTACCCTCATTGAATTTGTGAACAGTAAAATTGTAATACGCCTATTGAAAAAGATATTCCTTGAAGCAAAATTAACATAAGCAGCATTCATTTACAGAACAGTAAGAAAGCTGTTTAGTTTCTATGACATCACATCTGCTCTTTTGTTTAGCGTTAATTCTCAAGTCTATTCAAAAAGATTTTTCTCTAAAAAAAAAGTGATAAGGCCGTAAACTACTCGTTAATCGCAAAGGGATACCAAAATAAAAGGGCTACATTGGCAGTAGTTCTTCTGCAAATGTCACTAGTACACCATATGCCGCACCTGGTTTACATGGCCGATTGCAGCTCTCGGTATGGATAATCACACCTACGAAGCTCGTTATTTTCAAAATCAAAGATCTAATCAGTAAACTAGGTTTTTACGCACGTGGATGGAACCGTCGAATTAAAGCATTCAATTTTCGCGATAACAATGGCGCATCTGCCTCGCAGTAAGTTAACGAGGAAAAATTCAAGACGCCATCATAATGAACGTGCGAAAGTGCAATTATCCTTTCAATATGTTGCCTCTTCCATACAAATGCGTCTAACAATTGCTGGCCTAGTTCCGGTACATTCAAGAATAGGAGTAAATGAGTGTGGCATTAAAGCATACATATATACTGTATTGGGTCAGTTCGCCGCCGGGACGGTTCGCCCCCGGGTCAGTTCGCCCTCGCTGGGACGATACGCCTCCGGGTCAGTTGGCCCTCGCTGGGACGATACGCCTCCCGGTCAGTCCGCCCCCGGGACGATACGCCCCAGCAAGGATACGCCCTCGTTTTATAGAAAGGATCATACTGAATGCCACATATATCCTTTAATAGAGGAACAGTATTAATGAATCTCTTGATATGAAATGAATTTAAAGCATTATGTCTACCGTCCAGAGAAACAATACATTGCACCATCTTCTCAGGACAGAGTGCTACAAGGGCGTTTGGCGTCGGCGGCCAGGGCATTTGGTCGGGCCGTCGTCTCGGGACGACATGCCCCTTGAACAAAATGACGAACTGATGTTTGACATATAACCTGTACGACATCTTTTGTTTCCAGTTGGTCATACATGCCACTTTGTTTTCCGTTAATAATAAAAATAAAATGTAACATCGATTAACTGCAGATTCACATAATTGATATATGTATGTATGCATGTAGGTATTTTTAATTGCTTGGATATAAAATAACATGTATAAACATATACACGCGCACAAATGTATATGCATATAGATATATTTATATATATATATAGATATATAGAGATATATATATATAGATATAATACATATAGACAGAATATATATAGAGATATATATAGATAGATAAATATAGATATATATATATATATATATATATATATATATATATATATATATATATATACATGCATACATGTAAATATATAATTATATAAATACATATATATATATATAATATATATGAGAGATATATATATCATGTATTTCTATATATATAAATATAAATATATATATATATGTAAATATTTATATATATATATATATGCGCATATATATATTTAATATCTACATATATGTATACATATATATATTTATATATATTTGTATATATATATATATATATATATTATATATATATATATATATATATATATATATATATATATATATATATATATATATATATATATATATATGCATGTACATTTGTGCGCCTATTAGTGTGTAAACATATGTTTGAATAACGATGTAAAAAACATACGCACATACATATAAATATATATATACATATATTTATATATATATATATATGTGCATATATACATATATGTGTGTGTGTATATGTAAGAGTGCATGAATGTTCGTTCGTAGTAATGCATGTAAGTATATATGTGTGTACGTATGTGTGTATGGTTTAATGTAAGAATGTGTTTATTTTTATCTTATGCATGTATTTATTAAGGGTGTGGCTATAATAAAAATCAATGATTGTTACATGCATACGGTTATGCGTTAATATATATGTGAATATATATGCATGGATAGCTATATATATACATATATATAATATAGAGAGATATATATATATATATATATATATATATATATATATATATATATATATATAGTAGATATATATATATATATATCTCTATATATCTATAGAGATATATATATATATGTATACATATGTAAATATATATATATATATATATATATATGTCTGTGTGGGTGTACGTATGCATGTATATTATATATATATATATATATGTATATATATATATATATATATATATATAGATATATATATTTATATATGCATGAGGTATATAGATATATCCGTATATATATATATATATATATATATATATATATATATATATATATATATATATATATATATATGTATATATATAGTAAGTAGGTACGTAGAAAGGTGCGAATATAGATGGATATGTTTGCATGTATTTATGTTTCTTTGTATTTATGTATGTATGTATTTATGTATGTATATATGTATGTATGAATGTATGAATGTATGCATGCAAGCAACTTCGTATGTATGTATAAAGGTGTGTATTTCTGTATGGATATGTGCATGTGTTTATATATATTGTTTTTGTATGTATTCATGTATGTAAGTATATATATATATATATATATATATATATATACGCATAGATGTTTGTGCGCAAATATGTGAGTATTTGAGCCTGTTTATATATATATATGTTGGTGTGCATGAATGTATTTATTAGTGCTTGCATACATATATATGTTTATGTTTGCGTGTATGTATGTCTGCGAGTATGCATGCATGTTAGTGTGTATGTTTATTCGTATGTACGTATGTATGCATGTATGATTTCAGATTAAACGCACCAGCTGCATGATCAGCTTCAATGCAGAAAAAGACTGGTGATGTTATCGTGCAAACATTAACATAACAACAGTAAATCGAGGTGAGTAGGCAGACTGAGTATCAAAGGAATAACCAGATTATTTAACGACTGCTCATTGTGTAGATGCTCTATTCTGACGTGGTTCGACTTATCAATTTTGCTAAGATAAGTCTTCCCTCTTGACCGGCATCCGAATTGGTTATCATTTAACACGGATAAAGTGCCGTGATAAACACTTATTGTCATTGATTCAAGCAGCCAGAGTATAAGGTCATAAAGTATTTCATTTTTACCATAGCAAACCGAAAAGGATTTTGTCAAAATTACGCAGTATGTAAGTAAGATATTGTACAATAACGAAATATTACGCATACGGTACCGTAATGAGCAATATTGCAAACATCACAGCGTTAACGGTCGGTTTTTGGCCATACACGAGCAGTCTGTGTAGATGTGAAAATGTCAAACGTAACTCTCGATCCCCCGGACGAAAAGAATGCATCACTTAACGTGAAATCAGCGCTTTTTTCGTTCGTTGCACAAGATGCACCCCTAGGGACTAGATATCCATATGTTGTCGTCTTGAGTCATCTTTAAGCGATAGAAGTGAAGTAACATCTCTCTATTGCATCAAGTCTACGGACAAATGTTAATCATAGTCTATTTTATATATCCGCGAAAAACTCGACATCACCCGTCAGCGCGATGCGCACACTCCAGACAAACACCTCAGTCCATAGCGGTCTGTATTACCGTATGTGTGTGCAAGATGACCAAAGCAATGCAGCGAAACTCAATTCGGCCTTGGTTCGGCTAATTAAAAGAGACAGCTGCGACAATTTTTGCTAAGATAAGCCTCCTCCATTGACAGGCTTGTCACTTAACAAGGACTGAAGTGCAGTAGTTTGCACAGAAGCATGTGGTCATTGTCTCAGGCAACTAGAAAATGATAGGGATTATGGGGTCCATATTTTACTGAGCAAAGTAGTAGTTACTCGCTAAGGTACAGCGGCATAGCGTACATGGATCGAAATCTTGTCATTATAATACCGTTAGGTTATATAGTATGCAGTTGAAACCTAAACGTCAATTCAGAAGGAATATATTATGTGTGTCCCTTGTGTGATGCCTTTTTAGTCTAATTTCCGTGATTGCGGATTTGCCCCCGACCTTGATGGTGGATGAACGGCCATTAATATTTCAGCCAGCTTCTGTCCAATATTTGATCGTTTTGTTTCACAGGGAAACAGCGATAACCTCAGTTAATCTGGTTCATTGCCAGAATCCCATTACAATAGGTTTTACATGGTGTAGCTGTCTCTTGGTCTCTCAGGCATAGATTTGTTTTTTAACCATTGTTTGACTGAAATATATACCATCAACATATAAAAGACGGCGATGAGGACTAAGAGTAAAGTAAAACCTTGTGACAGCAGATTATTAGCCTATTTGATACATGCATATAATCATTGATTGACATCATTAGTGTCGCAGCTGTTGCTTTCGAATTTTGCGCTAACCACACACAGATGCTCCATTTTATATATTTTCAATACATAGATTTGACCGCTTTTGTTTTAAATCCTCTCATATAGAGCTGATTGATTCACGGTCAGCATTACTATGATGAGAATCATCAGAATTGCCTTGATAGTGGCCTAACTAAGCCCAATTGACAAAACCTGACTAGGAACGTTAGCGCTTGATGTTGCAGCTATCGCATATTAAACAGCTGCGACACGTATCGTGTCAATCAATGATTATATGCATGTATCAAATCGGCTAATAATGACATAGCAACCTCAAACAACGGTCCTGAACCAGCACACAGTGTATGTACGTAACATAACTGAGGTGGTTGTTATTGACCGCGGCGGTAGCATATACTCCTATAATATTGTCAGCTTTATCACTTCCGGAATGGCAGTGATACCACTTAGTTTCTCTATGACCTACTGCAGAAGCTTTTGAGACACTTCCGATGATGCGCCAACAAACATTCAAAGTCAGCGAGTAGGTTTATCAACAAGTGTGATGCGGCCTAGTGATATCATTCGTTCAAGTTTGGTTTGAGCTTCGGTTACGAATGCGGTGGCCTAGCATCACAGCGGGTTTGACACATTAGTTGACTCCTAACGATTGCAAGCTAGGCGGGGTACTAAGCTTGTCGTCGAAAACGTCGCTATAATCTGTATTGCCAATCAGCCATAGTCTGTCAAAAGCCTATTCAGTGATGGTGATGAAGTTCATAGGAGCGTAGTAATCATAATCATAGACCTGATCCACTCGCTTGTGTTGTTTTGTAGAGTCGCCACGGGAACCTGGGCTTTGAGATGCGACATGGTTAATGTGTTTGCAGACTTTTCTGTACGCAGGGCATTAGAGTTGTGGCATACGATGAGTACCCAGCATAATTTGCTGTGTTATGGTTGATCACCCGACGATGTCCTTTTGCATCGCTATGGGAACAGTAAGGTTGAGGTTTTGGTTCGAACATTTTGTGCGTTTATGTTGTGTAATACTGATTGAGAGAGAATGTCTTTTACTTGTTTGAGCTAATTAAAACCCATGAGATATATTTTTATTGACATGATAATGACATGCGTCTTTCAATATGGTTATCATCTATATCCCGAAAAGTTATGCGCACCGTTATTTGTGTCTGTCCTGATGATTACTTCATCGTCGGTTGATGTAACCAAAAGCTCGTCATGCATTGTTATAGGTCATTATATTTCTCCTCCACATACTTGATGTCCCGGATTGTTGCCTCAAGGCCGGCAAAGCAATTCCGCATAAATTACGTATAATCAAACCGATTTCTTGGATAAATGGTTCCACAGTTGACTAATCATTGGGCTTTGGGGAGTGAAATAAAACCAACGACACTGCAAGGAAAGACTCCTAAGCTGTGTAATGATCTCGAAGAAACCGCCAGTTATAATTAAATGGGTTGCTGTGCCATGCGCTAAAAGACGGTATGTATCTTGTCGATTTCGTATTGTAGCTTTTGAAATTTTGTATATATTTCAGCTAAGTCATTTTAACCCAGCGCATTCAGCATTTCAATCGGTATACTTCTTGTAGGCATCGGCACTCGCGCGTATTTTCTTAACATTGATTAGGCAAGCATCGCTTTTGCACAAGTTTAACAAAGGTAAGAATTTCCGTTTAGCGAAGTATAGTATGTCAACAATGTACGAAATATATTTTCGTGAAAATTGTACGGTATATGTGTGACTTATCGATGATAGAATTTCACTTCACGCCAAAGCATTTGCGCAAGAAATATATTTGTACTCGTCTAACTGGTCATGTACCAGGAATGGTCTGTTTGATCCCTTTCAATCGGCCTACAGGGGAGGTCATAGCGTGGAGACGGCACTGCTCCGAGCAAAGGATGACATTGATATCGCACCGGATGAAGGTAAAGGGGCTCTCCTGCTGTTGATGGTTCTGTCTGCAGCGTTCGACACTGTAGACCACTCCATCGTTATTGACCGACTATTCTCCATCATCGATCTACGGGGAACAGCCCTCAGCTGGATGATGAGCTATCTTGAAGACAGATCACAGAGTGTCGCAGTTCTCGGAGAAGAATCGGATGTGATCGCTTTGAAAACTGGAGTGCCACAGGGCAATGTCCTATGCCCGCTACTCTTCCTGTGTTATGTCTTTCCTTTAGCCGTGTCATTGACAGCCACTCTCTGCTCTAACATGGCTACGCAGATGACACGCAGGTCTACACAAGGTTCAGGCTCGGTGATCAGCTGTCCCTTCGGCAGGTCATTAGATCCCTTGAATTATGCGCCAGCGACGTTAGAGTGTGGATGTCACGCAATAAACTGAGGCTCAACGATGACAAGACTGAGCTTCTGGCTGTGGCCCCTAAGCATTGCATCAATAGTGTAGACTTTGACCCATGCGTCAGTGTGAGAAACCTTGGTGCTATGTTTGATCGTTCCATGCGCATGGACACTCATTACGCTGTTAGATACATTTCCTGGGAAGTATGATGCATAGCAATAGCTTTATGTTAATGCGTTTGAAATTGCCGATGCGGTCCACATAAGCTACAAATCGCATCTATGCGCATTTAATTCCAACAGTTACGTCTATATAAAAGAATATGGTGCCCAAACGTTTGTATATTTCAGCCCTAAATGTTATTTATTTCATTGTCAGCAACATCGCTTATATTTCCAAACACAAACTATGTATATCTGTATCCTTTGCTGTCCAATGTATTGATCGTTGCATTAGCTATGGAATACCAGGCTCCTTCCTCTATATCTAGCTGTTGCTAGTGCTAGTGATTAGGCAACTTACTGCCAACACAGATGAGAAAGTTCTGCGCATACGGCTGTAGCATTAACATCGACCCATTTTAGTATCCGATGAGTAAAATGTAAATCAATATTACATATAACGCAACATATCGGGCATGTGTTCATTGTTTTTGTAATATGTGTGCTGTGTGGTGAGATAACTAATGCTTTCTACCGATACATGCTAAACCGTACTCTGCGGACGTTTTTGGCACATCAGGCTGATCTACTAGTCACGTTATGGTCAGTAAGATCAACAAATTATTGACAATAACTATGACAAGAACATACCTCATAAAATGCTTATGTCCGTTTTGTATATAAGGCCACAATAGGCCTAAGAAATACTTACTATGGAAACAATGATATTGCACCACTCCTGAAGTTATTGGTCTGATCTCACAAACTCTAATATATACTGGCACTTTGCTGACAACCAAGCAGAACCTACGACCACATACTGCCGCTAATTCCGATTAAGTTCACATTTAAGTGTTCATTTCATTAGTTCATCTCTTGCCAACACCCATATCCAAGAACCATACCACACTTGTTACACAGTACAATATTTATGTAATGAAAGTTTCAGGTCAGACACGACAAATCTCTTCCGCCTTGCATCATCATCTGCACGTACAACCAATGGTGATATAACATAAATCTAAATTCATCTACATCCGCATGGTCACTATTGAAGAGGTATCATGTCTTCAGTTTTTTACATTTTGCATATTAAAGCGCGAAGAAACGCCTTACATTATTTTTTGGTATGCTTATCCAAGTGGATTACATAAATGACTTTATTAATATTATGATATAATAGAAAGATCGTCCCCCGAAATTTTAATAATATTGAAATCTTTCGAACAGTGTAACACGCGCATTGAATATTAATTTGCTACATATTACTATTACCTATCATTCACCGAGCTTAATGCGAATGCACTGTGTTTGGACGTCCATACCTTTGGCATAATCCTGGCATACACGTTTTTCCTTTAGTCTGCGGTGCATTACCATAATATACTGAGAACAGTTGCTTGCACGGTTTGTAGAAGAGCTTACCATGAATGCAAATGTTAGTAGGTGCAATTATCAAATGCGCCCTTTTATTGATATAATGTTGTAGTGATTTTCAAAAGTGATGTCTCCCTAATTTTGTCGCCTTTTCATGTGCACCCTCACTATATCACTCACCATGTTGAGAGCGCCGACCTCGTCTCGTTAATAACATCGGAAGGGGGACTTGCAAAGAGGCTGTAATCCTGTTCGAGTGTTTCGTGGACCCTAGGTGGACCAAAACCTTCATCAAGCAGTGAGTCTACGGTACTACCTCTGTGCGAAAAGTATTGGAATTGAAAACCGTTTCAAACCAGTTGATAATCATAGCCGTAAAATACCTGTGTAAGTAACGTCGGCTTCATCATAAGCCAATTAGTGACAAGTCCATGATATCAAGACAGTTTAAGATATTATAAAAAAATATCACTTGAGTATGTGAACGCATCACCATCAGCACAATAATGCTATTCTTACTAATACGTCTCTCTGAATTTGCAGTGTTATACTTGTACATAGATATTACCTGTAATAAGTCATTTACATATCAACATATGTGTGTGCACACAACCAAGGTGCAGTAAATATCAGCTTTATACCTGAACAATCTGTTATATCCTTTATGCTCCGCATATAAATATCCAGCTTAACATATAATCGGAAACACTACGCACATATGATTCGCACACCATTGTTTGAGGACACAATTAATGCTGTTGGAATTAATGTGGTTAAATATTAGGAGGAAACTAGCTTTATCTGCAGTGCATTACGCCGTATTTGATGCACTTATCGCGCGCAGCCACACTTAGAGACGATATATCAACCACTCCATTGTGTCTGTGATTGACATCGACAAGGGTTGAATGCGTATAGCACCCATCATTTGCTTTGGGAACCTACTTAAAGCCCATGCAACATAGAATGAGATCAATTAGATGACCTTTATTGAATGACACCCTTAGAGACGAGAGACCTACGGCATTTTCAGCTACAGTTTGTGCATATAAGCCAGGCGTTATCTGCTAAATAGGATGATTACAAGTGCATGAATCTTCGTTAGCTCAGCGCAAATTGGCTGTCGAAGTGAATTATGTTGCCCATCCAGTTACCTCACTGTACGGAATGTACAGGTAATGTATTTTGCGTTTGTTTATGACAATACGTGCTCGTCCGGTTGTCTACAAAGCGCTGAAATCCCATTAAGTTCATGGTCGATAAGAAGTGTCATTTGCTGACGTTTGTCACATTTTAACTGAAGTATTTCGGGACATGGAATAATTATTTGCCACCATTCAAGATCAGATTACATGCAACGGTGGTGTATGTCTGTTCAAGCTTGTGCTAATTGTGCCTGCGCTGTACTTTCACTTTCATATATTCGACATATTCCTGGAATCGACGTTTTCCCTATACCTACCGGCGTATTACAATACTACATACCGAGTACAGTGGCTTGCAATTCGATACACGTACGGCCTCTATACCATGAATGCAAATGGCAGCGGTAGCAGTTATCAAATTCCTCATATTATAAATGTACTGGTTGCAGAAATGTTACTTATGATGTTCTTAAATTGTATTCGCCATGTCTGCAAGTGTACTGAACAAAACTATTCAAGAAGGTGTTGTGAGGGTACTGCTTGTTTGGTCCAGGTTCGCTTCTGTAGTGGTCTGAGTAGTTAACTATGATATATCAAGCCTACAGTGAACGCAATATATATCTACTAACTGCAACCGAGCACCACGTTTAATATGACTCACCAACACGTATCAGTCGCTTATTTGACACATATCGCATCCCCCTCACGGATGCCAACCCTCTTTCTTAACTGGCGGACCAATAACAACCAACCTTATACCTACTCAGGCAGACCCCATTTTCTTGCAATGTAACTATAGATCAATACGGTTGAGGTATGCATGCAAGAAAGGTTGCTTAAACGACTGCGATCCGATTATTTCCAGTTGTGTTCTCGGTTATGCACTATTTCAAGAACTTTGGACTAAGGAATTCAATTTCAGTGTTTCGCTTTCAGTATTACTCAAGAAGATTTATCAGTTTTTCTGTTCTTGATTATTGCCGAGGTTGTCGTCCCTAAGAACGGACATGCACCTTAGAGAGAAACCGGGAATATCGGGTAATACCGTGACTTCTGACGAGGAGCCCGTAACCAGATTGACCCATAGCAAGCAACATACTTTTGCTGAAACCCATGCTACAAAACTTGCAAGATGTGCTTAATATTACTCAGTAGTTTAACTATATCAATGCTGTGAAGCTCAGTGAGGGAATTTCTCATATCAGCTTTTTCGCGAGCTCTGATTCTCTGATTATCTTTGCAATCTCTCAATATCGTTGATTACCACGTTTCTGGCGCTTGTAAAGCTGATGCTATCCTGTTCGTGGGGTTAGCATAACCCTGCGAGGGACCTCAAAAACCACTTAATCATCTGAAACGCGCATAATTACCATCTTTGCACATATACACGCGATGCAAGCCAGTTTCAATCAATATGAAATTAACGTCAATACAACATAACCTCAGTCATTCTTTATAAGCGCAGGTGTTTTGAAACGTTGGTTTTTGTTAAGTAGATCCTTATCTGAAGCCAACCATCAGCATAAACGCATCTCACACCAGAACACGCATTGTCTTGCCTGACATCAGTTTAATTGATAAAAGATATCGCAGAGTATAATATGAGGGGGAAATAAAGGCTGTTGGAGTTTAAGTAACATTTTTGCCATACTTGATGCTTTTCTCGAGTGCAGTCATGCCAATAAGAAAGTCGCTGTTTCACCTCTGTTCGAAGCTTATGGCTAATGTGATGGTATTCTTAGTGCTTCCCTGTTTTATGCCATATGTAGAAAATGGGCCATATGTCGATATTATCGTGCTTAAAATTGTCTGAAGTCTCTCTCCGTGGAGACAAGTTCTTCTTGCAGCAGCTTGGCTGCTTATTTAGTCATATAAGACTCAAAGTCTATCAATTATGACTAGTCTTGAACGGCGAAAAACTGCATTTAATATCGGTCATGGAATGAACAATGCCTTATCGATCGTTGACTTGCTGAATGACTGCAGTTTGATAAATCCCTGCAATATTGGATCGTACCTGTAATCAAAATTATAGTTAAGATATAATAGACAAATTTTCAATGCATGTTTTCTTTCTGTTTCTTGGAAATATACAGATCGATATATATATATATATATATATATATATATATATATATATATATATATATATATATATATATATATATATATATATATATATATATATATATATATAACAAGCATTTATTCAACCTACATAAGCATTTGAAAAGATCTGCTAAGTAGCAAAAAGTTTAGCATAATGTATTCATAACAAATTGCTATGGATGTGCTTTTAATACGCAAGCCTCAATTGTAAATGTTTCACAATCTGCGAGATCAGTAACGGTGCCGGTTATTTGTATAATATGTTTTCAAGTCGCCCTAGATGTACGGACAATGCATCAGCGTGTGTTCTATATTTGTATCAGGACGATGTACATCCCTCAACTAGCGCGATACCTGCGGCGGGCAAGGCGGAAAAGACGCTAGCTTGCTGAAGACATATTTTGGCTGTAGTGTTTTTCCTTCGCAGCATATACTGTACTGATTGTACTGAAAATTACGCAAACTACTAAAATTCGAGATAAAAAAGTGTATTTTCGTCCTCGCACTAATATCTAATGCAATTCTTAGTTGCATATCCATGATGTCAAAAAGAGATTCAAGCTTCAATGGATTAACAGTAATATGGACATAATTAGCCGTGGCTTGGTATTGGCTTGTGGACATGCTATCATATTTCTTTATGTAACACGCTATCATTTGCACAATTTGTCGGTTATCGTTGAATAGGTGCATTAACGTTGTTAATCACAGAGCACACAGTCAATCCCTTTGGGAGCGCAACACCATTTGCCAATTTCAAAGTCACGACATGAAAACATTTTATACCGGAACCAAAACCTAGTTGGAATGAAAATTATTTTCCCAACACTAAAAATGCACCGACATATATCAATATGTTACATAAACCGTGCTAAGTTTCAACGTTATGTTGACCATATGCCTACACATGTAGCGCATGGACAACATCACATAAAATGGTCATAATATAATGTGGATCGCTAATAGCATCATAATTACATTGCTGTTGATTAATGGCATCATGATTAATACCAAGAGTCACGTTTCTCTTTTGCTTGGATAACTAGTGTTAATATCCGAGTTTTATGTATCGTCCAGCAAAAAGGTGATAATGTAACTAAAGGTTGCGGTGATTTTAGTCGATATTGTCGATAGTCGATGCGGTGACCAGTTCGATATTGGTCATTTATTGGGTTGTAATGTGCATTATGAGTAGGTCATAGTGCGGCACGATGGTTGCAAGTATGCAAACCACTTCGTTATGCCAGGATCAAAAGGTATCGGCTTCGTTTATTGATATTGAAGTGCTATATAATAATTTTTGGAAAACTATAGGTTCTCATCGTCTGGCGAGGCCAAGTTGGTACGCACATTATGGTGATGTTAGATGATCAAATCTTGCTCAAGATGAATTGTTGTTTACACCGCGGTCAACAATCAACGTTATCCACTAGATAACATAATAAATCGTCCTAACATCTACCTTGTAGACGATAAGGAGCTTCGTATCTACCAAAATAAACACGGCGAACGCTATGACTACATGCTTATAACAACACCAATGTTTCTTCTATCGATGTAGCACATGGGGCAATAACACAGCAAATATTATTCAATCCGTCGTGATGCTTTGACCTTCATCCATCCCGTCATTCTTTCACATTGATTTATATCTGCTTGTGAAACCTCGCAAAGTATTAGTGACTGGCGCTTATGACGCATTGTAGCAGTTATGATTAGTCCAAACTAATTTCTTGATGAGCATACAGTTAAATGAGTGTATAGTTTAATCAGGGACTAAATCGATCATTTCAAGCAGGCAAACATCCCACGCTATTCATCAGTCGCCAATGCAATTATATATAATTGGTGCATTGAGCTCTAAGAACAGCCAATAGGCATTGTATGAGTATCCATATTGATGATATCCAACGTAATTTGGTCGCAATGTGCAAGTAATATTGCATCTAGAAGAAATGGCAATTATTTAATTAGACTGACCATTTCTCAAAAATGCAAACGCGTGGTTGCAAGAAGTTTTGTGTCGGCAATAATTTACTCGACAACTGATTCCCAACTCCCAATCTAATTTAAACATATCAACTAATATTTGCGGCATGGCGGATTGGTTAAGCAAAATAAATATCAATAAGAATACGATAGATGTGCGCTGATATTGGCATAAAGGTCATAGCTCATTTGACATTACTGATAATATCTTAACTCATGAATAGTAAATTTTATGTCATTAAAGCAGTCATATATGACAATATGTATGTTCATTGGCTCGGCCAGGAGGAGTTAACGAGTTGTTATCAAATGAAAGTGGAAACAAAGGTTTGTTCTGTCAGAGTATAACAAGCTAATGTAATTGATAAAGATCCAACATTATAATATCATGGGACAATATGACAAATGAAATTGGCGATTTTGTTTTATTGAATTCTATTTATTACCAGAACATGACACCTAGTCAATTGATAATTTTCCTGCATCTAATATTCTATTCCGTCAATAACTTCAAAGTGGATGTTGCTATGAATGTCAACGTTATTTATTGCGTTCGGCTTTGACTATGTTAACCGTCTATTCAGAATAAACGGATGAAAAATTGCCGGGAAAAGGGATCCTTACCTAAATATTAACGGAGCGAGGCCAAATGTGGCGCCACATGCATCAGGCAAAGGATTCATGACATCATGAAATTGACTGCCGTCTTCATAAGTATCGACTATAACAAATAATCGATCATTAATGATCATATAAAGTATACTTACATGACACGCCTTTCAATTATGCTATTTATCGACCTTGAGATAAATGCTTCTCGTGAAGTAAAATTAACTATGATCAGATCTATTATTCCATCACCAGGAATATGAGGTGCATAGGTAATTACATTGCCAATATGTAACCGTTACGCCACAAATGGCGCATTGACATTGCACAGTGCACATCTTGCCCACAGGTTACTGCCTTTGTAACTTATTCGAGGGTAATACTGTGACCCCCAATAAAACACATCGATACATTAAACACACGCAAAGCCATCGAGCTCGCTCTGCTAGATTTTCGGCTCATATCTTAAAGAGAGGCAGCAATGACATTTTAACACCAAGAGCTTTTTATGCAAGGGAATCATTTGTGTCTAGGTGACAAACCGATGGAAATAACACGCAAGTTTCGCCAAATAGGAAAATCCAATGCCGATCATCGGCGAGTGTCATTATTACCCACATGGTTCCGTCGGTCGTTTAAACTATTAAGAAGCTTATGAAATATATGATACAACACGCTGTCTTAAGATCATCGGGCCCCAGCAAAATACCATAAGAAATGACAGCTGAATTGTACCACGATCGCATCCTTAAAGTAAACGTTAAAATTGATGAAACACGGGCTGAACAATTGCATACAAGCTTGTGGTTAAAAGTGGAGTTCCTGCATTTTGAATTTGTGTATCGTAAATCTATTGAATGATCGTTTAAATTAACCTCCGACAAACGATAGATGTGAAGTGAGATGTTCAAATAATAGCTGACAAGTTTTCTGCTCTTTTAAGCATTGCATAGTATGAATTAAAAGTTAATGAAATAATGCATCTTGCTAAACGGGATAGTTATACGTTCTCCACAATGTATGCAATTGCAAACGCGCAACTATGACAAGCTATGACGACACTTCTATCTACGCTGTTGCCTACAAACATGCACCAATACATACTCATATATATCTATATATCTATATGTATATATAAACATACATACATACATACATAAATACATAAATAAATACATACATACATCGTACATATATACATCAATTCATAAATACATATATACATACATAAATATATACATACATACATGCATACATACACACATACACACATATATATCTACATACATACATACATACATACATACATACATACATACATACATACATACATACATACATACATACATACATACATACATACATACATACATACATACATACATACATACATACATATCTACATACATACATACATACATACATACATACATACATACATACATACATACATACATACATACATACATACACATACATACATACATACATACATACATACATACATACATACATACATACATACATACATACATACATACATACATACATACATACATACATACATACATACATACATACATACACATACATACATACATACATACATACATACATACATACATACATACATACATACATACATACATACATACATACATACATACATACATACATACATACATACATACATACATACATACATACATACATACATACATACATACATACATACATAATTTTGCATTACTTAACTTAACTACCTCATTAAAGGGCGATCTCATTACAATGTCACATTCATTCAACTGTGTTTTAAGACTCGAAGGAAATTCCACTCCCATCACAACATCAGGATCATTTGAGGATTGATGCTAATATTTACCTGTGCATGGAATTAATATTGCGCGTACTAACCTTACTCTCTCAGTATTGATTTGATCTATGATGGATAAGCAACAGATCGAGCAGCGTGCTTGAGCGACACATATGGATAATATGTAATTGTGTTTTTTCACCAAACAATTATGCGGATAGTTATTACCCAAGATAAATACGGATAACTATACTTAATTTATCGTTAGTTCTGTTTATCTGATATCTTACACGAATGCCACCACCCAATATTGATTAAGCTGAGTATATTGTCAAAATAGGCATCACGTGCTGTGCTATGATGCTTGTATCCGCAGCGCATAATAAATCAATGGCTCGTCTTCCGCATAAGAATGAATATTTGCGTTGCTTACTTTGCATCGAGATACTAATATATAATAAATATTCAGCTCAATGAACTATGGCGCACAAAAGGCTAGCAAAGACAATGGGCCACAGTGGAAAAAAAAGTGCAGACCTTTATCGTTGTGAAAACGAAGGTGTCGCATTTAAAACGGGGATTCCCATCAACATAAAGCTAGTTCTTCTCAAATGTCAGGAAATTCACTCTGCCATCGAAGTGCCGACATTTGTAATTGGGATTCTTCAAATGGAATAGAACACTATGCCAAATTCATTTGCCTCTTTTGGTGAAGGGTTATTGACGTAATACATTTCGGTAAGCGGTGAACGCATAATAATTATAGTACTGTAGATTATCCGAGGGTTTATACATTTTTGATCCGAGTACAAATGAATTCTTGTACTCTTTTTAAACTCATTTGATCTTGCGCAAGGCAGTAGTGATTTAAGCTCAACATCTTGCACAGTCTTCTGCATATTGAATAGGATATATGCCATCCCGCGCACGTCTTGGAATCTGCATGCCAGGGCCAAATGATTGAGCGCCTAGGTATGCAAGTAAGTGATGCATCTAACGAATGAAACCAGTTAGCAGTACATGTCGTATGATGGTTGATGTATATGCACCATAGTGTGTTATTTGCTTACATGTATTCGATGATAGCTGTATAGGAGAACAGATACTTTTGGCAATCAAACAGTTAAGCACCTTTGCCTTTAACATTTTGAATTCCGATCATTTCTGCATTTGGTTTATTTGGTCGTTTAAAGGTATAAAGAAGCTAATGAAATAATAGTTGCACCACGATGTGGTTAGATTGTCGCACCTCAGCAGAATGTCATGTGAAATGAACGCCATTAGTAATAATTGTACCACAATTGCAACCTTAAAGCTATTTACAGTGTAAAATCGGACATTTTTAACGGGCTGACAAATTGCATACGAGCTAGTGACTAAAGGCGGATTTGCTACATTATCTGAATTCCTTGACCACCGTTTCAACAAAGACAGATTGTTATTGAATTCGTGTATCGTAACAATATTCAATCATATGATCGATATCTTAAACCGGCGACAAATCGATAAATGCGAAGTTACATGTTCTATTAAAAGCTTATAACAAGTACCATCAGTACTGTAATAAAACACGTGTTTATCTGTCAAGGTTCTGCTTTTTTGTGAATTGCATAGTAAGCATAACACGTTTATGAAATAATGCTTCTTTCGCGATGGAATTGTAATACGTCGACCGTAATGTATGCGATCACAAACGTACCATCGGTTAGGCTGTTGCCTACAGCATCGCAATATGAAATTTATGTAGAACAATGCAGGTTAAGCATTGAATAACGGCCTACATACACAAGTATTTTACAAGGTGCTGATTAGGTAAAGGTGAATGCCATCAAACTAGCATTTCTATGTGATTAGGCTCTTATCTTAAAGAGAAGCAGCTGTGACATTTTAACACTAAGAGCATTCAAAATAATAGATCACACATAGAGCAACTAGATGGATCATTTTCTCATTGTGATCATTGTGAGTGTCAAGGAGCTGACGAGCAACTGTTACTTGATTAAACCATTCAGTTTGCAGCACCTCAAACAACTAAACCGTCTTGATCTAGTGCTGCAGTATAATGTCGCTTAATGTTTCTCAAACACGGGATGCATTTGACCGACAGATTGGAATATCACGTAAGTTTTGCATAATGCACTATTCCAATGCCGATCATCGATGAGTGACAGTATTCCCCGTATGGTTTATTCGGTCATTTTATTCTATTTAGAAGCTAATGTAACAATAGTTATACCACGATGTGGTAGGATTTTCATGCCTCGATAGAATGTCACGTGAAATGAGCGCAAATAGTTATAATTGCACCACAATTGCAACCTTAACGCAATCTTATAACTTGATGAAACACAGTGTAAAAACGGGAATTTAACGGGCTTACAAATTTCATAAAAGCTAGCGATTAAAGCTGGAGTTGCTTCATTCTCTGAATTCCTTGACCATCGTTCCACAAAGACAGACTGGTATTGTAAACATATTATATTTAATAACAAGAGCTATAAGCACTCCAATAAAACACGCGCTTATCTGTCTTTTACACTTTTAAGCGTTGCATAAAAAGTAAATAAAATGATGCATCTTTCTCGCTGGGATTTTTACACGCCGTCCTCAATGTATGCTATTTAAACGTGCAATCGGTTAAATATGACACGCTGTTATATTTGCGCTGTTGTATACAAAAATGCGTCAAAACATACTCACATACATATATAAATACGTAATGCATACGTACATACATACATATATACATCGTTCATACATGCACACACATACATACATACATACATACATACATACATACATACACATACATACATACATACATACATACATACATACATACATACATACATACATACATACATACAATACATACATACATACATACACACACATACACACATACACACATACACATACACACACACACACATACACACATACACACACACACGCATACACACATACATACATACATACATACATACATACATACATACATACATACATACATACATACATACATACATACATACATATACATACATACATACATACATACATACATACATACATACATACAGACATACATACATACATACATACATACATACATACATACATACATACATACATTCATACATACATACATACATACATACATACATACATACATACATACATACATACATACATACATACATACATACATACATACATACATACATACATACATACATACATACATACATACATACATACATACATACACACATACACACATACATCCATACATATATACATACATAAACACATACACTTAACTTCAGCAAATTTGATTATGGCTGCTATCAAGCAGCCATAATCCATCACATCGCAAAATGTTTTGACACTCGTTTCCGCGAAATGCCATATAATGGTTAGTCGGAATACTGTTTTCGGAAACTCAGTCAACATTCTCAATACTAAATTAAGCAATGTACCGGGGATATAACGCAGGTACAGTCCATGTGTTGTCCTGGGCGGATGCTGCGATGCTATTACGTCTGCATTGTATTCTTCGCGGTTACATAAATTCATCAATAATTAGCACTGTCTGCAATATGCTTGTAAAGCTACCATGAGTATACACAATGCTTATCTAATATTAGCATTAGTTTGGCACCTAGAGTCGAATATTTCACCTAAGCATTTATGAACCGTAAAGCGACGATCACAGATATAACAATCGATACCAGCATACTGTAAATACAATGTAACACGTCATTGAGGGTAACTGAATAACAATATTGCAAAACAACGGTGTTCTACCGAAACAGTATGTTGTCCGAGCTAATAGGCATGACGCTTAAAGAGCAGCTACTTATGTAATATATTTGTGTGTGATTACTTTACTGATGCTTAATTACTGACTGTGCCACAGGGTATGTAGCTTTTGTTTAATAAGCTGGATATTGTTATTTGTTATGTCCAAAGAAGCAAACCCATACTTTGCAAATCTGTGACGCACCAAATGCCCAAGCATTGCCTACATCTGCTTTCTACATTTACCAATATTTTGGCTACACCAATATTGTGGCTTCATCAATGTTATCCCTTCATTAATATTTTGGCTTCACCAATGTTGTGGCTTCACAAGTGTTGTAGCTTAACCAATACTGTAGCTTCATCATGATTGTGGCTTTATCAATATTTTGGTGGCTTCACCAATGTGGCTTCACCAATGTTTTGGCTTAAAATAACTACTGTGGCTTTACACCAATATTGTGATTCCCAGTGTTGTTGCTTACCAATACTGTGGTTTTATCAATATTTTGGCTTCACCAATGTTGTGGCTTTACCAGTGTTGTGACTTCAGCAATATTGTGGATTCAGCAATATTGTGGCTTCACCAATACTCTGGCTTCACCAATATTGTGGCTTCATCAATATTGTGGCTTCACCAATATTGTGGCTTAAACAATACTGTGGCTTCACCAATATTGTGACCTCACCAATACTGTGGTTTTATCAATATTTTGGCTTCACCAATGTTGTGGCTTTACCAGTGTTGTGACTTCACCAATATTGTGGATTCAGCAATATTGAAACTTCATCAATATTGTGGCTTCACCAATATTGCGGCTTCTACAAAAGTGTGGCTTCACCAATATTGTGGCTTCACCAATACTGTGGCTTCACCATTATTGTGGCTTCACCAATTTTGTGACTTTGTCAATGTTGTGGCTTCATCAATGTTGTGGCTGCTCTTGTTTATCATATTTCATTGAGATATATCAATTACTGGGGCTTAAAAAGACATGTGATGTCTAAATGTAATTTTTGTTAAAACCATCAGGATGACCAAAATGACCGAAACAATGAGTATTAACTGTATTTGTTGTGTGTGAGTATGGCTTCAACAGTCTGTTTAAGTGCAAGTTTTTTATCAGAAGTTCTTTTTACCCAGTATGACTGTTAAGCTCCACCAGGTTCTGATTGATGGTCTTGCAGTTTTGATGTATGCACCTGTGTATAGTGTCCAATTGTTGTACACTTAATCTGCTCTGTATTTATCTGCAATTCATATCACCCCCTCATCACCAGCCCAGCATGACACAGACCTGGGGTTCTTTTTATTACCAGCCAGTCGTTTCACTGACCTGGGGTTCTTGTCACCAGCTCAGTATGCCACTGACCTGGGGTTCTCCTAACATGGCATCTTTTATGTTTGGAGGGGTAGAATTTCTTGAGGCCAGTTAACATCTAAAATGGCCACCCGTCACCAGGACAGGTCAGGACGGGTGGCCATTTAAGTTAACTTCCAGCCCTGTTACTGATGACTGAACTAAGCTCTCTGGGCTGTAGACTTATTCTTAACAACTGACTTTGTCACATAATCATCTCCAGATGAACATCAGATATGTATGTCCTCATCTTTACTATATACTGATTTTCAGATGTGCACAATTGTAAATGTGACCTCAGGTTAAAGGTAAAGAAAGCTGGCTTATGTGGATGAGACACCATTTTATCAGTGGTTAAGTGACAGATGGAAGTGTACCATAGCCAACCAAGGGGAGCTGTCAAGCATTGAATTCTAGTATATTTATCAATGCTAAGCTCCATAGCAACCTTCCTGGCGGTCACTTGTCAATGTCTGTTATCTCGATACCCAGAAAGAGAATGTTAAAGAGGCATCAGTGGTCAATGAATGAAGGTAACATTACTTATTGATGGGTGGGCGGTTTGTTATGGTTATATAATTGCAGCTTAAGTGCATATTGATAAGATCAGGCTTACAATGTGTTTTGCCAGTATTCTATTAACTTATATTCAAATGTAGATTCAGTTTCTGCCGCATGAGAGAGATTAGTCTTTACTTTCGTTACTTAATAACAAGAGATTGATTCATGTGACATGTTGTATTGATGATAAACCTTTCAGGTTGGTAAGAATTAATGTTGTGTAATGTTTTACATTGACTTCCTTTAGTTCTAATGATATAAAACTGATAACTTAGTGTTTGTAACAGAATGTGCAACTATAGCTGGGGCACAGCAGGAGAATCATCTTTTGCTGAATCATGTGGACAAGCTGTTGTATGGATTCACTAATTGAGTACTAATGGAAGACTGGACCTCTTGAAAGTTTATTACTGATAGTGCAACATAAGGCGCTGTTGTCGAAGTTCCTGCTGATCATGTTCAAATTTATCTGTAGATATGCTTTGCTTGATAATGATATCCTAATAATTGATTTCCTTATATTGTTAACCCTTTTGAGGTCAATACATTCAGTCCATTAAGTCAATTTATTCAGCTGAATCAACTCTGAATGTCTATATTGTGGATACATTTTTTTGTAGAATTTAAGTGACCCTAGATTGGCAAGTGAACAGCATCCAATGTTTAATAATCAACAAAACAAATTCATTTTCTGCCTAGTCCTGACCTTAACAAATCCTTCAGCACATTGCCTGCAGATGCTGCTGTTTTTTCTTTAATTAGTAACTACATATATTATGTGGCAAACTGAATAAAGGTGATATATTTAAAACTTAAAGATTGTTTAATCCATGTTTTAATCATGGTGTCCTGAGGGGATTTATATCATTCACACTGAAAGATGGGATTCATTTTAATTCTCAAAATAAATCTAGTGTAAGGCAAGACAATGATGCTCTTTCATGAACAGATTAAACATGTAACAAAGCATGCACAATTAATCAATTGGAGGTCAGTTTGACACTTGATGAAGCAAATTGTGAATAGATACATGAATTTATGCAGTTGGACACATCATTATATGACATGCACATACTTTGATTAGTGCCCTGTTGCCTAAACTTCTCGGCTGGTTTGCATGATTGCAGTTAACATTTAACAATACGAAAATACATTATTGAACCATATAATATAAGAGCGAGGACTGGGTTCTTAACGCTTATGTGATGCTGCCTCCACTGCGCCGTGTCAATCAGTATATAGCTAGTTAGCTGCTCAGAACTTCACAGAAGCCTGTCAACCCGACCGATTCGGAAGACACCCAAATAGCTTCAGTCAAAAGTTATTTGCTCTCAAATAACCATATCTTATTTGCCATTCGTTTACTATATATAAACACTTCTTCTTTCATTTAATTGGAACTGATTTAAGATTATCACCTTGTTGCTTTTGTTGCACCAAATTTAAGCGGATTTTGCAACTTTGGCCATGTGCGGCAAGACTGTCTCCAAAGCAATCGATATGTATTATAGTTACAGCAATAACTTCAATGATGGCAGTTTAATTATCCATGAATCAGAATATAAATAGGTTAAAATATATGACCTACGTGCATTTTTGACTTGGAATCGTCCGTGCTCCAATATTAGAGACGACAATCTTCAGAATGTTAAGTATCACTTATTCTTGTTAAAACTCGCAGTACCTAAGTTTTAACTCGTATCCAAATTAATAACGGGTACGTTGAAGAACTCCCTTCCTTAAAATAGGTGACTTTAATGCATATTTACTCCGTTCTCCACCGGCCGCTCGGCAAGTTTCGGAACTTTTCGGAGCAAGACATTGCGTCAGCATTTCGTGGAATCGCGCCAATAATTTAACTTCACTTTTTTTCTTCATGGCTCGTTGAATATTGTGAATGTACAGTTCAAGTTATGTATAAACAATGAAAAATCGAAAAAAGTTTCTTTACGGTTCCCGAAAGACCTAAAAACGCGCAATACTTTGTGTAGGCTTGTTTGTAGGAATTGGATTTAAGTTTTTTATGGTTTCATAGACCTTCTAAGCTTTGTAACCCAAGGTTGTATAAACGATGGTCTGTCAGTAATAGGTTGGTACGCATAATAATGGTTGGTAATATCGGAAGGCAAAAAGGGCTGGTCGGCTCATTTGTTTATTTTAAACGCCAATATGGTTAGACATATAAAAATGGCCATAATGGTTGGTTATATAAATTGGCCAAAATGGTTGGTTTTATAGAAAAGTTCCATAATGGTTTGTTGTTGCATGACTAGACAAAACTATCACGAATATTTTGGTACAACCATTTTGGCCTATAATTTTCATAATCTTCTAAAATAAGCTTTGAAAGAAGATATTAACTGAAAGCTGTACAAGGCAGATGTATAATGTTTTGCATCCGCGATATCACATACGGTTTTGTCGATATTGTCCAAAATGGTTGCAATTGTAAGTATATATATTCATACATATATATATGTATATATATATTTATATATATATATATATATATATATATAATAAATAAATATATATATATATATATATATATATATATATATATATATATATATATATAAAATATGTAAATATCTATAAATATATATTTATTTGCAGTCGAAAGATGAGGACTGCAGGACTTAAGTATATTCCTACTTTAGAGAAGTCAATGTTTGAGGGCGTGTTGTCTAGAGCTATATATATATATATATATATATATAAATATATATATATATATATATATACAAGTATTTATAGATATAAATACATATATTTATAAAAAAATATATATATATACATATGTATCTTTAAATATATATATATATATATATTTATTTATATTTATATGTATATATATATTTTATATATATATATTTATATATATTATATGTATATATATATTTATGTATAATATAATAAATGTGAATATATATATATATATATATATAAATAAATATATATATATATATATATATATATTTGAATACATATATATGTATACATTTATTTATATATACATACACATACGTATATATACATACATATGCGTATATATATACATATTTATATATATGTACATATAAAATATTTTTATATATATCTAGTGTATATATATTTGTATATTTATGTATGCATGTATATATATACATATATGTTTAAATATATAGATTTAAATATATTTATATACATATATATATATATATAATTGTATATATTCATAA
>CM067351.1:52210231-52252731 GCA_034190875.2 Urechis unicinctus | reverse complement strand
GTTTCAAATGTAGGGTTGTTTAGCAAGGTTCACAGCCCATTTGAAATAACCGTACAAGAAATGTTAGCACTTGCTATTGCTGGTATCGTATATGAAACATTGGCAACACTGGTATTGTCAATCACTGAATATATGTTTGTATATTTATCGACTGATTATCAACTGTCACATAGTTTCACATGACATACCCACTCCAAACAACGGTTCTGATTCAAGACATAACGTCCGGTTGTAACAAAACTATGGTGGTGATTATGCACCACGACGATAACCTATAATCATATTTTATTCTTATTTGTTTGACTACCGGATTAACTGTTATACCAAAGCCTTTGAGCCTATATGTTACTTCCGATAGAGTTTACCGTTCGATTGATGAATTGTGCATAAAATATTACTTAATTTACATAATGGCGCACCACGAGGTATAAAACCTCCATAGTTATCAATAAAATGTTTGCTTTTTATTTGGCTTCAAACTTTTGAATAATAAGGGACAATGCTGCTGAACGTATGACCTGCCTCCCTAATCAAAGGTTGTATAACAAAGGGTTCGCTGCCTTCGTAGACGTCGCGAACGCAACCATTACGACAATGCGCTTCATGGGAGCAACAGTAATCTGCTCGTTATAAAAGTAAAAAAAAAAATGTCTAACCAATTTCATGGAAGACTTACACATTATAAAACAATAATTGCTCATAAATCGAAAGAATATTTCCTGAATAATGGCCGTTATCTAGGTAGCTATATTCTTACATCAAACTAACAGCTGAAAACTTCAAAGAAAGATTATTGCGCCAGAGAGTAACGGTGCCAATCTTGCCGTACGATTTAAGACATTCTATAAGATACCTTCAAAAGTCATATTCCATACATACAATTCAATTCGCATTAAATACATGTGTACTTTGTCGAGCTCGGATGACCTTGTACAGCTCTTTTATAGAACCACATATTACCTATTGAATGGGCGTTCAATGTACGAACTGTTATAAACTCCCACATTTGCCACATCGAACATATTGTACTATAAATGGTAAGAATTGTGTGTAGTAGTATTTTTGCCTAGTAATTTTAAACCTTGATTAGTTGATAATGTGTAATTGATTAAATGATCGCAAAATATACATATATATATACCAATAGTAAATGGTAAATTGCTCACAGTGTCATAAAAACATGTGACTGCAGTTTTGAATGCGGATTGCTTAATGATTGTCAATGTTTTGTTTATACTTCCATTTTATCAATATATGGTTTGTTTACTTATAATATTCAACACAGGTCAAATAATAATTTTTTGTTTTTGTTTTTACATGTATGATTCGAGGCTAAATGCACCAAGTTGGTGTAAAATCATCAGTGGATAATTATCTCTCCATGTCCATTGTTATCTATTGTATTGTCAATAATAATCACGAGCAGTGTGCTCATTGTGTATATATTGTGCTCGCTTGTGAATACAAGTGTTGCACAGCACTGCGTGGGCTTGCTGCTTTACACCCCTAAAACAGAACTGAAGAGTGCTACGTACCGGTTTCAAATCTGCAATAATAGATTCACTCGAGGTCGACATGAATACTTAGGATGCAAATAAGAGCATGTTGTTTCAGTTCTACGCAATATAATGCGCAACGGTGCCATAACACATGTTGTCCAGTCCGTTTTTTCTACAATAATGTTATGCGCACATTGGCCGTGTCAGATGACATTACCCATATCTAATGCAAGAAACGTCTACAATGAGCAGTATCGTTTCGGATGTTGCTGTCGACAAGCTTACTATTTTTACTGTCACCGAGTAGGTATATTGTCAGCCGATTACTACATCGCTCTAATAGTTAGTTTGGCGACAAAGTTGGTTCCATAATTGATATCACAGCTTTTAATTTTACTTTGACATAGGTATATCTTACAATGAATGTACAGTATGGCAAACAAGCAAAATCAACAAATCATCTACATAAACAGAAGCTTTCACTTATTGACGGCTGTATTCCCTCTAAGATGATTCGTAACATCATAGTACTTCAAGTGTTCATATAGATGTTTGCTCGTTCATTCGTGACCTAATGCGTGCATAGATGGACGGTAAGCGATCTAAGTTGCATACATTGTTTAACAATGCTTGCGGCTGCATTAGAGAAACGACAAGCCGGCCGCGTTGTATCAAATCGTGTCCTTATGGCATACAATTCGGTTGTATTAAGAGGCAAGCGCCTTAACCCCATTATATATACAGCGACAGGGCAGCGGTTGCATTTCGATGATGCGTGGAATTTAGAGACCAACTTAGCTGACTGACAGCACTTCATTTTACAGTGACATTATTATGCCATATTGTTTGGCCTATTGAAGCTTCAATGAACACTGTAATGGGAAAAAATTATAGATTATGCGTTGCAATGCTTGCCGAATTTGGAAATACCCCGCATGCATCAAAAACCACGTAAAGCTCAATTTAGCAAGCCTTCTCACCACTAATTACTCATCGTAGCATGAGGCGACATACTCCACACCTCCTACTGCCTAAATTGTGACGGGGTCGTTAAACGGCCACATATTGTTAGTTTAAGTTAAGGCTCTGATACTCTAAAATCAGTAACTGAAATAAACGATAACAACTATTCAGGTCGATAAAAACAGTTTTGAATGCTTGACACTTGTACAATGATATAAATTTTATTGGCGATGAATGGTCAGAAATTCAATCATGCAGCGCACTCTTTAATGGAACGTATGATCTTTGAATCATGATTGTGGCTCCCTCGCTCGGTTATTCAACGTTATTCTCTAACAAAGATAGATTAAAACGCAAAAATTAACTGTTTCACGCAAACGTCCACCAACATTCACATACTAACTTTGTGGTCGATTTTTCGTATGGGCACGACAGAGTGTGCCCATATCCTATGCTTTTGAGTTGCTTTGGATTTTGCTACGACTTTTATGTTTTCCATAGGTTTTATCAAATGGGATGAGAAGGGTCTCTTAGATACTGGATATGAAGTGTGCCATCTTTGGAGTTAGGGAACGAAGGTTAAATGAATTAGCTAATCCCACCAGCAGCACACATTGCTTTTTGTAAACAAAGTGGAAGACAGTTACACCATATCACAGTCGCGTCTAATGCAAACGTTACTGAATTCCTCGAAGTCAAATTATACATAATTGAAATCGAATTCAAAAAGCCGGGCCAATCATAATCCTTTTTAATGCCACAATTTCTCCCGACCTTACCTCTTTCGTTAGGTAATGTAATACGAACGACAAAAGACACCATTCGAACTGTGCAACAATGTACAACACCACAAGTGGTTCTCAAGTAACACTCTGGTAACTAACGCGTGTGTCCGCAAATTGTTGCTGTAAATTCGATAAAGCAGAAGTGTTTGCTCAGTTATACATGGTGACTAGGACAGTCAAGCTGTTTTCCATAAATTTTCCAACATCAGAGGAACTTCTTGGAAAGATATTCGTCATCATTGTATGATCTGAAAATCCATGCTTGTTCTGAAATATTTCCAATGAATCCATGCTCACCAAAAAGAAGCAGACCAGTTGATGTTTATATAAATCACACTTATGCAGTAGACATACTGTAATACATACGTTCTGCCGTAGCCAGGCCTGAAGGAATGTTACGCACAGACGGAGGATAAATCTACAGTCCAAGACTAAAGTCTAACCCCATGTTTGCCCATGTTTATTTTTTTCATAAGGTTGAACAATTCATATAGAATGATGTTGCTAGGACATTTGCTGTTTCTCATAATGGTCTGTGTTGTACTTTTCTGTGGTGAATGTTAATGTAGATAATTATGGTATTTGGAGAGATATTTCAAATCCAGTCAGGGGGTTGGTTTGGTTGATTTAAGATAAGGTAAGGGATCCTGGTATCTTTATTCAATTGCTGGAAGCATTTTGGGTTGACGAATCTCAGAAATATATCTATTTGACCAGCCGTTTGTTGGGATTGTAGCAGCTGTAGTGTGCCAGTGCAAAGTGCTTAAGATCGCTTATTACTGTCCAGTCGAAGGTCAATCATAAAACGTACGATAAATCGTGTAAAACTTATATCTGGCCTTGTAACAAGGCAGATATATCAGAATTTTGCCGTGCGTATCAAGTAGTTGGACCACTGAATCAAAATATACCAGCGGCCCCTCTTAAACGACCCCCCGCGTTTGAATAACCTTAAGCAGGATGATAATTGATATCGAGAGTCCTTCGCCAAACCACGCTCAGAAAGACATTATGTGTGCCTTAGAGCGTTTTCAAAGAATGATACTACCGAAATATTGCTGGTATCCTAGTAGTTGTCTTTTTGTATGGCTCATGAAAGTTATCTATCTAACCATTTATCTACATATCTACCTATTTATTTAATTTCCTCCCTCCCTCCCTTCCTCCCTCCCTCTATCATTCTCTCCATCTCTCTCTCACTCCCTCCCCCTCAATCTTTCTCTCTCTCCGTCTCTCTCTCTCTCTCTCCCTTTCCCTCCCTTTCCCTCCCTTTCCCTCCCTATCCCTTTCTGCCTCCCTCCTCTTCTCTCCCCTCCTTTCTCTCTCTCTCTCTCTCTCTCTCTCTCTCTCTCTCTCGCTCTCTCTATCTCACTCTCTTTTTCTCAATCTATATTTCTCTGGTTGTCTGTCTGTTCGTAACTAAGGCCATATTCCCCACTAAAATGGATTGATTTTTGCCTTTTGCCCATTGGTAATTGTCGTTGAACATATGCTGCTTTTCATGGCAGTTTGTAGCGACATTGCATTCAAAGAGAACAATTGGCTTACTAATGTAATTTGACTCCGGACTATTTAACATGAAATAACAGATCAAGTAACTAAGTTTCGGTGGAGATACCATTGAGTATAACTCTGAAATCACAGCGAGTACCAAGGTGTGATTACAACGTCGATTAAGGTTGGGTATAAACGGGGATTAAAAAAGGCACGGCACGATATCCTGCGAATTCAATTGAAGTAATTTCCGATTTGTAGCAGTCAACAGCCTGCCTGTGGAATATGTGACCCTCCTCTACTCTCAACCGTAAGTGCGCATTAGACAAATCCAATTGAACATTATAAAGTGTGATGGATTACGAGCAAATATTGGTCCATGAGCGCGTGTAACTTATTAAAGCTGCAGGTGTATAACACCAATGTTAAATTTCGAGGTTATTAAAATAAATAAAGGGACATTATAGTAACATATATATATATATATATATATATATATATATATATATATATATATATATATATATATATATATATATATATATATATATATATATATATATATATATATATATATATATATATATATATATATATATATATATATATATATATATATATATATCGCCAAACCGGATTGTGTTGTTACCACTAGGCATCATTTCATCATAGTGCTGCTGCCAGGCTTTGTTGAGTAAGCGGACGCGTAGATTGTAGCGTATTATCTCAGAGTTTGTAACATATGCGTTCGAGACAGATGATTCCAAAAGATCATGCCTATATATAATGGTAATATTGGGCAGATAAGTGTGGTCGATCATTAATACCTCTGGAGATATAATAGTGTCATAGTAAGTAGCATGATTTCTCTTTATAAGAGCTCAACATGGATCTTGGCGTGTTCAGAATCTATGTTGCTGGGTAATGGGAAAAGGATATTAACTTTCCATCATTGCTTCTAGCTGCATCCGGTCAATATTCCCTTCTTCTTCTCGTTATAGAACACAGAGCTCGTTCGAGGCTGTCAGAACTTCATCTTAGCATGCGAGATGCAAAGCACACCCCATTCGAGCATACCGAGCGAGTGTCATCTAAAATCTCTCAAGGCTGCAATACACAATCACAGACTAGTGCTATTTTTATGTCGCGTCGAGAAAAAGCACTCACGGCACTTAGCACACCAGTGCCTTTTGAAAGTAGGTTTAAGTCTCAGCTGTACATTGTATCATTTAGTAATCGGTAAATATCACTATGCTCACACAAATATTGATCTGTTATTAAATCTTGCAAGGAGGTAGGTAGATTCTGTTTTATATTTTGGGCTTTTCATATTGAATAGAAACACATATGTTTTCCCTTTGCTATTGTGGTATTTCATCGCAAAATAAATCTTTATCAACAATTTTGGCAACTGCACAGCCAATTCATCTAACAAATGGAATAAGCTTGAGGAAATAACAAACAAAATCCAAAGATGGGACAAGCATAGCAGAAGAAATTAACTGAAAATAGTTCATCATGAGTATTTTGTTCAAACAAGTAACCTCGCCGGTTCTTAATTAGTGTAATTATCTAGCTATGCAATTATAAGGTGATACATGGCTTTACAATGTTGCTAATATTAGTGCAATAACCAGAGGTAATGTTGCCTATTGCATTGTTAAGAAACTTGCTGTTGTGCTTTTACTTACAGCTACATTTGCATCCAGTCCGCATTTACTTTCACATAAAGCTGTTTGGTGACCCTAATCCTGTCATATATTCCAAATTAGAAACTAGAAACGCAGATTATATTATTACAAATGTATATCCAGATAGATCCTGTAACTAATGGCTTGAAAATAGGAGTATTTCCAAAAGGTAACGAAATCATTTGTATCTTTAGGCAAGATAGTACAACTTGTAGGTAATCGCCTCTGATAAGACCTTGTCATCTGACTCAGCTCAGTTGTCTATAATGGACTGCAATTTGCCTCTGTATCTCCAGCCTCGGTGTAAATTAAGTTGAGAGACTGATGTCTATGATTGCGGAGATCGCACCAGACATGACATCACACATTTTGTAAACACCATCCATACTTCATGGATAAACACCGTCAATGATACTGTGGTAAAAGTATATTAATTGAACACCAACGTGTAGCTGCACATTTAATTACCGCCATGAAGCAGATATGCCACAGAGACACGCAAGTAAATTCGGAATGACCGGATCAACTTAAGAGGGATCACATATCACTATCAACCGTCGGCTACATTGTGTCAGCTGCATAACACTGCCTTGCTAAGTATCAAGATAGTTCAATGATTCTCCTTGATTTTAAATGTACCTTAATATCTTACATAATTATGCTAACCACTTAGCGACGGGACATGGCTCGCTAGCATTAATTTCGGTTTCTTCAAAGTTAAAACGATGAACAGTTAAATGCAAAACATAAAACCTAATGGCAAATTCTACGATTTAATTGTTTTAAGTAGCCTTGCCGATTGAAACGTTTATCCACATTTTTTGGCTGCAAGCAAATCATCGTTACTGCGCAAAATATGCCAAACAGTCAAGTAGCTATCTCCAATTATACCGCGAAAGCATCGTGCTAAATTTGCCGCGCTTAGTCATTGAAATCTACAGCCGAGTATTTGTTAATTATGAGGTAAAGGTGGATAGGGCCGACTAGTTACAAATCGCATAAAAATGTCATCTCAATAAAAAATAGGGGTCAACCACGTGTAGAGTCTGGACGAAACATATGCATAAATCATCATTATTGTGTCATTTAATGGCAATAGAGAAATTAACGCATAATGACGACTTACTATTTCGTTATATAATCCCGAAAGTCATGCAGATAAATATAAATTGACTAAATTTGTAGAGTTTGAACGGTAGCTGACGTACAACATGCTGCTCTGATAACATTGCTTTCGAGGATCTGATATTTGTATACAATAGTACAGAGAATCTGACTATGCTTAACAGATTTCAAACAATCATTTTAATGAGATGATGGGTGGCTAAATCATATTTTACGTTCAATCCCAGTCTCTGTTAATTTGATTATTAGGCGTATTATGACGTAGAAAGGTCAGGGAGACAAAAGCATAATCTGGACATCCAAATATTTATACGAGACACTCATTCTCTTTTCGATATTTGCATTATTATATTCGTGACCAATATAACTTCCAAGATAAACAGCCTTAGAGTACATATTTAAAATGGCCTCATTTATCCGTAAATCAGGATTTGTATTGCACTGTGGGATATTGTAGCACAACAACAATTGTTGTCACCATTGAACATTACATCATATTTCATATAACTACCAACGATTGGTTAAAAAAAAAATATGTTGGAGCAAATTTACAATAGTAGCCCACAAACCTCTTCATATCGATGATTTGAACAATTTAACATAATTTAACTTCTCGAATGCTTTTGATGCGTCAAGCATCATAACATTATATGGCTATTTTTTCTACACATAAATACACTTGGATGTGGATAGTCTGGTTTTAAAAAAACAAATAGAGATGAATGGAGCTTAGAAGATTTGAAAACCTTTGCAAACGCACAACATGTTTAATAAGCCATACATGCCCACCCGCCACGTAGGGACACATGTGTATTTATGGGTGAACTCACGCGGGCTTTACAGTCTAATCGGAACACTCCTTTCGTCCGATCGAGGCCAATATTTGATTTATATATGTTCTATCTCTCTGGGAACGCCTTCGGTTGCCTGTTTGGTGTCGGTTTAGTAAGACGCCGTTACTTGAGATAAGTTATTTCCGTAATCTGAATATTTTTGCGACGTCTAAATTATTCAAGGAGAATGACGTTTAATCATTACATTTAATTGTGTCGCTTGCAAAACGATTACAAAGCGATGCAAAAGATCCGTCATTGGGGGTGATAAAATCATATATGATCACTACATCAACATCATCTTCAGCTGATAGGCAAAGAATATCAGACGTAAATTCAATTCAGGTGTAATGCGAGGAAAATATATTGTATTGAAACGAGTAATATATCAATATACTATCATCTACCAAGTATATCAAAACAACTAGTCGAACTCTATATCAACTTCGATGAAATCGGCATTGGTGTTCAATTTACTGTTTACTTAAGAAACAAAGAACATCGAACCGCAGCCTAGACTATTTTGCCATAGTCTTGATCATAACATTTGAGTCAGTACACCGCTGTTTCTTTTAAGTGAGACTAGAATCTTTTTTTTTCGAAAGGCAAGCAAACATGAGGGGTATAATACCTATGGACTAATACATTAATGTTTAGTATTACGTGATCACAAAATTGTTTTTAGTATTGATCCATTGATTGCGATATTATTGATTAGGTTCTTTGTCAACATAATTTATATTGGATACTTGAATGGTTTTTTGCTAAAAACGATGCCTCAGAATCAACAGTGAGTGATAGACAGAAACGGAGGCATATGTCAAAGCTTATTGCTCAGAAAAGGCACAGTGTAAAGTAATGCATTAAATGCAACACGTTTCAAGAGAATGATAAACGGTTCATTTTAAGGTTAGCTGCTCAATACAATAGTCAGGGCTCTTAATCTCCCGGAAAAAAACACGATATGGAATCTAAGAAAGCTGAATAATGATAAGCAGTATCATACAAGTAGAGGGAACATGATAACGAGTCAGGACAACTCATGGTAGTTATAAAGATATATTTATCTATGCCTACCTTTTGCTTATATTTAACACATTATCACAGGATTAATTGTCGGGGGTGCTAATGTAGGAAAGACTGATCATTCCAAACCCGAGGGACACCTTCTAACAAAAAGTATGACTGTCATAGACAAAAACTGGTGATGGCTCGCAACAAACGATTAACGGGTGAGATGTTAGTAAAGGTGACAATGCAATGCCACCCTTGGATATTTACATATATATATATATATATATATATATATATATATATATATATATATATATATATATATATATATATATATATATATATATATATATATATATATGTGTGTGTGTGTGTGTGTGTGTGTGTGTGTGTGTGTATAAATTGATTTCCATTTATATGCAGGACACTTTTGCAGAGCTATAAAATGTGTGATTTATAACATGAGGCTCAATGTTTCCGATATAGATCAAGATTCATCGACAACAACAAATCTTCAAACAAATATTATTCAGCTACATCAGATACTGAATCATACATAAACAGTTACAATTTGCTATACAATTCAATGCGTGTTGGTCCTATGTCAATTGCGATGATAGGAATGTCACGGAATGGACTATTCCGAGACTCTTCATGCTTGGCTTGAATGCAACAAATGATCCATGGACATTGGCTATCACAAGACAAGCGTAACATAATTTAAAAGTACATCACTCATGTTGATAACTGATGATGCCCTTTATTTTTGCACTTTAGAAAGTAGATACAAATTTTGTAGTGATTCGTCGCTACGTTATGAATAACGTAGCGACGTATGGTAAATTATATAGAAATACTAACAAAATGAGGAGTTTATGTGCTACAAACCGATTCAAGAAGAACTCATTTAGTTTTATGTCCTCTACCTAACACTATATGACTTTATTAAAATAGCTCTTACAGGCCAACATAGCAAACTATGTGCAGACTAGAGCCAAAAGACAACACATAGCCACCCTTCATGCTCTATTCCAGTAGTTGCCTTGATCCGAGGTTATATTCGTCTCTCGATTGCAGAAATCTGGAAGGCGGGAAGATGTAGAGGCCAGATAAAAAGATATCGGTGGCACATGCATAGATCATAAACATACGATAAACCCAGCACGTACTTAAAAACCCACGGATTACCAATGGCTGTTCTCAGGACCTTAAACATCAGCATGGATAATATCCAAAGGCGAGGCAAGCGTATCGTTGTATTTAATATGACTTCACAGTCTACTGCGGATTCCATGGAAAGTGATTAATGTTATTTAGAAGTAAACGTTACCAACGAAAAATATTACTTTAGAGTAAATATATTAATTTGCATAGAATTAACACATTCCAATGTCAGGGTCCCCAAATTATCTACCTATCATTAAAAGTATTACTATGGAGTTCTACTTGTGTAGGTTCTCGTCGTCTGCAGTTTTAGCCTGTCGGATTGGTGGAACGTATTAAATCGGCAGCAAGAAGGGATAGACAAAACTGGTCATTATGAATTTGTAGTTGCCGATGTAAACCAGATAACCTACCACGTAATGGTAATGAAAAGCTGGACTGTATAAGATCTATTGTAGAATTATGTGCGTTATTAACATGCCAGACTCTTGCAGCGGATGTTTGGGCTCAATGGTATCACTAAATGACATTCATGAGCTCTATTCTACTATTTATAATGGATCTGTTTATACATAGATTCATAAGTAGTCTGTGAATTATGAGTTATAGGTGGGTAGGACAGAACAGTTGGAGTTAAGAATTGCATATAAATGTCAATTTTATAGATAATAGAGGTCATACACACGCGGAGTATGGACGGACAATATAGTGCTTATATTCGATGGTATAGCGTGTCACAGTAATATAGCATATATGTGACTCCTGTGCAACAGTTTAGCAGCCCCGGTGGGTATGTGTCATAAAAGCCTTTGCTTTTTATTTGGTGCCAAATAAAACGCCGCATATATATATATATATATATACATATTTTGAGGGTTTGACTTGATTCCATTCATTAGGAAAATATTCCAACCTATGCATTCTCACTCTGTTAATCGGTACACGTCCCGACTAATTGCCTCGTTCAAGGGGATGCGTTGATGCGGTCGATTTTAAAAATCATCGGCTGTAGCGGCTTTATCTTGATTACTTACTCTCTGATCACCCGGCCTGTGATTACTTGAGTTAAACGAAGCTGAATAGGTAGTTAGATCGTCTAGAGGATGCTGGCGACTGATTAACAAGCGTGACTAACGACTGAAGATTACGATTGTGTATTGTCAGCGTGTTCAATTCCCGTTTTGGGTGGTTGCAGAGCACAGCGAGTCAGCATGGACGCTATGACTCCGAGATCAGTCGTCATCAGTCCTCTTCAAACCAGAAACAAGTCGCTAGGGCCAAACTACACTCGCCAAGAAATTTGAAGTTTCCACGTCCGCCATATTGCGCTTGTTAAAGAACAGGAATGGCATGTTGGATCAATACGAAGCCGGCCAATGGGAAAGCCGAAAAAAAGAGAGCGCGGGTGGAGGCGAAGATATGGACGAGGTACTGTTTACGTGGTTCGAACAGTAGTTGTCCCAAGGGCCACGACTGTCCAGGCCAAAAATTCAATCGAAGGCTGTCTAGCTAGCGGAAAAAGGGGGGGGGGGGGGGGCATGTTTCAAAGCGCCATCTGCTTGGCTGTGGCGCTGGAAGTCTCTGTTCAGCGAAGTCTTCAAAAAAAGCAAGGTGAAAAACAAAACGCCGATTACTCGTCCGCTGGCGACTGGCCCGGAGACACATTGCCTGAATCTGCCGCCGACTTCAGCTACCAGGATGCAGACGAGACGGCGATTTACTTTCAGGTTCTCAATGAAAAAGGGACCTGCCTGCCCACGGAAGAATTCGCCGGAGGGAAAGCCGCTAAGGAAAGGATCACCTTCCTACATTGCGCTAATATGGACGGATCGGAGAAACGGCCGCCGCACGTTGAATCGACGAATCATAAACGCCCTAGACGCTGACGAATCCGTGCAAGTTACCCGCCAAATCAACCTTCTCCACGCCATTCACCTTGCCAAGTCGACGTGGTCAATGATAGATACCGTGACCATCGTTATTGATCGTGATAAAGATGATGCCTTCTTTTTGGGGGCACTTCGGATGGTAGATACCAGGTGTATAGCGTGGACGAACTATGGTAAATTATACAGAAATGGTGCTACAAACATTGATTTCAATAAAGTTTGTATTTGTACAGCCGTACAACTAAATACGATAGAATAACAATTAAATTGTTAAAAAGGTAATTTAAGGGATATGAACGCTTAATCACGTCGCCAACTTCTCGTGCTAAAGAAGAATTCCTTTGGTCTGCTTTATGTAGCCTAAAAATATATTATTTTATTCAAATAGCTCTTATAGGCCAACAAAACAAATAAGGTGCAGACTAGAGCCATATGACAACCAATAGCTAACCCAAAAGCTGTATTCCGGTAGTTGCCTCGTTGTCAGCAAATTGAACGTGTTGCATCAAGGCGGGAAGAGGAAGAAGGCGGATAAATTTATATATGTGTCACAACCAAGAATAGTGAAACTACGATAAACCAAGCCTTTACAGATAACCCATGGGTGTTCCCTGGCTGCTTTCAGACCCTTAAACATTAGCTTGGATAATATCCCAAGAAAGACTTGCGCATCGTTGTTCATGATTTGACTTCTCAAACTACTGCTTGTTCTTTGGAAAGTGTTTTATGTTATTTAACAGAAAACGTTACCGGCGTATTTTAAAGAGCAGGTAATTATAGCAAATGAATTATTTAGCATTGAACTAACACATCCTAATGCCAGGGTCCACCAATATTCAATGTGTTGCAAAACTATATTGTGTATCATGTTGCATGGAAATTACAATTTTATCATGTCATGGACTATTGATGTGCGCCCTTCATGAATTCCAAATCTTACTTTATACCAGCCAGTTGCCCTTATAGACGAGGCAACGCCACTTGAACAATCTGTGTCAGGGTTTCGTAATAGCTCCTGTCGAACGGTAATATACATATATACCTTTCTTCTCCGATATTTTTGGCGCACATTAAAACAACGTTTGACTAAAGTGCTTGGTTACGCATCCAGAAAACAACATATATCAAGAGCCTGTACAAATATAAGTCACAGCGCACCAAGAGCTTACCCCGATTGATGCCCTTCTTTAAAAAATGCCATCTATATATCATTTCCGAAAAATCGCAATACGATGGCCGCCATTTTGGAAAATATTGGATAGCGTGATTTTCCGTGATTTCCCGCCGCCTCATCCACATTGCCTCCCTGCTGAGCTTGCGAACCACGTTGACGCACTTCGAATACAATCTGCTATATCTTATCGAGTTTAGACGCAGGAAGCAATAGTCGTTGATGGGTCGCGTCATTCTGAGCATGCGCGATGTACGTGGTCTTGAACTTGAAAACAAACATTTTGCTGTGTTTTGGACTTTCTACCGCTTCCAAATTTATCGAACTATAATTAATTACCAGGGAAGAAAACCCTCGCCACAAAGAGATTAAATTGTGACGTTTAGTATGGCTAGGTTCTTAAGTGGTTTATTGAATCAAGCACGTGATCAAATATTCTCACAACATTGACTGGTGCATAAAAAAATCATTGCTTACTATTTTCACGCGTGATCATATGCGAAGGTTTTTGCCGGAGATCAAAGAATGCTGAATTACCGAATTTTACTCAGTCTCGCAAACAATATTCGGAAGTAGGACGAAAAGAAGTACTTTATGTGATTTCACTGTGATGCTGTGGAATGTGTGTTTTTCTTCCAAGCCTACATTTATGGCTGCCTTTTGAATTAAGCTTTTGATGTGTCGAACCCTTTGCCGATTTGTGAGGGCTTTGACATCGTTGTGAGCATATTTTGCACAAATTGACACGCTGTTGATATCCAATGAATGGTATCATGTATTGTTCTTTTCTAACAGGACAAGCGAGATGCTGTATGATGCTGTATGATGCCGATGGTTGACTAACGTCACAAAATGCAAGCTGCCTCTGTGCATAGTCAGTATGTTCGCAATATCTCACTCAATTCAATTACTTATGCATAACTGAATCATAGATAATTAATACTCCGATAAACCAGTATGAGTGTATTTCTAGCTTTATTAAGAATGTTTTACAAGCTACATAGTGATCTATTTAAGCTGTCGTTCGAAACCAATTGCTCAATTGAAAAAGGGCATCACGGGACCCATCGTGTCCTGAAGTTGATTCATCATATCAGCTTATATGTGTTATATTCTTGTCTGGAGAGGATCAATTATCAGACTATGGCACCAATTCCGAAGGAAGTACACCATACTTCGATTTGACTACGAACGTATTTATCCGCCATCGTTTCAGAATTTTTTGTCAACAGGGGTGTTATATTATAGCCGATAGCTTATTGATATCCCATAGAATTTTGTTTAATGTATGATGTATACTAACAAGATACATATATAAATTAAAAACTTACCTCTGCCATGCTCATGTGTATACAAATGTTTAACAATGAAAACGAGAAAACTTGCGGTCGCTGTTGAACGATGGAAATCAAAACGCTTCTTGTGAGTGCCCAACATCGCTGAAAACGACGAAAATGGTTCCAAATGGAGGCCATATAATAATTGCATCATCAAATCGCTCAAAGCCAATCTTATTTTAGAAAATTATGTCACGAAACACCAAACTGAAAAGGTTGTTGGCATTATTGTCATGAGCACCTCAATCAAAGTGCGCTGTACTGGGAATGTATGTTCTATGTTTGAAGTAGGTACTTCGTTGTGCGGTCAGTCCGCGACCAGTTGAATGCTGTACGTAAATCTGACAACGTTTACCGGCATCTTCATTCAAATGACCAAAGGCAACAAAGGTCACGCTACTCAAGCGAAGGTAAAAACACTTCGCCAAGTCAGTTTCATAGAAGTGCAATAAGCAATGTTATTTCTTGAATTGCACGTATATTAGCCATGTTGTTGTTACAAACCCATGTATTTCACAAAAATTGCACATTGAGGCTAAATAAATGTACTAATACAGAACCTAAGGGTCTTAGCCAGGATGTGATAACTGTCCGCCTATCCCTACCCAAACATTGACCATAACGTTATGACCAACTGATTATCATAACGTAGCTTGTTAGCCTTTGCCCGTGGGATTGGTGGGGGGTAGGGTGGGTGGTTACAGGGGGATGACGTGTATGTGTGCGTCTATGATGTGAAATATCAGACCGTTGTTCAAAGGAAATTTAATTACAAATTAATGACACACCCTGCGCTGGCTCAAACATACAGGGGAAAGACTTAATTTCAATTTGTGAGCTTCATTCTCTAGCCAACCGTGTAGACCAAAAGTTAATTAGATCATGGTTAAAGCAATACCGCGAGGCAGACAATTCAGAATCATGCTCCAATCGTCCGTGCACAATGTATGCCACCCTTCTAGTTGTCATTATTCCTGCAATCCTCGAACATATCGTGTATCATTTTAGAGAAGGTTTACGATCGACGTAGACTGGGACCTTGATTTGCGAGGAGGTGAGGCTGGCTGTAGCTCCGTTCGCTATCGTTAACGTATCATGGCGTTGATTAAAACCACATGCGTCATAAGAAGCGTTATCAAACAGAACAGTATTTATTGTGACCGTAGATGAGCGGCAAGCGTGCTGCGTCGCTGTTTGTCTTTAAATGAGCTGTTTAAAGTGGCTTAGCTTATACCTTGTATTCGGCCTGGGAGGCGCGGGGACGGGTGGACGGGTGGACGGTTTGACGGATCTAGGGGGAAATTCCAGCCCGTCCAAATTTAAGACTTACCTGTCCTAATGGACGGTGGACGGCTCTCTTTTTGTCCACAACTTACATTGCAGGTTCTGAGAACCTGCAAGGTAAGTTGTGGGGAAAAATGTTTATGTTTAGTTATATTCAGCTAATACCTTTTGATATATTTTGGATTTTGTTTGTCATTTACTTGAGCTAATGCGATTTATTATATGTATTGGCTGTGCAGCCGCCGAAATGATTGATAAAAATAATGATGAATAACCTTTCAACCATTTCAAATTTAATGCTGGAGCGCTGCCCACCGAGTGTTTAATCGTTTTGAGTACATTTGGTAAAATATAGTATAATGCTATCAGCTTTGTAAGCTTAGCAATGAGTTTCTAATTTACGACCTTTCTCAAAAGCCACCAGGAGTAAATGTCGTGCTGCTTTATATTATCTAAGCTAAACTACTAAATTTTAAAATGTATTAGCAGAGTTAGACGACACATTCCCTTAACAAAGACATATATATCCACTCAGATGGGTTAAAATGGACAGCATAAAAAAACCTGAGATAAAGCCGCAAGTCGGCAGATATGCTTGAGATTCAACTTATGGCAGGGCCCTCTCATATATTTCGCCGTGATCAATCTATTACTTAAGGTTGTTTGTGCACGCATCTATTCGTAAATATGTATAGACAATACGAAATAATATTTCGGCACTGAGTTTGGCTTTAAATTAGATATATTTGCCTTTTAAATCATTGAATTATACTCGATTGAAACCGTTTGAGGGCGGGACCATATTAGGAACCGCCTATCACCAACCGTCAGAGAGAAGACTAATATAAACTACAACTTTGACACATGGGCCCGCGACAAGCTGAATGCCAACGATCAGACACAGGGTGTTTTTGTTGTGTTTGTCGAATCCAAATAACAATGCTGAGAATTGGGTGAGATACTCACAATTACGGAAACTTTGCGTTGAACTGAAGTCACGCTGCATCCAAATATATGGTCAAAGGTAGATAGCGTTTGTGTAGGTGCTCCGCACATTCGCGCGGTAGGCTTATGCTGGATATATGAACCTTTTTGGGCACGGCATTTCCCTTAGCATTGTGATGAAGTGTTGGTCACGGAGATTAATCATTATGTCATGCCCTATGTTTAATGTGTTATTGAACGACTCCACATAGGTATTCGGGGGCTTTCTCTAGCTTCGGGATACGTATACACAACAGAGCTGCAAATCGCCTGTTGTCTGCATCGCGATATGGGGTTCTGATGATTGTCATGGGTGTGTTTACATGGCTCAACTTCTATATCAGTTTTAAAAGTCTACCAAGCAGCAATATCACAGACACTTGATAGGAATGTCATCCCTATGCGCAAGACAAACCGTGGAAACAAACTAACCTGAATTGTTCGTTTGAGCCAAGTTACTTAATATCATTTGCGTGTTTTTAAGCCGTTCAGTGTCATTTTGCCGCTTGATGATTGCCACGTGTTACTAATCTAATATAAGATTGTGGACCGGATATAAATACTATCAAGGTCACAAAGTCGAGCATTTATGATTGCTACAGTTTATCATATACAACTGACTGAAATACTCGTTGTACTGTACTGTAATTATTGGATCGTTTAACAAATACGCCATAATATATTTTCAATTACAAATAACATAAGTTCGACCGATAATCACAAATGTTACCGTGACTCGTCCAAGTTGGCATTAAATTGTACACCTTGCTCGAACTCAATTACGTTCTTACGGGAACGAGCGCGCGCGGATATTGACATTTTCACTATGTCATGAATGTTGGCACTACGTTTTTATGCTAAAATTAAATCCCGCAAAAAACCCGAACACAATCACCACGTCTAAGGTGACTAATAATGTGAGCATAGTCATCTATATTTTGCCAGATAAACCTAACAAATATCTTGTTTCATGGAGTGAATTTGATATAGAATAGAGGCGCATCCGGCCTGTCTGCGTAGCTTATATTTTTCAAGACGTCAATACATTATTTGTGCTCTGCTCGATAGGAATTACACCGCAGGATCACAAGACGTTGATTATATTTCAACAAGCAGCAGATCATCAAGATGCGTATGGTACTTAATTATTTTTTTGCGGAATGCATTGCTATGTCACATCGCATCATAACTCCCTGCAGTTATTGTTATTGTCATCAACCTCCAATATCTTAGCACGCAAGATTATATATAAGGCGTTTACGAGGATGTCTTTTCAAAAAGTAATTCACAACGACATAACGAAATGACATAATGAAAGTACTATTTTCTACCATGAATCCATGTCGGTCGAATGTAAATGCCCGAACGTTGCTGTTCTGCTTTATTAAACATCTAACAATGACAGAATTTAAGATTCTGTGTGTAATGTATTAAATATATTCGTTATAACTATGTAGTTATCGGTAATGATCAGCGCATAGGAAATATGAATGCCAATTCTGAACTTGTTTTGGTCATGAAATATTAGTGTTGTTTCAGTATAAAATCCTACCAGATGCAGCTTAATACATTCTAGCTAAGCATCATTCCTTCGAAAAACAGTATTGCCCCAATACGAAATGAGATTAGCTACCAGGAAATGGTAATGTAAAGCTGGGCGTTTTGAGGGGTATTGTGGAATTATGTGCGGTAGTAATTCATCTTACTGCCTCCCATGCGTTGCTTGCTAGACACATGCAGCGGATGTTAGGGCTCATTGGCTTCATTAAATGGCGCTAATGCTAGTAATTCAGTCCAAAAGCTCATATATTGGTCCATTCACGTCAACAAGGATTACTCATGCTATATATTAAGCTACTTCAGAACTTCATGCATGCTTTTTGGAATGTGGGTACGCGTGGTCGATTCTTGTACATGACATGCGTGCTATTATTGCACATCTACAATTCGCATCGCACGTGGTTTAGAAAATTCAGGATGACGCTCTGATGCAAGGCTATTCTAGGATTAATTGAAGTCATAGTGCTGGTCATGGTGGTTAGAACATTTTCTACACAATGGAATACACGGGTAGCGGTGCAAGATAATCCCAGATACACAGCAGCTGATCACATTCTTTTACTATTGCTACTTTAGCGCACAGTAAAACCACATTGGTAGCATGTTGCGGATATACCATGGAGTGCGAGAACGCCCTGACATTAAACATTTCGATTGGATGCTGTTTACGTCATATAGTTTGATAACTGTCTGCAGATACATTAATGACTACCCCAAATCTCATACATATAAACCTGTTAGACCCTCGAATAGTTAATACGAACTTAGGACACACGATGCGGCCCAAAAGTCTAGTTGAACAACAAAGCAGATTGTCTTACTGCATTTGTATTACATATACTGACCTAGCGGGAGAGGTTATGACACACTAGAGTCCTTTATTTCATCATACATTACAACCACATGTAAGAATTCAATGGAAATATAAATAAGCGTTATGTAATACTATGCTATATATACAATGCTTTATTAACCGTGCCGTAAAGTTCATTATCCTGTTATTAGTGTTGATTATCGATTATTTCAGAAATATATGTGCTTACCCTTATAGACACATAAAAGGCTTTGCAACGTTGATGTACCGGCGTCCCTACAGGTGAAGATCTTCAAGATTATTATTGCGTCCTATGTGCTTCATTGTTTAGCGATACCTCTATTCCCTCAGTTAATTGTTTAACCGTCGGCGATACGGATATAACAACGATCCAAATTGACATACATGCATCAATTATCTATTTCAGTGTAGAAATGACTAGATAACGTGTTCATATGAGCTTCTCGCCACTGGAAGTTCGTTTTATTTATGTTAATACCAATATATGGTAGAATTCAGGTTGATACATAATTCATATGCACTTAGCTAGGCACTGCGCAACACACGTCAAAAGCATACCAAATTTATATCAATCGATGATTGTTATTTATGACTTGCACAGAATAGATCTATGCTACAGGCAGTGCATTGTGTCTTGCTGAACAATCGATGGATAGGTTATCCTTTATGCCGCGTTACATTTCGGTTACTGATTCTATCTGTTTCCATGGTACAAACTCTCTTCGTAGTATTCAGCTTACTCTTGTAAGATAAATGATGTTGGTGATATTTGATAGTACAGGGGGTTACGGTAATATAGGAAATATATGCCTCCTCTCTAATATGTTAACAGCCTTTTTGTGTCATAAAGGCCCATGCTATTGCATTGGGTGCTAAATAAAACGCAATCTGCATGAAGCTATGATTAATAATTCATTAGGTGGTGTTTTCGTTTATATCTTTATGTTTTGCGCCCTGGCGTTAACGGGATTAACAGAAAACTTAACGTAGGCAATCTCTGGATTTCTAGATAGCGGGCCGTCTTAAGCTGCTGGCCATTATGTTTAAGAAAAAAGTGACAAGGTTATATTAAAAGAATACTGTTCGAGGTTTATATAACATTCACAGGCAAAGCACGCCCTACTGTTACATGTCCTTCTAAGCTGCTCTCATATATTTATTCAGTGACACAATAAGAGCTGTGTTGTTAACGACTGCACCGTATAAGATGCACTCAAAACTTTAATTAATCACATACTTTGTAGATGTACTTTATCGTTCATTTTCGTCGAGAATGACATAGAAAATACGACTGACTTTCAATATATGGTCGTAAAAATAGCCTTCATTTCAATTTAATAACATGAAGCAGCGTAGTTTTAGCAGCAGCAAACTGTCTCTACGAGATTCTTAGTCATAGCGTAAACTGAATGTTCAACAGGATGGAAGGATGTTATTATAGATCTATGCCGCAGCATTAGGTTGCGGTGATTGAAATTGACTGCATTTCTATTGGAAACGCTGCTATGTTACAGTTATACATGCATCCAAATTCGGAAGCCTGTGGCGAGTGTAACAATTGAGCGTAATTTTCACCCATGAATACAAACAAATTTGCTGTTGGTGTTGAGCAATGGAAGTCAAAACGCTTCTTGGGAATGCGCAATATCGCTCACAACTACAAAAATAGATCCAAATGGAGGCCATTATAATTGCATAATTAAATCGCTCAAAGCTAATCACACTGGGTCTTATAGCAGACTATGGCTAGAAAGTCGACGGTTAGCGCAAGGTTATACCAACAATCTAAATGCATGGCTTCTGCAAAAGCATCTTTTGTATTATTTAAAGTCCAGATCCCGCTTCTTGACTGCAATTATACGCAAGGTTCACTTGAACGAGTGTTTGGAGGAATTAGTGATGATATATCTTTCCAATGGGATGCACTTAGCATTATAAATGAACTTTAAGCCAAAGATGCAGCAAGTCTAAAAAGAAGCCATCACCACGCCTTTCTCATGTTACCAACGCAAAAGTAACTTAGATAACTGATAATGTCTAAAGCGTTGCATTTATTGCACGATAATGTAACGTCAATTCAATGTTGTCCGTAGTAACACAATGAAGGTGCAGGGTAAAAACAGTGACTGTAGGTTTCTTGCATCACAATTGAACTTTATGTAATAGTATAAAGCATAAGTATGGCCACTAATCACCACGATCATTACCGTCCGCAATTGTGCCTAACAAGGCTATTCGTCATACATTTCAAATGAGCTCATATCTTATTTGTCACTGCTGGTTTCACGTTAAGCTTGAAGAAATAGCTTGTCAACGCGATAGTACGACAAAATAACAGTCTGAGCCACTTGACTACCCAATCCTGGCATGCCATTAGCATCGTCTTAAACACAACATGGAGCACACCGTGGTGTAACTGTAAGTCACGTAAATATTAGTTAAAGTACCAAAAATGAACTGTATTATTATTTCATCGCCCGACAAAGTATAAATAGTTCTCACAAAATCAGCTCATTCCACAACAATGGAAAAAAACTCTTCACTTCTGTTTTGCATGACTGTCATGAGTAATGAGTGTATACATTACATGACAGCAAGCATTGATGATTTGTAGGCATAATCATCGGCTATTTGAAAGTGGGAAACGGAGCCGAATATTTATAATGCGTTCCACTAACGATCAACAACATTAACATCCTATTATGCTGAATCCAAGGCGTAGGCAGCATGGAAATTGTTTGCGCGTTGCATGCCATCTCTCATCCCTTTCGCAATACATGCAGCTACATATGTGATGCCATTGATGTCAGACCATAGAACACCTGAGGTGTGCATTTTAAATGGCGATTTGTTAATCATTAACCCTGGTGAACTATTCACCACATTTCCATAAACGCAGAAACAAAGCTGACTGATTGATCAAATCGACGCGTTGTTACCGGTGTTGCATTGTTGGCTGCGAAACATTCAACGTCAATATGACATGTAACGCATATTCATATAACACGCAAGTTCTGTATTTTGAGAAAGTATTTCGTATGCCTGTTTTAAGTTAATTTGCATAGCATGCCTGGATAATGGAGGCAATGAAAGATGCAAAAACATGGAATGACTTTATAAGCCACAACCATCCCTCATGTCAGGAGCCTCTAGTTGAGTTTGTTCCGGCGATGCCTTGGGAAAGGATTAACAAGAACCGTTGGTGGCCGGTGATGGTATTCCTTTATTCGACAAACCAATGAATACATTTCTGACAGTGAGGGTTAATTCAATGGTGACTTTCTTCGATAATTACTTACACCAAAGTTATTTAACAGCAAGATAATTAACTAGCCAATGAGTATAAGCCATTAAATGAGACTGAAGCAACATATACTATACTATCGCACAATGTGTTTTGGGGTACAAGGTCGGGTATAAAAACAGGACTGTCAACGAAGATGTACCTCTCAACGCAAGGTACCTGCACAAATAGGATTTCATGCGTACAGCGTTCATGCCGACTTCCTACGTTGGGGATGATAGCGGTTCGCTGCTCCGCGCATTGGCACATACAACTTTTAGTGGTTTAATTCAAGGGTCATTATGCTCCCGAATGCACTAGCTTATTCTTTGGGGATATTCTCATTTTGGTTGCGTGTCCTCTGGACTCTTTGTCTCTTAATTAACCATCGCCATATCGCTAGCAGTCGTCCCCATGGTATTTGTGAAGGCCATTAACGCAGGCATTTTACTCTCGTATAAATGTTGTTTTACTTGATACTTTATAGAATAGTGGGTTGAAACAACATTGCAAATGCGTGCCGCTCGTGCAAAATTTCAACACCCTCTTTTTATGTGATATGAACACTTTGGCTTATCATAAGGCGCATATTCTACAATAAGTAATTGCTTCAAATATTCTTTAGTTAGGCTGGTCTGTCAGAAGCTTAATCACCTTATGTGGCTATGTTTATACTCATCTTTGATTGTTCAGTCCAAGAGGTAACATAGAATTTTAAAAATGGATTTTATCGACAGACACAAATTTTAATTCACACTGTCAACCACATTTGTTAGCCTTAAAATTTATAATTCCTCCTTTTTGCAATCAATGGTGCTTTACTGCGCAATACGAGCAAATTATATTGTAACTATACACTGATTCGCTAAAATAGCGTGACATATCAATTAGAGAGAATGCATTATGAAACATTCAATAATAACTAAATGACATGCCATCATTGCTCTTTTGCAATTAATGACTGAATTTAACTTTCTCGAATTCATATTTCACAAAACAATTATCAACCCATTTTTAGGTCCAGCGTTTATAATGGATTTAAGAATAAGAGGAATAGCATGAATTACCTTGGTCACAGTAAATGCACCTTGGGGTGTAAATTAATTATCAAAGCACGCCAAATGAGCTACAATCAACTATAGGTAGTTCAATAACGCTGACAGTTGATAAGTTCACGGTTCAGGAAAACCTAATATATTGCATTCTCGTGCTCACAGCATGATAAACATGGTTTCTGTTGCTTTTACTGATAACTATGCATGTTTGTCCATTATTTGAATGAACAACTGGTATTTGGCAAATATGTGAGGCAGTTATGTGGCAAAATTGAAATTTGTGGCGCCCAAATGATATCTTACAGCATTCGAAATCAGCAGCGAACCATGTTATAATTGACAAACATGATAGGAAATCGTGGCTGGATCGGGCAAACAATGCCATGAGTAACCCAATTCGTCAAATGACAATCATCGAATTGATGGATGTCTACATGAAGTCTCTGAACAATTCAAGCGTTTTTGAGATGTGCAATTAATAATCAGTCAGTTCATTGGTTTTTTTGGTGTACAGCCTCACCATGTAAAAGAATATAAAAAAAGCCAGAATGATGGCATAGTTAAATAGCAGCTTAATTGCCAGGCAGCAAATTTAGCAAAATTTTATATTCTCTCGGAGAAATTATTAATGTTCGTGACGTTAAACCCCGTTAAAAGTCCTCTCATACATTTGTTGCATGACGCATCCAGTGAAAACTCATAATTCTTATGATGTCGAGTTGAGGATATCCGTACCTCTTCACTCAAATGTAAACATCGTGGATATGAACATAACTGATATACCACTTTGGGTCGTTGCGGAAGATTGGTTTATTAAAACTAGCTATGCACGCATGCTTGTGGATTTGTTCTGATGTTGTACTTGTAAATCAGCACTAATGGACAGTATGTGTGCAACATCAAAAGGCAATGTTTGCAAACCCATTATTTGACATGTTTTAGAAGCTTAATCCAAGTAATTAGCTATCCAGATAATGCGATACATAATGAGTGGTTGAATCACAGTAGCAGTAAGTCATAGCAGATTATGGTGGTGTTGCTAGTGGAATCCGGTTTTATGATATTGCAGTTGACCCACCAACATCATGTTTCTTCAATTTGGAATTCTATCAATCTGGTAATTTTGAATATTTATCTTTCCAATTACATAATTGAATTCCCCCTGTGTTAAACAAGTGCTATGCACTAATGCAAGATATTTCTTCCGTTTTGCCGATCCTACAGAGGATGCAGAGTAAAAATATATAATACTTATTCTCCCAACGGAGACAGTGCGATTAAGTGAGCGCAGATCACCGATATACCGGGAGCCCGCTTCTCATATGATAAAGCTTGTCCACCCAGCGTGAGTTTGATCCAGAAGACGGGAAGAATAATTACCTGTCAAACTGGTAGAGAGCCATTGCAGAAGCCCTGTCATAAGTGCCATTTTGTTAGCCATACTTTATTAAATATCGTCTGTAATATAATAAATGGATACAATGATGCCGCTATGCGAGTCGTAGTTCAGGAAATAATGGCCATAACACGCGAATTGATTAAATAACATTGCGCAACTACATAGCAAATGTGTTAGCTTAGGGTACATTGAGATTCTGTTTGTGTTCGCGAATGTCAAATAATTTGACCCACTCGCGGTGTTGGAGATATGTATTCAATTAACAATTCCCCCCGCGCAGGATAATACTCCGCAACAAGTTAATATATTTACTTTTATGAGCCGCAGTCCCAAAGTTACGACCACAGATTGCTCGTGTAACATTAAGACAAACAGCTTCGGTCAGTAGCCAAATTAGTCAAATAAGCAGAAACATAGATATTCATGCATTGCAACATAGCCGTCGTAGTTATGTACATTCCGAAGTGCCAACCTTGGGGCCATGGGGAAATTAGGATATTCCGCAGCGGAGGTGCTACATGAACGAATGAATTGTATTCTGGGCACTGCATCACGCTTCTTACCGGCGGTATAATTTGGTGCAAAGCAAATAGCAGGAGCCAGGTCCTGTGTAAGGCATAACGTATGTGTGTACTAACATCTAAATCCGGAAAACCTACGTTGTCGATGCTGCCACTATCAATGCAACAGCAACACTAATCTTAATATGTTCTCTCTGCTGTCAAGTTTATGGAGATACAGTACTTGCATCAACTGGTAAACAGCAGTGAATACTGCTCAGCATATTGCTGCAGATCAGTTTTCCATTCCAGCATACCTACTGTTGAAAGGGTACTCCACGCTTCATATTTTGCAGTATTATACCACCCATTGTGCGCCGTCGTAGCAGATCGCCTTATCATATTAAGCCCATTACTACCTACTGTTTCTAACTGATACAGAATTTATCAAACAGTTTATATATTCCAGGGAAATTTGAACGCCCAAGAACTTTCCACTTAATATAGCTAATTTTGACAACGGCCCAGATACAAACAAGTTCGAATAAAAAAATCGCATTCACTATAAACTTTAATTCACATCATTGGTGTTTCCAGTAACATAATTTTTATTGAAGCCAATGACGAAACATTTTAGGTCAAGATAACGATATATCGCGGAGAATATACACTGACCAGTACATTAGCCAGTCATATTTGCCGACGGTGGTAACCTCTGAGGTTGGCACTGCGCGGTATATAGCTGCAGGTTGTGCAACCTCTAATATCCAACGAACGGCAATATATTGGCGTACGGTAAATGTAGGTGACTTGCATCGCACATGAACCTCGTCGTTGGAGATCCAATGTCAATGAGGTCTAATAAAAATCTCGTTCATTGTCTACTCGTCACATAAACAGTTCAACAACTGATATCTTGTAAAATAAACAAAATATATAAGGACTTACGCGATCAATGACAAGATTGACAATATATTTGTGACAAAACTATTCCAATACAATAGATAATCTAAACACGAGATGAACAATGTTGGCTAATCATTCGGCAATTAAACTACTTGTTATGCAACCCATGGCAGCCAGGTAGGTTAATATGGGAACCGGCAAAAAGGAGCCAGAAGGGAAAATAAAGAAAATAGAGGTGAAAGGGGTGGTGCGTGTATGAGACTGATCCTTGATGCGGGAAGAATAATTACCCGCAAAAGTGTCACAGAGCCCGGGCCGAAGCTCTCTCATAAATGGCATTTTGGTAACCATACTTTATAAAACAATGTGTGTAATATAAGGAATGGCTACCATGATGCAGCTATATGAATCTTATTTAACTAGCAATTCGGCCATATTACGCATATTGATTATAAAGCCGAAATATATATATATATATATATATATATATATATATATATATATATATATATATATATATATATATATATATGTAAATTTATATATATATATATGTATGTATATAAGCATATATATATATATGTATATACATATACATATATAAATATATTTATATACATAAAATACATATATATATGTATACGTATATTTATATATATATATATATTTTATATGTGCATTTATATATATTTATGTTTATATATAAAACCAGGAAATAAGCACACCCAAGTATATGGGGGAGATAACAAAGTATATATATGTGTTTATGTAAGAACAAATATATATATATGTGTTATGTATAGATGTAGATATATGTCTCTGTATCGATTATAGATTTCTTTATATATATTCTAATATATATATATATATGATATCTTCTATATATCTATATATCGATATATATATATCTCTAGATAGATATCTATATGTATATCTTTTATCTATCTCTATATATCTATTATATCTATATCTCTCTCTATCCCTCTCTCTCCCTACATCCCTCTCTCTCTCTAGATCTCTATCTATCTCTCTCTTTCTCTCTGTCTCCTCTGCTATCTCTCTCTCTCTCTGTCTCTCTTTATCTCTCTCTTCCTATATCTCTCCCTCTCTCTATCTCTCTATCTATCTCTCTCTCTCTCTCTCTCTCTCTCTCTCTATTATCTCTCTATAATCTCTCTTCTATATCTCTCTTCCTCTATATCTCTCTCTCTCTCTCTCTCTCCCTCTCTCTCTCTCTCTCTCTTTTTATCTCTCTCTCTTGGGTCTCTCTCTACTCTCTCCTCTCTCTCTCTCTCTCTCTCTACTCTCTCTCTCTATATATCTCTCTCACATATATATCTATATATATATCTCTCTATATATATATACCCACCTATCTCTCTATACTTATATATCTATCTCTCCTATAATGCTTTTTCCTGGTATTATATATAAATTAATATCAATATATATATAAATGCACATATCTATCTCATATATATATATATCCCTACTATATCTATATATATATATCTATATTATCTCTATATATCTCTTTCTATCTGTCTATATATATCTCCCTATCTCTATATATATACCCTATCTCTCTATATATCTATATATATTATATAAATTTCCATATATATATCTATTATATCTATACTCTATATATCCTTCTTTATATAATATATATCTCATATATACATACACATATATTTTGCTATATATATATACGTGGGTGTGCTATTTTACCTGGTTTTATATATATACATAAATATATATAAAATGCACATTTAAATATATATATATATATATATACATACATATAAATATATATGTATTTCATATATATAAATATATTTATATACGTATATGTATATATATATGCATATATTATATATATATATATATATATATATATATATATATATATATATATATAAATATATATATAGGTATAATATATCCCTATATATATATCTATATCTCTCTCTCTCTATATATCTCTCTCTCTATATCTATATCTCTCTCTATATCTCTCTATCTATCTCTCTCTCTCTCTCTCTCTCTCTCTCTCTCTCTCCTCTCTATCTCTCTATGTCCCTTTCTTCCCTTTAAAAAATGTGCGGCAATAATTCATAGCGTAGGCACACAGCAATTGTGATTAAAGTAGCACAGCTATAGACACATGAAATGGCAGCTGCGACGCGTTATAAACATATATTACTATTCCTGCGATTACATTTCTTGTTTCAATAAACCATTGATTAATTATTACTACGACAGTAATGTTATTGCCTATTTATTATAACTAATTTAAGCCTCAAATGTTACAGCATGTCGATGCCCCTGTATCATCGGATGCTAGTCTATCCCCTAACCTTTTTTCAGTACCATTTGACGACAGCAAATCCTCTAGAGCCGTGTACTTGTGTGTTATCTAGGTACCCGCGCTTGCCGGAATCTGGCAATCGGTGCGCAGTTAACCGTGTTTAGTCTTTTTATGTCCTTCAAATTCTAATTGCTGTAATCTGAATTGCAGGTACAAAGCCGTACGTGAAAATATGGTCCAGCATTTAAGGATATCTGCATATTAATGCTTCGTATTTCATATTACAGCGGTTATTTATGCTTCAGGTTAATGTATGTACTTTTTAATTCGACCGCGGGAAGTCCTATTTGTACTTAACCTTTATGTATCACAAAAAACTTTAAAATAATAACTTAGCAACCATGTGGGAAACGCTTCGAAATGTGAAAATGTTCCACAAAGTCCCTCTCCAAAGTATATGGATAGCCCAATGCACATTGATTGCATAGTAAATGGTAATTCTCTTGTTTACATGGGCTAAGTCTAAGTACACACTGTACCTTGAGAGGACATACAAAGATGGCAGAACGTTTGTGCACATATTTGACGTGCCAAAATCATGCAAACGACATCTTGATAATGAATGTATAGGAGACCAAGTTGGTGGTGAGTAAATATTTATGACAGTGGCGATTGGTAATGATATTATGTATATGGTAATGATGAGTTTATATACATCAACATGCATAACAATACTCGTGGTTCTAAAACTGTGGATAAAAATTAACTGCAAAAAATTAGTTAGGTCGTAATATACTTTATATTTCAAGCATAGCTGGTTTTGCCAACAGACATAAATGTGGCAACAACCCGCCATCCTTGGAGCACTTCAACAGATTTGCAGATTTGTAATTGTTTGCGACATATCAGAGAGTACTTGTTTGTATTGACTACTTTGCCATTTGTAAATTGGGTGGCCATTCTCTTTCTACGATGGTAATTTTAGTGACTTTATGAGCCTACAGCAGAACGCATAGCAATTATTGTCTTACATATGGTCGCATTTATAATAAATGGAGCGACAGTGACCTCTTCAAGATGTTTTTTCTTTGCCATACCAATTTTGTAACGTCATTCTTCTTGACTAGAATAAACATTTAGTTGATATCAAATTACGCTTCGTTGGCTTTTCTAAAAGCATATACACATATACATCAAGCTCTGTGCCAGAAACAGTTCTGTTCACGTAACGAATAGCTAAGCTATTGGTAGATGGCTATTAGTAGATGGCATAACATGAGACTGATAATATTCTTAATTTGTATTCGACTGTTCCCCGGAGGACTGTCAAACTTTAGCGGCACAGTTCGCTATCATATGTTTTTAGTAGTGATATTAAGAGTAGTTATTGTATGTGCAAGAATAGGCGGGTATGCCTATTATGTTCACAGTTTGAATGTACACGTAGCTGTTTGATTGTACGTCGGGGCAAGCAGTCAGCACATATTGAAGGGAATATAATTGTCATTTATCAAAACATATAGACGTCAGAGAAGCCGTTGCAACAAATGCATTTTGCAATACCAATACTTAACCAGGCAATCATATATACATTGTTGTTATTGATTGCACATGACCAATTAGTGCACCTTGAAAAGGCAGATGCAATTCTAAATGTGGCTTACTCAGCGCGGAAAAAATATATTACCACATTATTTAATCAGCTTAATCTGGCGATTCAGCGAGTGTAAATATATCACTCTGACGACTGACTTGAGAGGATCAATGTCATTGGATATTCAACAATTCGAGCGAAGCCACTGATATATTGACTGCAGAAGGTTTGGGTACTAAATACATTATTAACGCAATATATATTCTATAACAATTCCTTGCATCTGTGTTTACCCTATACAGCAAGAAACAAATGCCATATGTGACTTGAGCTAGTGTACGACTTATCCGTTAATGTTGGTTTAGGCTCGGTGGCTTATGATGAAATACAAATATATTTTGGGTGCTGCAGAAGCAACTTTAAATTGGACAGCACATGAAAGAAAGGGACAATTCTTTATAAAGTCATATCAATTGCAATGCTTCTGTCATTTAATTTTGAATAATATTTGATGAAGCCTAACAAAACAGATGGTTGTTATTCAAAAAACTACCCCAGATCAACGGATATCTCAATTTAGACTCAATCAGCCATCAGAGTTAATTACACCTCTGCATGTTTAACATTATATGGCAGTCCATCATAACTACCCGATGATTTATTCACAATAGCCAGAACCATCGGCGTCGGTAGTTTTCCTAATATGAGTTTCATGGGGCGTTTATTCAATTCCGATTATGCCGCCGAGGACGTATTTGGGTTAATTGATTTTTCCAGTGCACGAAAAGCAGTCATTCTTAAGGCCTGGGGATATCGTTTTAGTTTTACGGCTTTCAGTTTTGATCACCATCTAATTCATGTAATGTGACATGCTATTTTCGCACGGTTAAGCCATATAGCAGAATCATAATTTGCGACGTATCATAGGCTTACAGCTCGTCACAGTTATCCAAGGGAACGTTCCTGATCTGAATCGAGGAATTTTATAAAATGAACATCGCCATGAAATTGTTTTTATGCAAAGGGGCAAACCGTTGAGTATATATATATTCATATATATGGTTTATCCAAATATATTATCTATCTAACATGGCAACTTTTCGGCCAAATCAGCTTTGCCCCTTACCAGTATGCAGGGCGAAGAATATGTCTTGTGCGACATCGACGTGTTATATTTGACACTTTAACAGTCTAACAGATACGAAGCTAATTCCCTGATCCAGCAATTGTAATACCCATCCCAATTTTGTAATCCTGCATTAGTTCACAGAAAAGATCAGCAAAGACGTCACGAAAACACTACATAATCAGTGTACTACCTGTTAATTGCTTTTTTGCATATCGCACCGCTAATAAAGTGTACATAGAGCATTGTTTGTCGGTTCGATGACTATGATCCATTGACAGAAACAATTATTCAAGCGGTGCAACATCCTTAGTTACGTTATAATTCATGTTGATTGTCATACCTAGAATTCATGAGAAGCATATAAGCGGAGTTACACACTACATTGGCCAATCTGGCCTTGATGCTTTAGAATGTTGTCATACCGGAGCAAATGCATTCTCTGTGGGTTGCTGTTATCACTCCTTAGAGAGCTAATTCAAGTTATTTAAACATGCGTTATTAGCTTAAACTAATTATTTTTGGTTCGTATACGCTAACAGTTGATCAGTGCACGATTAGATTTTCGTAAGCTTTCACTGATAATTGTGCATGTTTGTCCCTTATTTTAATCAACACTTGCTGATAACTAGTATTTTGCACGAACAAAATTGAACAATAAGAAGGCCGAAGGATATTATGCAGCATTCAAAATCAGCAGCTATCCATGTTTTTATTGAAATCATGATAAGGAATTACTGTTTTGATCAGGAAAACGGTAACATGAATTGCCCTGTTCGTCAGGTAGTCTTTTTGAAGCCACCACGCAAATACCTTCACACGTTTTAGTATTCTCGAGTGAGCCCACGGGCTTATTTTTTACGGACTACTTCACCATGAGAGAGCACATCAAAGATGCAATATGTGGGTATAGTTTAGCGGCAGCGTAATGCCTGGCAGCAAATTCAGCCGATTTTTATATTCAACTCGGAGATGTAAAAGAGTTAATGTGTTAGACGTAAACTTCCACCATTATACAGCACATTTTCAGTTTCGTAATCCATAGGTTTGCATGTTGTGCCCACATAACGCATTCAGTGTTAACTTACAACGCTAACCCGGCCTGCCAATTTCAGCTCGTCGTCTAAAACCGCCGTAAATAACGCAGTGACACTAAGAAAAAAATATATTCATGGAGTCGTTGTTTAAATATAGTTTGCCGATGGCACTAAAGATAAATCAATGACCATAGAAAACAAAACACACGTATATAGATGCGGATTCTGCTTATTGCATTAAAATAAATGTATTTGCATTTGGTTAAGGACAATGACGTTTGCTGATTAATTGAGGACATATACTAGCCCTCTTAGCCTCATAAAACGTTTTTTTTGCGAGTTGACGACGTACTTACATATTAATCGGAATGTAAACAAGAAGATTATTTTATGAAAACCAGGTACAAATTAGTCCACATTTGCTATAATCACTAACTTATGGATTGGTTCTGCTGTATTTACTTGAACATGGGTACTTACTGACTTAAATGATTGCCATATCATGAAGCAGGTTACCCAAGCAATGAATGAAGGTTCGGTACATTTTAATTAATCTTGTTGATTCTAAGTGAGCAATAACTTGCAAATTGCAATACAATTATTTGTGATATATTACTAACACACCACATCGATGACTGTCAACCTTATGTCAACTACAAAGAAATACTGTAGCAATATCAAAGAACGGGTCCACGATGTAGAACTCCATCCACAGTACAATGATGGAATCTCCCGAGAGACGGACGAAGTTTGACCAATTGATTAAAGGCCAACTAGCTCTGCATCTGACGGCGACGATGAAGACAACCCTGTGCACAATGATGAGTGATTAAACTATAATAACAGATAAATGATACGCACAAAGCGGAATGTGTGGAATTTGCATAGCACAATTATGATATATACCTGCCGACTGTGTTGTTGCTTGATGTAGCGTACTACTTTGAATCTATGCGCCGTGTTTTTGTCACTTACCTATGCCCGAGTGTACAAAGACATAAAGCCGTTATTTGCAATACACAAACATTCTAAAAACATTTCACGGAACCTGCAATATTTGTGGCACAACACCATTGCATAGCAACGCAAATTATCAAGTTTCCTTTTTATATCAAGCAACTTATGTCCAAATCATGTCGTATATTGCAAGATTACCCAAGAGATCCAAATAGGCCGAATTTTATACCTTCAGTATTGCCATTACGTAAAATAATCCTATTTAACGCGGTATCTGAGCATCACAATGTAGGCACTAATTGCTAACAGTATAGCCCTTCTTAACTTTTACAGAGATTGCATTAACGAGTGCAGATCTATTCTCCTGAAAATGCAATCGATTTAATCAAATTTGCCTTTTACTCCGCTTGATCGGAAAGAATCGAGTTTCAACATGGAACGACCGACGTCTGATACAAACCAGTTTTGCTGATCGATAATTATGTCTGACATTGTATGTGCCACGGAATGCATTAGGGGATGAGTTCATCCCCAAGCAGATACAAACATTAGATGTATATGGACGATCAACATGAGTACGGGCAGGAATAGCCTCCTCGCTACGACGGTCTATTCAGCTGTGTGTCCGCTCCCCATGCTTGGGCTGAATTTGATAAAGGTTGTTTTGAATGGATTCGTCCAATGGTTCCAGCAATTTTGTTTAATATATTTGAGGGTCGATCCAATGACTTTAATATCAGTCATAACCTGGTTGCATCAGTGAGCTTTATCACCGTGTGTCCTGACATGGCTCGAACCCACGCAAGCTAAATATCCATGCAACGATCGATTCATTTGGAATTTTGTGAAACATTACAAAACTTTATCCCTGTGATTGCTTCGTAAAAGAATAGTGAGTCGAAGAAGATACCATACATGTGCTTACGAGTTTGGTATGGGCAACAACATTGTGAAAGCCGTAGTTAATTGAGATATTAATATTAGACGAATACCCTACATTGAGTGCAATTAGCAAATCAACCACCCACTATAGGTAGCTATATGCAAAACGTCAACATAAGCTACTCAAGTATGTACCGATTGCGAAAAACATTTATTTTTGGGCAGCTTAATATTTAATTAAGCGCTGCAGTTGAACGTTATGTCAGCTCGGGCCAAACATATTGACGCATCTCTGCACCCACTGGATCAAGTGATACAATTTAACACGGCAAATCCTTACGGCTAAGAGGGGTACTTAATGGGGCATGTAACTTTGTTTGTAATAATCATGCAATAAGCAGAGCCATGAGATAATAGGCTTTTAAGCTTGTTGAGAGAACCTGCTGGCTGGCCTAACCGACTGATGCCAAAGCCTAGTTACATTAGCTAACTTTGCTCATATTGCAAGAGGGGACAACAAAAGCATTATTGATTTTATTGGTGCCCGTGATTATAGCGAAATTCTTAGCCACGTCTTAATGGAAAATCAATGGTTCAACGAGTAGTCAGAGCCATCCCCTCAAAGTTTCTTCACACTTTATCATCAATAGGGCATGATGAAGGTATAGTTATTTATAATGTCGCTGTAATTAACAACCGCCAGTACTGGACTTATAATTCGCATTATCAGGGTTCATATGGATTTGGTAGCTTTATACATTTGAAAGGTTTAAAGCAATAAATCGTGGTAATATATGGAATGGAATTGTCTGATTCATTTTATGGTGTACGTTTATTGGTTTCTCATATTCACATAGGGTCATTTGAAACAAATAGCATTCATTTTGACCTGACAATGTACAACACATCGCGATAGCGATTCGCGTATTTGGGTTCCCTGAAAAACCGGTGCTTACTGTTCACTAACTGTAACACCACAAAAAATGCACATGTTTTATAACGGCCCATTTGGTGCAATCAGCTATATGTGAAATATAAAAAATTGGAATACAAAGTCTGTTAATATATGAAACGCATTCACATTATAGTTACTGATCAGGCGATGATTGAGCGTCGATCAACAGCTGGTTTCTGCCTTATTGGTGATGATATCCGGCCCCACAACGTCAATACTTCGCATGCTTGAAATCTTGTATGGGGATTCATGAGACAATGGTATCTAAACCACTGTTTGCGAAGATAATAAAACCATTCTGGCACAAGTTAAACCCTTCATCTCTCTAACATTGTGCGTTTAGACCGCTATTGTGAGTCTCAAGTTTTCGTTATTTAAGCAATAGTGGATTAACTGGATGTTTTAAAGCTGCATATAATAATCAGCTCAACAAGTACTATCTAGTGAAACATCAGGAGGTTCATTATCAAAATGAATCCAACACCATAGCTCACTGTCAGGCGGATATGATTGAGGATGTGTAATGCAACCAAAAAAGTCAGTTGCAACACGGTGCAACGGATTTTCTGCTAGCTGTGTCACAAATTGCATTTGCAACTGCATCTGACACACGAGTGAAAGTGACATTCATTTTTTTCCACATAAATCTCGATGGTTCTTATATGGGTTTATCCTGATAAATGCCGCTTGGATTTGATTACCGTTATCAAGAGCCAACCACGTCACGAATCATCCGCAACCCGTGTACTCTCATAATTAGAAAATGTATCATTATTTAACTTAGGCGAAATTGGAGAATATTCACGATTTGTTATCATACCAAACTTCTACGAGAACGCATCCTCGAGCATCAATTTCATGTTATAACGTTTTCAATAACGGTGCATAATCGAGCCATTTCGGTGTCAATACGTTGGCTGGTGACAGTCAAGCATTTGACCCATTTCATTATGCGTCCTTAAATACATACATCGACTTGCTCGAGAACTGTGTCATGTAGCGGCACGAATTGTATTTGATAAGTTTTCCCCGATTGCGAAAACAATTACAGCTATGAGATTTTACGCCTACGCCAGGGACAAACAAGTTTTGCTAGGATGAAAATCTAACGCAATCATTTCATATTACGTGAACTGTTGTCATGTGTCATCGCTGACCGTGTTGGTGTGATCGTGTTTTGTTTTACATTGAGCGAACTATTTGGTAATATATTACATATTAGCAAGCCTGTAACGCAATCGTTGTCGGGTAAAATACTATGATTGCCGTCTGCTTTGAAATGGAGTCGAAAATCATTCTTTATTCCTGATTGAAACAAATGTACATCGATAGTTTTAACAAATATACATGCAATAATTGAGCAATGTGTTTATAGTGGCCCATTGCATCTGCTCAAAGGTTGACACATTGCCACAGCCATGTATATGACTGCTATAAGTCGGTAATAATTGGCAGTAGTTTGAATGCTATAGCTATTGCTGCTTTAGAAAGGGAGAAAGCTTGTGTGGATTTTGCTCTGATAAAGATTATCATGCATTGCATCAATTGAAAAATAGAGCGATCAACCTGTAAACCTATATAGATGACACATATAGTAGCAATAATAATTATTACTATCACGGACGATAATACATCGGTTTGACGTCCATGTGGCCTTGTCTGTGCTTTCAAAAATATTTGCAACTTTGTTTTATACAATAGGCGGTGAACGCCAGCCGAAAATGAGAACATGTCTCACTTATTATATATATAGCTTTGTTTATCGTGACACCAAGCTGCTTTAACAACGCATGGATAATACGATTTTGAACACATTACGCTGTTATATGTATGGCCCCAATAAATGGAACATGTAACAAACGGAATGCCGCAAATATACGTTGCACAGTAATGCCTTGTAAGATTCCTAGCACTATTTATGTTATGCAGATTGTGCGTGCGATGTCGTAGACGTATATATGTACGTTAATGCTTAATACTCCAGGCACGGATACTAATATATCACTTTTATGAGATATCTATCCACAGATAAAAAAAATCCACCAGATATCATTTGCTATAGCCATTGCGTAGTAATTTTTATTCCGTAAAATCTGAAATAATTTATTAACATACCAAATAAATTCCAAACGGTCCAATGACCCTGACCACATTTGTGAAGTGTTATAGCACCTCATTACGAATTATAAGGATACAGCAATTCATTTCAGGCTTGTTGCTGCTCCCGATGATCTTGGATAAGAACAAGTAAGATATCATAACAGCCGAACTTAAATATTTTTAACTAGGCCCTGGCTGCAACAGTGTATAAAAATTTAATCAGCATTTTAATTGAAGACGTATCGTGACTAAGGATATAACCGTATACTATGTAACCATAGTCAGTGTTGCAGCTGGTTTCCTTCATTATTATGTATGTATATATAAATATATATATATATATATATATATATATATATATATATATATATATATATATATATATATATATATATATATATATATATATATATATATATATATATATATATATATATATATATATATATATATATATATATATGTATCTTCTTATCTGTAGTAAGTACATATGTACATATTTTAACGAGCGCTTTGGTGTAAAACCCTATCAGGCAAGCATCGGCCACTTTTACCCGGAAGCAAACCTATACGTTAAACTTTGAGGCGCAAAACGTTCTGGAAAATCATATCATAGAGCGTATATACTGTTATCGTATCACTGTGCCACTAATTAATCAGAACGAAATTAGTTACTGCCACTCAATGTTAAGTATGAGTGTTCATTGCAAAATAAACATACCGAGCACAAATATCGAACAGCAACACAAAAACCATTTAGACTGTTTGCCGAAACAATATATTTACGGTGGAGGAAACAAGTTACTGGAAAAAATAAGTATCGTTTGTAATTCTCAGTGCTCAGAATTCATTGATGTATTCTCTGTGTTTGACAAGCTAATTTACGAAGCTGGAGGTCTCATCAGAAGAATTATTTTCTCGCATTTGTCTTTGCCTATTCCCCTGTTATTGTGTATCTGCAGTCAACCAACATAGCGGTTAATAAACCTGACTACAATGGTATCAGAATATGTCAGGCATTGGTCGTATTTGGGGTAAAATGGGATTGCCAACCAAGTATGTCTGAATGTCTATACGGTCAAAACTAGTCGATTAAATCCGAGTGTGGTTGCTTTTCAAGGTGGTTAGCCTACTGAAAAGCGGTATTCTTAGCTGAAGTTGGCCGGCACACATGGGACATCACAAATTTCCTGATAATGATACGTTGATTAAAAAGCGCCGTTGCAGGGAACGTTAGCGCGTGAATCCAACGTACATCAAAGAGGAGAGTGCATAAAAACTTCGAGACATCTTATATCATATTTATGAATTGAAAGTAAATTTATTGCAAGAATACATCTTTATATCTTTGTAAAACCTTGTGTCCAGTTAATCCGATCAAGCTGCATTTTAGATCTGTCACTTAATCTAGTTTCATTAATTGTAAAATAATTAATATATTGCGACATATTGCCAGCAAAATAACCGCTTAATACTACTCGATCTCGATAACATGGAATCGAATTGATTCCTAGGAATGTGGATGCTTCATAAAAGTGCGCCTACATATTGCTTGCTCAGTTGCTGCCAACATGAGACATATCGAGATGAAAGTTGAATCGATACAAAGAGCATCCTGAAATATTTTGCAAACGACATATTAAAAGTTTTCTTGCCCATGTACATATGTACATGATCTGGACAGATAGTTTAAAAATTATTTTCGGCGTGCAGCACTAAAATCGATTTAGAAAGTTAACTCAGTACTGTTTGAGTGATAATCGTTGGATAACAATTGTGCGCAGTCACAGCAGTTATCATATTTGTATACAATGCAAGCTGCTGAGCAATATTCCATAAAAGATACTAAAATTAATCTATCACCCGCCACAACCAAAACACTCTACACAGCAGCAAAATAACAAAGGACGTATTGAAGGACAATAAGATTCATATGCAAATGAAAGGATATGTAAAGATTTACCGATGCCTCTAACGAAAGGATATTCAATGATGTAAGTGAAATAGCGTATTGTAATTTGTTGAGTGCTGGCTGTGTATATGCGGAGTGAAGGGGGCATCATCCGGGTAATTTCACCTTGCAGTCGTGGAGTTTAGTGAGTGTGTGTGTGGTAAGGCTGGCGGTGCAAAAAATCTTTCCTCTTTTATCTTACGGGGGATTTCATTTATTGCCTCAAAACCTCTGCCGACCACAACAAAATAGGTGTTCCAAAATTAATCTGCTCACAATTGAAGAAAATACCAGGAGTATTAGCCATTATCTGGGTACATAATGCATCAAGTTTTGTAGCATTCATCTCTGTGTGTTTCTTATAGAAACAAACAAAAGCATCAGCCTAGGAAAGAAATGATAAAAGGCAAAGATGTTCAAATACTACCGTTATGGTAATTCGATAATGGTTCCTTCCAAAGCGAGGACTCGATATGTTTGATTACTGGCTACATAGCCGTAAAAAACATTTAATTGACAAAACCTGACTAGTAACGTTAGCGCTTGCTGTTGTAGGTATCGCATAATAAACAGCTGCGACACATATAGTGTCAATCAATGATTATATGCACGTATCAAATTGGCTAATAATGTGCTGTCACAACATGACATAGCAACCTCAAACAAAGGTTCTGAACCAGCACACAGTGTATGTACGCAACATAACTGAGGTGGTTGTTATGGACCGCGGGGGTAACATATAATCCTATAATATTGTCAGCTTTATCACTTCCGGAGAGACAGTGATACCACAGTCACTGTACCTGGATGTTACCAGCGATAAAGTTCAACGTTGAATTGATGATGGAGGTTCTTAAGATCTCAAGATGACATTTTTGCATAACATATTAGTTATTTTACATAATGGTACATAACGGGGAATAAAAAAACCATAGTTATCAATGGAATGATATCTCTTTATTTGGCTTCGAAAGCTTTTGAATAATAAGAGACAAAGCTGGTGAACGCATGGCTTATCTGCCTAGCAGTAAACCGGACACGCCTATTTAAGTTTAAGTCATTGATGTTGATCGTCATATTACCGTAGGGTTAAGCAATACTCCCGTGGAAAAGCGGGTTTGAGCAAAGTTTGTATTGCCTTATTTATATAAATTTGGCATTTACACATATTGTAAAGTATAATTGGCCGATGCAGCTTGAATTTCAACGGTTATCCATTATTTTAATTTTTCACACCGGCAACCAAAAGCTTTCGTTTAATGGCATACGGTTTTTTCAGAGGTTTGAACAAACGCTGGTAACACTAAGCAGCATCAATCTGCATTATGAATCGTTGAAAATCGTTGCCGTTTAATAAATTAAGGAGTTAAATGATATGTCTTGCAATCCAGGAAGTGACATGAGCTACATAATGTTGCTCGTCGTACATTATCGTATTGGTGTCGCACTAGCCAGTGAGAAACATATTGATGACGATTCTGTTGTTGCAAATGAGAAGGACGTATTTGCAACATAAGTTACCTAACAATTTGCCCATTCCATGCAAAGGAGCAAAAACGTGTATTTTGGAAAGCTCTTCTTGTTCACTAGCTTTTATTATTATGATACAATGACAGCATTAAGGTATATTTCTCAAAGCTCATAAAATATCAATGAGCTAGGCAATCTCCATATTTCGGCGTTCCACAAACCGCTGTACAGGGCTGGGTAATAATTAAAATACAATCGAAATTCTTTGATAATGCATAAATGCCTTGAAGATAGGTGTCTTTCCTATTCTATCGGTCAGAAGAATACCGTGACATTGTCTTCACATACAACATAACCACATATATAATTATTCTGTTCGTTATCTAGATCTTTATTTCAGTAATATCATTCGCCTCAAAGCTAGATGATGTATGACCCAAGATAGTCAAGTAACGTCAATGTTAATTCATTACATTTGGCTTTGGATTCTAAACATCATGAAATTGTTCGCCGTCTTCCTTAGTATCGACTATAACAAATAATCGATCGTTAATGACAGAATAATGTATACTTACATCACACGCCTTTCAAGAATGCTATTTATCAGCCTTGAGATAAATGCTTCTCATGAAGTAAAATTAACTATGATCAGATCCATGATTCTATCACCAGGAATACGAGGTGTATAGGTAATTACATTGCCAATATGTAATCGTTACGCCACAAATGGCCCATCGACATTGCACAGTGTACAGCTTTCCCACACATTACTGCCTTTGTAACATATTCGATGGTAATACCCCAATAAAACACATCGATACATAAAACACACGCATGCACAGGATCCAAATGTAGACATTTGCTTCATATGCAATGTAATATAACTTTCGCATATATATGAAGTATCAATCCTAATTCCGCAAGACACGATAAATCCACCCTCACGTACAAACGTCGTGTTTCAATTCTGTTTCTGGAATTAATGACAACATAAATCGACCTATGATTACAAATGGCAAGCTTTATCTTTTTGTGACCGGGCGCAACAACGCTGATTTGTTGCGCATTGCTATATTGATTTTGGTAACGTATATAATGCAATCTTTCCAAGGGCCTGTTGCCTCTGCCGAGGATTGCTTTCAGAGCCCAGAATTGCCCTCATCAACTCGAATTAACTTGAAATCAATTAACGCTGAGTAGCATGATTTAAACCGATTTAAATTATATATTCGTAAGTCATCAGTTATACAATGAACAACAGCATAAAGCCCGATTGGTACCAACATCCGGGAAAGTGCGTAGTTAAAGAAGATAATGTATGTAATCTAAAATGGTATTCATAATAT